>OX451213.1:7027917-7279657 GCA_949628255.1 Macrophya alboannulata
TCGGGGGCCTGCTCTCGCCTGACGCCGTCACTGAACCCGTCATATACTTTGAAAATCAACTGTTGCGAAACCAGTACCGTGACTAAGACGGTAGCGTTCCACTGCCCGTGGCAACGCCGGAATCGAAAGTTCCAGCCCGTCTGTGGGTATTGTTTGATTTTAATTTTTTGCAAAAGCTCGTACTCATTTATACGAATCAGTACAGATTTCTTACACGTTATCTGATTTGTTGATCAGAATTGACGTTGAGAATATTAGATGTATCTCTTTTTTTCTGACAGAAGAAATTGAATAACCGAAAGAATGCCAGCAGTACAGATGGAACACACGGGCCTTGGGCCGGGAAGATCGGTTTGCTGCCGATTACGGACTTACTAGTACAGTCATTCTCTTCCATTCTGTCCTTACGGACTGGGCTCAAGTGGCAGAGCTTGAAATACTGATCGGCTTTATCATTTCGTAGATGTGTTAATGAATAAATAAATATATGAATAATCATATAGTATAGATATATGGAGATGTGTGGATGAATAAACATGTGAATAATTGATAGTATTTTGTTTCATCTCAATTTATGATAAAGATTCGTTTTCAGGTTGACATATACCCATCGTTTACATAAAAATCCCCCTTTTGCTCGGATACATCGATAATCACAAATTAGGTCTTGCTTTTTTCATTTCTACGAAGTCGAAAACTTTTACAGAGGAATTCATCAGAATTCTGTGAAATGGAAAAATATACACTAGATTGTAAAGCATAAAAGCTTCGAAATGATAAATATTAGATTCGTTTCAGGAAAGAGCGAACAAGAACATTTTGTATCCGTCCCACTGCACCACAATTATTTGACACGCGTTTGAGAACACCACCTATTATTAAATCGAATGATCCGACGTTTAAATTTATATCGATACATCTGATGTAAATTTGTACAAACTGATTACACAAGTCTACACGGATTTAGTGCCTGGGATTTGTATACCTGATCATTAGAGTTTTTATAGTGATACTGAACAGAGAAAAATTACTATTTGTCAAAAAAATTTGCTTTTGCAGCCAGGAGAATGCTATTTCAAAATTTAATAAAATCTATGATTTCTATTATTCAGCTGATAATAAACCGAAACAAACATTTTTGTGTATTCCCTCAACTTCAAATTACAAAACAAAACAGAGATTAAAAATGAAGCCGTTTACTATTCTTGTTATGTTCAAAAGAACTTTATCTGACTAAACCCTGAGTACAGTCCCCCATCATACTTTCAATGATAATAAATACTAACAATGATAATGATGAATTATATAATGAATACCAACAACAATGGTAACCATTCCTCTTCCCTCTACTCATCGAGTCAAAATATGGGAAACTAGTTTACTGTGACTATCAAAACTATAAAATCGATATTATTTCTCCCAAGACTACAAAAGCAAACTTTAACGGGGGTGTAAATATTTTTTTGTAACACGTGCACGGAAAGTGGGTCTTTTTTGTCCTCATTTGGGAGCGGAACATAAGTCTTTTTAAGTCAGCAGTCAATTCGTTATTATTTTGGTCCTAGGACAGAAATGCTGGTCAAAAATGAAAATAATTGTCCTCTAGTTCCGAACGTCGCCACGCGGCGACACTCGAGTCTTCGATTCCAATATCGAAGAGATCAAACGCGACAAACTTCAGTGCAATATAATATAACCTGAAAGTCGTAACGTTTGTAACTGACACTACGGTATTGCAACGATGAGTGATATCCCGGATGAAATTATGCGTGCTGCCCTTGAGGCCGAACAATCAATTCTCCCGGAAAAGTCGAGAGATAAATACAATGAAGCTTACGATAAATTCATCAACTGGCGGAAAGAGAAAAGGGTTAACAGTTTTGACGAAAACGTTTTTTAAGCATATTTTGCAGAAATAACCATCCACTGTCTGGTCTCAATATTCTATGCTCAAAAGCACAATGAATTTAAATCATAACCTCGACATCGGGACGTATACTAAATTGGGGGCTTTTTTGAAACGAAATTCCACTGGTTTCAAGAGTAAACAATCTAAAGTGTTTGAACCGGACTATGTAAAAAGTTTTCTTCAAAATGCACCTGACGTGACTTTTTTGGACGTAAAAGTAAGTATAATTTTTGTAACATTATCAAATTTTTGACACATAATTTTGTTTATTTTGATTATTGTATAATCGGTATAATATATGATTAATATTTTATATTGATTACAGGTAGTTTTGATATTTGGTGATTCCGGCGCCTGTCGCACACATGAACTAGTCAATATCAAAGTAGGGGATATTTCAGAACAAGGAGCTCTTTTATTAGTCAACATACCGAAGACAAAAACTAACGTGGCTCGTTCTTTTACGGTCGGTGGTGACTTTGCCAAAATCGTCAGACAATATTCTGCTCTACGTCCTAAAAATGTCCCGACAAATCGTTATTTCCTAAACTACCAACAAGGGAAGTGTACAGTGCAGGTTATTGGCAAGCATAAATTCACCAGTATGCCAAAAAGAATTGCTAAATTTCTTCATTTACCCGATGCGCATTTGTATACTGGCCATAGCTTCCGCCGTACGTCGGCCACTTTGCTAGCGAATTCTGGAGCGAACATAACCGCTCTTAAACGTCACGGTGGTTGGAAGTCGACTGCAGTCGCTGAACGTTACATAGAAGATTCAATTTCACGTAAGAGGAAAACTGGTGATACCATCATGGCGAGTGTATTGCAAACTGCCAGTGAAGATGATGAAAACATCCATCCCAAACAATCAAAAAAAGAAATCAAAATAATCAATGCGATGGCTGCGACAGCATCGACGACTGACAAGTCAACCTCGATTGTGAGACCAACTAAACCAGAAGACTGCAACGACATTGGTACAATTGAAGAATTGCTTGCAAAAAAGCCTCTGTCAATTACCCTAAATAACTGTTCAAATCTACACTTCGTTTTCAAAGATTAAACTGTACTTATATCTAGATTAATCATTTCGGGATAAGAAACTTGTCCTCAAAATTTTATTCTAGTTTATATTTATATTATTTTATCATTACTTTACATTTCTTTGAGTTAGAAGACTGATAGTGTTTATATTCCTATAAGTTGACAGACTTTGACAGTGTCTATTATAGCTATGTAAGATGTTATAAATATCGCGAAAAAATCGCATTGTTCTGCTTTGAAAATTTTATTTTACTCTATATATTCTTATATAAGTTCAAAGATTGTGATGGTCTTTATATTCCTATAAATAAAAACTTTGATAGTGTCGATTATAGCTATATGTATGTAAGATATTATAAATATTGCGAAAGAATCGCATTGTTCTGTCTGGAAAATTTTATTTTACTTCATATATTCCTATATAAGTTCAAAGCTGTGATGGTGTTTATATTCCTATAAATAAAAAGACTGTTGTGTTAGTTATAGCTATGTCCAAATGTTCTTATTAAAAAAAAAATTCTAGAGGACTTCTAATTTCCATTTTGAATAAAATTGAAAAAAAAGAATTTAAAATTTGGTTATGGTCGCCTTCGGGGGGCTTCGCCCCCGGACCCCCCACCGGGGGCTTCGCCCCCTGGACCCCGACCAGGGGCTGCGCCCCTGGACCCCCTTCGCCGTTTTCTGTACACTTGTTACAAAAAGTATCGTATGCAGCGCGGACAGAACGACAGTCATTATTTACTCGGATGAAGTTGGCTGCACTCGACTTCGGCTCGGGCTGCGCCCTCGCCTCCGTCTCGTGCAGCCAACTTCACCCTGGTCAAAAATCACTGTCGTTCCATCCTTGCAGCATAATGTACTATTCCCCTGTTTTGATGCATGACAAATAAAAAACTAGTGAACTAGTCGCAGACACGAGAAAGATTTTTTTTTTCGTTGACCGGTGTTATATAAATTCATTTCAAGATGAATCGATTTACTGAAGACATCCTCTTCTTCGATCGAATGATTTGTTCCTTGCGCACCGTTTCGTATTGCTGCAAGTCTTCAATTTTGGTTCTCGATAACACAAGTTTGTCAGGCCTCAACGTCTCTCCGGAAACGCGGTGTGATTTCACTTTCGGTGTAGACGTGAAAGTACTCAGCTGTAGATAATTCCAGGGATAAATCGCGCACAGTTTCGTGTCACCGCAGGCATTTCTGTAACGGATCTAATTATTGAACTGGTTAGCAAATATACGGCCTTGCTCGAATGATGGAAAAAAAAACGAAATTACTCTTCACCTGTATCCAAAACAAGCATACATATTGTCGGGACGGAAATATTCCTCGAAAAATGCGGCGATCCATAGCCGGAAGGATGAAAACGGGTACCTGGACACGATCGTGACCAAGTTGGCTGTTCTCGCTGGGCTCGTAATCCCTGTCTCCTCCACCAGCGAAGATATCTGAAAGCGAGCATGGTTTATAGATTCATGTTCATGTCGTGCCCAGCGTTGATAACAGGAATGCCTGTCAAAGCGTATAAGTACCTGTTTGACGTGGCGAAGAGAAGCGATAGCTACAAAGATTTACTTTCACTTTCCTTGGACAAATTTGGAAGACGCCTGTCATTTGACCGAGATCGGGGTAGTTCTGGTTGATTCGAAAACCAGTATAGACACAAAAAAAATTTGCTGCCACAAATACTTTTTATGTATACTCCCCAGCTGTGCGTGCCTCTCCAACGAATTTCTAGCGAAATAAATAATTTATCGTCAACAAACTAATCAAACCTAACCTAACGAAGGTGAATATGAATGGCGTAATTTATACCATCATTATATTTCGTTTATGCACTTACCATTGAAACGTTCCGGCTCCGTTAGTCTTCTGTGGTTCTTGACCACAATAACAAAATTCTGTGATAATTTTGGAAGACTCGGACTTCCCACACGTATTTATCACTGACAGCTGATTTTGTCCAGTGACCGACCAGTATATCGAACAGTGATCGTGTAGCATGGTGTTCCAGACCAGCGACTGTTTTACCCGTTCTACCATATTCGTGCGTCACGCCATCTCGGAGGCGTCGCCGACAGCACCGAACACGACGAGTCGCCATGATTTCGAGCGTTTGAGAATCGCCAAACTGTCAAAAAAGCTTGGTCCATACGACATTTCTCTATTTTAGCGTGCAACGAACATGTTTCGGGACGTACGTGTTCGAAATTGCACATAGCATGTCGCGACGTATCCCTTTTTCCCGTTTTCGATGCCCGGGCAGAGATATTCCGCTTGATAGCACTATTTTGCCCAATGTTTTTAGAAAAGGTCATAATTGGGTAGGGAACCACCTCAAAGCTCCAAGGCAAAGTATCGAAATATTTATAATAATAACATATTTACATAACTTCTTTTTCGTGAAGTAATTTTTGGAAAATATATTCATCATATTCACATTTGTTTTATTTACATGTCTTACAAATAATCATATGAATGCTAACCATGCATTTGAAAAAAAAATATATATTTACACTTTGGTTTTCCTAAAAATAAGCTTACAAAGTATCGATAAAACCCCAAGGTAGGGTATCCGTTTGACCAGGTATCAAGTTCCGCTTATCGTCCCGCCAGCTTAACGCCAATTTATTTTGCACGATGGTGCTAACAATATGTTGCCTACTCCTAATCAGTTATTGAGGCTTAATCAAATTCTTGTATTCAATCAGACACCGCTTATAATCATCAAACGTGATGGTTTTCAATGTAGAGCCTTTGACACCCTTGGCGCGTTTTTTATCACTGTCACCTATAGTTTTAAATGAATACAGTTTAGCGCGTAACCCGATAAACTCGGTCATGATTTTGCCGTTATTTTCATACTTAATTAGACCGGGGCGCTTTTTATTCAATAATGGGATACCGTAGACATTGTCTGGTGGGTAGTCCGAAGTATCAAACATTGCATTAACATCACGTTTGATGATATCATAAATATTGGGTACACTAAATTGGTAAATAAGACTATCGGTGTCTGTGTACAATAATTTAGCCTGATTATTTGCAAAGTTGGCCTTAATATAGTTATAGTGAAACTTATAAATAAAGATTTTTGAAAGATCAAGAATCGCTGCACCGATATATATTGGTTTATTGAAATTGACCTGAGCGCGATTTAATTCAATAATTACCATATCATGATCGAATACGGTGCAGCTATAAAAATTCGGTCGTGCGATCAGAGCTCTCGCGCCACCCCTACCACCCCACTTTGTTATTAGCTTCACATCCTTATGCTTTCGCACATTCTCCATGGTCTTGCCAAATACAGCATTGTTCATGAGTTTGTAGAAGTTTTCCTCAAACTCATTCTTCGACTGCTTTCGCATGTCGGTATTCGAGTCGATATATGGTTTTAACCATGGAGACTGTGCGAATTTCAGGACACGATGCACTTTCACCAAGCGCATACCCAAATTCAAATATTGCTCCAGATTTCTATAGTGCAACACATACTTTTCCTTTGGTAAAAGCGTTGTTGCTAGCTTTGCAATCTTACTCCCTGGTGGAATAAAATGTTGGGGGCAGAGTGGTAGATCTTTATGGTGCTCGTGGAGCTCTGCCCAAGTATGCGGTGCCAAGGCTACCATTGTGCCAGACCTGACCCAGGGCTGGCGGGTCGAGTCCTGGTTAGGACTATCGTGCCAATCTGCCACTAAGGCTCGGACCAGTCCTGGCTCAGGACTGGGAAGATGGTCTTGGGCCAAGACTGGTCACCAGTTCTGATCCAGGCTCGGCAAATTATAGTGGCGTCTTCACAACCTTAGTAGATTACATATAGGCGCTTCTTAAACTTGGTAAATATCATACTAGACATTTTTCAACCATCTAGAATGCTCCGTTTGAAACTCTAACTCCTCTACAAAGCTGATAAGTTTTTGTAAACTCAAGTCTTCAATTTGAATTCATTAAATATTTGTATCAAGTAATTATTTCTGAATCTATGTGAATAGAATCAGAATGAACAGATAAATTAGATTAAGTAAGATGAATTTCAAACGATCAAAATTTCAGATGAACTCAGATAGTAATATCATCAAAAGAGCTGTTTGTGGTGAAAAATCAAAATATTGACCCATAAATGATTTAATACTCAAATTCTTAATTGCTGCTCAGCAGTATGAATTTTGAAGTAACAAGGATTTTTACTCTTTTTCTTTATCCTTGATAAGCAGTACAAACATACACTTGATCATCAATGTTGAACACATAACACTTTCCAGTTGTATGAAATACACCGGTACAGTTCTATCGACTGAAAAATAGTATTTATAATTGTCTGAATATATTAACGCTATATATGTATACAGCTTCCGGCGAGGATAAACACTGATTGGTGAGATTGTAATGTCTTATCTGTTAATTCGACACTACGATGGACCTTGAACATAGAGATCAAAACATTGAAACAAATAATATCGTAGAATGGCGTAGTGGGTAGAGCGAGCGACTAGTGATACGAACGAATGCGAGCAGACGTGGGTTCAAATCCCAGCTCGGACAAAAATAAAAAAAATCTGGTGGCGTTTTTCTCAGCGAACTAATAATGCATCATCATCTACATGCGGGGTTGATATAATAAATTGTCAAATCAAACATGAAAACGGAAGCAATTTAGTTTTTTCGATAAGTTATGTAATCATTGAAAATTTCGGGCACTTAGAGCCAATGTACAATTACATTATGAGACCGCTATCCCAATACAACCGATTTCACTACTGGTCAAAGAATTTGAGGTCCAATGTAGGGACTAAATTTGGACCTGGGATATGTATGCTGTACTTTTATGTTTTTTTTCGAACATAAGTGCCAATAATTTTACACTTGGCATGACCATTGGGCCAGCGCTGGGGATAGTCTGGTCACCGAGGCTCGGCGCATCACCATTGGCCCAAGCTGTAGACATTGTTATCATTCCAGCGCTGGGACAGCGCTGGCTGCCAATTTCTGGCCAAGGCTTGGTAGTATCGGCACCGGGCCTGGGCCAGCCGTGGGCCGATGGAATTTGCATACTTGGGTGTCGGATAATCCAAATCAACCTCGAAAATATACCCAATTGGGGAATCATCGCGCAGGGACATCACATCAACAGAGGTGTGTTCCCACCCGAATGATCCATAGGGTAAATTCTCGCTCATAGCTGCACCGTAGAGATTATTTACATCAAAATACATTAAGTAGGATTCCGCTTTACTTGGATTGAAATTGGCGCCCATGAATCGATTATTCGCTTTTGCATACCGATTGGAGCACTGTGCTACACCGCCCCTGATACTTTTTTCAATAAACAATATCATTTCAGGGTCATCCAAAAGCTGGAGACTCACTTTTGTATGTTTTAACATCGCATCAAAAGCAAGCTCCGGTGCGGTGTAGTAGTGAAGTGGATCCAAATGGTATGTCTTAAAGCAACTATCTCTAAAATTTTGGAATATATCTGCCAATAAGAGTACATCCGTTTTCAAATATAAATCGGAATACTCCCCCAATGTACGCAAGTTAAATTTATCCCAAACGTTTTTTGCATGTTCATAATCGATATCACTAATACCCGAGTCATTGAGTTTTGAATAAAAATCTCTCTTATTGGGCAGATTTATCCCATCAAGTTTTTCCCATGAATCAATGTATTCCTATGGGAAAACACCTTTACGAGTCATCAGCTGAAATTCTTCCAAATTTTCGTAATATTTGCCGGTTATCTTTTTATCCGCATTGTCAATATAAGAAGCTAATTTGTCTAACCCGCTTGCCATAAAGCGAAACGAGTCAATGAACCTCAAGTGCATATCACTGTCACCAACCCTGTTGGTGAATGAAATATACTTCTCCTTATTGATCGGTAACAGTGTAATATCGCCCGGAAAAATTGTGGCCAGAGATTTAATCAAAAAATGCGAATCATAGCCCGACAAATTATGAAACATTACCGGAATGGTATGTTTCGCACTGAAATTAAGGTTGCAACGATTGTGAGCAGCTCCGCGATATTGACCAGTGAAATGGCAGTGATCATAGCATTTTTTCTCATCTGCCTCGAATGGTTTCTCACAGATATGACAATTTTTCGCGCGTACATGTCGATCGCGTTGCATTTGACTTGAATTTTCCATCGGGATTATATTTTTTATGCGTGACTCTACTTTCGCTGATAGTTCGCGGAGCTGCATGTTGAACCATTCGATGCAATCGGGTCCGCGGCGGTCTTTATATTCGGATAATTTGTCATCGTATGCACAATGTACATAAAATGCTACACTGTGTGGGATATGCACTTGGAAATCATTAATCGTCGCCGGTTTCAATATACATTCAAGATCCGCGTACACGACAAACGGCACGGTGCCTTTATTACGAAAATTTGAAAATTCTAAATCTTTATTTTCCGGGAACGACATTCGGACTTTATTCAAATTTACACAATCTAGCCTATGATTTTCATAGGCGCTTTGCATCACAAAGTGGCACAAACATCTATCGCACAAAAATTGCTCACCATTATGATTCGACAGCTGTTTGCTAACCAAACGCGAAAGATTCCTGATCCAAGTAAAGTGGAAATTTGGTTTAAAAACGCTCAAGTCACCATCATGCTCCATATTATTATTAGAATTAGCCTCGATAATAAGCAAGTGGATTGTATTATTACCGTTTAAACTTGTCAAATTTTTGCTTAGATATAGCGGAACGATAACACTATTCTCAGACTTTGCATGGTGTGAGAAAGTTTCGGATTCAATACCGTATACATTAATCCTGAGATTGTTTAATTTTTCAAATTTCTCCACACCATGCAAAGTCATGGAAAAACTTATACCTGCGCAATTCAGCTCATCAATATATGGTTTGTAACTAGCCATCCTATCGGCATTGCGTGCAGCGGGGTGTAGAGCTGCCGTCACAGACCATAAAAATCGTCGTTCCTCACGTTGACCACCGCTTTCTTCAGCTGGATATCCTTCGGTAGCATAACAAAAGTGGAAAGTCCACCACGAAGAGGCTCGTACCGATTGATGTTGACCACGGCGTTGATTATCTCGATCATGCTCCATCTGGAATCTCGTTGCTCAAAATCTTCCACCTTACTAAGTAGAACACCTGCGATATTGTCCTCGAACCAGCTATTCAGATCCGTTGATGGGAGAATAGGTATATTGCGTGTATTGAAATACTTCATTTCCACACAGATGACATCGTTTTTCGAATTTTCAAACTTGCACGATAATACCACATTTACTTTGATATTCCCCTCGGTATGTAGTATATTTTTTAAATGTTCATTCACCACAACCCCGACATCAACTAAAAATCCGCCCAAATCCGTATGTTTGAGATTTGTGACGACGCCTGTGCGAATTCGACCACCAAATACACTATTCAAATCACTCCATTGAACATGATCATCGATATTATTATTATTATTCACAATGATATCACCCGCACCAACAACAACCGCTCGTGTTTGATATTGTCGAAACTTCACACGCCATGATTGGATTTGTGAAATTGCGTTTTGAATTTTCTGCTTTTCACTCACATGCAGGTGGGGCTGTGCCAAAATATTAGTTAGGAATTCAATTTTTTGCTGCCCAATATTGCACCAGTGTGCGACGATGCCATTGGCTGCTTGTTGAGCGGTTCCCGTAAGTAGATATATAAGGGGGGTTCTGGATATAGATTCCTGCACCGACACATTACCGACATCTTATCCGAGACGCAAACCCTTCATTCTGGAAGGTTCGACAAGAAGGTCATGCCGTAACCCTCGACACCAGGTCGTTCACTCCTATGAATAGCGTCACACACCCTTGAATTGATGGTACACCCGCAATTAATTGAGGCCATACACTCTCAATTTAACGTCACATACACTCAGGTCAACGTCACACGCCTCAAATAAAACTCTAACCGTAAGGATAAGTCGAGGACGGGGGGTCTGCCAGAGTTTTCAGGGATTGAGTCGGCGCGAGTCATTAAAGAGGTGATTACGGAAAGGGGTCAGATGTCATAAATCTTTACACGATAACTGTCTCGCAACTCCTGTATGCAGGTGTTCAAATTTTTTTGCTTATGCACGTGCACTCGACACATACACGGTTACACATACATACACACACCTACCCTACAGAGTCTGCTCATGTATTCGTGCATGAGATGAAGGCAAAAAATAGATACGGCTAATGGAGTGGACCCATTACACTAATTTATGACAAGTGTTCTGATTAATTTACAACAAGTGTTGTGACAAGGTCAATCATCCCAGATTTCTGGAATTTTCCTGCACCCTGTGAGATTTGAGAAGTTCCGAATGCGTGACTTTAGAAAGATCTTCCGGAACGTTGTCGGCTATAAAAAAGCGGAAAATTTAGGATTGACACCTAGTATTCAACGGATCTTCGAGTGGTGCAGAATTTTCTTTTCTGACGTCTCTAAAAAAATCCAGTCTCACAATGGAGATGATGTTGGATGTGCAAGGTTTTCAACAATTGAACAACAAATTCATACTGAAGGAGCTCGGTGTAATCACTATTCAAGCGGATGAGAAAGGCAAGCAACGTCTCGCTCGCATTCTCTTCAAACCACCATGTTCTTGGGAAACCTTATCGGTCAACTGTAGAGCTACCAACGCTTGGTTGACGCGGAATTATCATGGAATACCGTGGAATGATGGTAATATACCTTACGATGATGTGCCGAAAGTAGTGAAAAAAGTTGTCGAGCATGCAAATTATATCTATGTAAAAGGAGAGGAGAAGAAAAAGTGGATCGAAAAAATCATCAACGATGACTCAAAGTTCGTGATCGAATTGGGAGAATTGGGATGTTCAAGTCTTGAAATGCTACAATACATCGAAGTCGTTCATTGGCATGGAGACTATCATGGGAACGTTCCCAGGTATCAGTGTGCTTTCGAAAATGTTCAGCGATTGAAAACTTGGTATTTGACAAAGTGTACTGGCTCCCGTCATAAATCATTGCACATATACCTTCAAGTAGGGAGTTTGAAACGAATGAAGACGGAAGACATCGCATTTTTGTCGAAGGAATTTATCCTCATTCACGCATCGAATATCATCGATGAGATATGGGAGAAACTACCAGAGGCTATGAAGAAGGATAAAGACATCGCAGGTTGCCGAAAATGTCGAATACATTATTGTTCAATGACGGATGAGTTCGATGGACCTACGCCTATGGTTAAAAATTGTCCACAATGTGAAATGAATCGATCAATTTGTATTTACTAAGTATAATCAACAGTAAATGGTTAAATAAATATTGAAAATAATTTTACAACAGTATTAATGCTGACTTTTTCATGTGCCCTCTCGTATTCAGATCTCCATCCTTGTCTTTCCTCCCTATAAGCTTACTCTAGAATAATTAGATACCGCTGAGCAGCATAACTGCTCAGGATGGTTATGATTTAGACGACACATGTATATATTTATTGAAAAAAGTTTTATTTGTAGAAATACATTGATATACAGTTTAAGTAATTATGGACTTATACCAATTTCTTTACTCCACCACTTATGGGATTGTATTTAACTACTCGATCGTGTAAGATCAAACAGTATGCTGACGTATCGGCAGGAAAGTTATCTTTGGCTTCAAACTCGAGACGAACGTCTACTGGTCCAAACTTGAGCGACTCGTTTTGTTTTGAACAGTCAACGAGG
The DNA here is from genome assembly GCA_949628255.1 of Macrophya alboannulata. Taxonomy (NCBI): domain Eukaryota; kingdom Metazoa; phylum Arthropoda; class Insecta; order Hymenoptera; family Tenthredinidae; genus Macrophya; species Macrophya alboannulata. The sequence continues at coordinate 7,040,599 of OX451213.1, forward strand.
AATAGGGGAGCGTACTGTAGAAATTCAGTCTTCTTCAGCAACGGTTCAGGTTCCTTGCCGTAATAGGAGGTTTGGAAATTTGCGAACATCTCGTACAACAGAGCATACTGATTATGACTCATATCGAGATTCAGGTTCCCGTAGGGATAACATTGAGAATTCAAGAAGAGCTTAACATCTGTGATATTGCAGTGATCGAAATGGCTAGCGTTTTTATTCAGCTTATTCTTCCGGCTTGTTTGGAAACCCAGTATAACGTAGCGAGGTTTTTCCAGCTGCGTCGATGTCTTCACAGTCCAAACGTGTTTGGAAGTGGTGGGCAGTACAGGATATTCGTACAATTCCCAATTGCGAAAACTTATCGAGATCGGCGCGTCTTTCTCGATAAAACTTAACAGCTGTATTTTTCGCTTATCCGAGAGCTTAACATATGGTAACAACCATTCGACTTTATCGATCAGGATTTTGTAATCCTCATCTTGAGTTTGCAGAACCGCGTTTGCATCGGTCTTTGATCGAGTCAAGATCAACTCATGTTTGGCGTTGACGATTATCTTGCGATAGTCTTCGGCGAACCCTAGCATCATCTTCAACGGTATGCATACATCGAAGTTACCAGCGGCATGGCTTGCATTCACATTAAGCCAACCAGCATTCTCCATCATCCAATTCTGCCCAGGTCTCAGAGAAGGGTAACCTTTCATAAGACTGGTGAGACCGACGTTCTTGCTCCTATCGATCTCAATAGCATTTATCTCGTACCGCATTTCTTCAAACAGATGACAAACACCGTTGTTGACCAGTGTTGAGGCAGTCGACGGAGTTCCATCAGCCTTGACTATCTTCCCATAGACATGCAACGAACTCTTGCACGGTAATACGCACAGGTCTTGGTGTTGAACAGCGATACGAATCTCGTCACTGTTATTGAAACTCGATGAGGCATAAGGTTTGTGTGCGTGAACCTCGTAATGTGCGATAGACTCGTCAAATACGATAGGTGTTTTTTTTTTTTTTTTTTTCCTTTTCTGGTTATCTCCTCTTTAAACAGAGGAATGTACCAACGTACTCTTTTTTTTTTAAACTATATATCTGCTGGCAGTTAGATATAGAAACACTCGCATTCGCACGAGGGACAAGGGAAAACTGCCGAAAAACCTTGTCCAAGTGTAGCCGGACCAAGTGCTCCAATCCTCAGCCTGCCCATTTAGCGCCTGAACGGCGTGACCCGTCTTACAAATTCTGCAGGTTGACGCTCAGGCCTTCCTCGACAAGCCGGGGATTTGAACCCACGTCCTCCCGCTCCGCAGTCTCGAGTGCTAGCACTACGCTACTACGGTCGGTCGGTACTACGATGGGTGTTTGAGTGTCTAAGATTTCCTCCTCCATGGTATACAGCAGATGACACAGATGCAAGCGAATCGTAGTTTTACTTTACGAAAATTCCTCTTCCAAAAGGTATGACCTTGAGACCCAAGCTTTTCAGAAGCAGCACGTTCTGAGGTGTCAGCTCTTTGAAAACCGGTTGACGACTAACTTGTTTGGGGCATCTCACCTTACTAATATAACTAGTTCTGTTATAAACTATTCCCATTATTGAGCCTTGATATGCAACCTCACAGTTATAACCTCTCCACGGAAATTGACCAAATCCCCGTCTTGATCGACTATACGGAGTTGGATGTGATCTATGGTTCTTACGGTGACTGGCAAGTAAATGACGTGAGACGGTACTTCAATGATCTTATATCCAGGTGGAACGACGGGAAAAAACTCATGAATGGTGTGTACTTTGCGCTCATTGACGTAGGCACCCGTTGTAATGTTACACTCGACTCGTAGTGCGTTAACTTTGAGGATCGTCACAGGAAGGTCAGACTCGTGAACTCTATCAGCTTTCAGAATACGTGGAGTGAAACCTAATAGGCCACCTATAGAATCGTCTGGTGGAAAATTTACAGGGTGACTGCATTTAATTTCGCTACACAATGTATTATTATTCGGTTTGATGTTGATGGCGATACCCGTATGCAGTAATACACCCTGTACATAGTTCTCGATATCCTCTATTTCATAGCTACCGGTAGGTATAGTTACTACTTGTTCACCGACATAAATCTTGTTGTGGCCAACGTCTACGTTAGGAATAGAATTAAAAGTCAGTAATTCAACGAGACCAAGGGAGTAATTCTTAAAAGGGGAAAGTTCAATAGGAGGAAAGTATTGAGTCTCAAGGACCGAGGAGTTCCCCGATACGGTTAGTGTGAGCGAATCGTCCATGACTACTGCGAAAGTCAAACTGATTTCGTGGAATTACGTCCCATGTTTATATAGAAACTCGAGACACAAGTGACCACAGTTGAACGTATCATAGTCTTGATATCTTTCATGGTTATATCTGACGCTACCAACGCCAAGGTATCTGACGAGGTCTGACGGTGGACGAAGGTTACCGAAACTGTCAAAGTAAATGACTTCGTCTCCGTTCTTTCGGTACGCGACCCAATGTGTTCCAGGACCATCTTTATCATCTAGATTGACGATCGCTGATTCACACCTACGCGGTCCGTCCTTAGGCAAATCATTACGCATAAACACGCCGCGGAAATGTGGAATGTTCAGGATCGTCGCGTACTTCAGCAGATCCGCGTCAGTTAGCGCCCGTCGCGGTAGCATCACTTTTAGTTTTTTGACTGTTGTTTCAAATGAATGCCTAACCCCTTCCTATACGGTTTCAGGTGAAGCCCCTTGCCTAAAGCGATAGCTTCCATAGTTTTGTTGTGCCGTTGACTCTCTTCCAATTGTCTCTTGGCGGGACTTGCGTCATTCACCGCTTTTGCAATACCTGCTGCACCACCAGCTAATGCACCCGTTGCACTGAGCCCGGCAAAAAGCGGTATTAGAAACGGTAAAAAGCCACCAACTTTAGATGGAACAGGTAGAATTCGTGGAGAACGCACATTTTTTTTACCACCGGCCTTTCTAACAACTCCTCGCGCACCCTTCAATGCGGACTTGATGGCTACTTGCGCAGTTTTGCCTGGAACCATGGACCGTTTGGCAGCATCGATAACTTTTCTCAATACCACCGGCTTCCGCATTCCCATGCCAAGCATAGTTTTCCCTTTCATAGCGTTTGTCACGGCCCAGGCTGCTTTCTCACCTATATTTGCGTCTGTGGCAAAAACTCGTTTCCAGGCTCTTTCAGCTAAAATCTTATCTGCTGCACTTCTAGCTTCGAGATTCTCTCGATTCTTTGAGTAGGCGATATCGTGTTCCTTACAAGCTGCGTCGAGAGGATTGATACCCGGATCGCCTCGTGCGAGTCTTTTCGCTAGTTTGGTACCAGGTCCGCAGTATTGATAACCGGGTATATGCAACTCTACCGGAAGACTGTTGATGATCCTGTTGACTAAACCTTTCCCACGACGCTTACGACTGACTGTCTTGGCTTTGTGCACGATCATGTCGACGATCTGTACGTGAATGAGGAATGATCTTTATAAACGCGATATTTATGGTCTCTGGCTTCAGTCAGAGTCAAGATGAGGTTCGAAACACAGCCTGTCAAGCTACCTGTAACGAATTTCGATAAAGTTGTGCAACAGAATGCTGATATTAGAAAACGGCACGGTGATTTGCTGCCAAACAGCGTTCGCGCAGTATTTTGCGGACCATCCAACTGCGGCAAGACTAATACATTACTCACCCTGATAACGCATCCGAACGGACTGCGCTTCGAGAACGTATATATTTACTCAAAATCGTTGAATCAACCCAAGTACAAGTTCTTGCAACAGTTACTCGAGGGTGTAGATGGCGTTGAGTACTTTCCATTTGATGAGCACGAACAGGTAGTTATGCCAAACGGTGCACTGCCTAATTCGATCATCGTCTTTGATGATGTAGCTTGTGAGAAACAGGATAACATTAGAGCTTTTTTTTGTATGGGGAGACACAAAAATGTGGATTGCTTCTATCTTTGCCAGACCTATGCTCGCATCCCTAAGCATCTAGTGCGTGACAATACCAATCTTTTAGTCCTATTCAAGCAAGATGAGATGAATTTGAGACATGTATACGATGATCATGTGAACACTGACATGACTTACGCGCAGTTCAAAGACTTGTGCTCGGCGTGTTGGAATAACAATAAGTACGGATTTATCGTAATAGACAAGGACAGTGAGATGAATGAGGGTAGATATAGAAAAGGGTTTGACTGTTTCGTGAGCTTAAATGGAACAAATTCAGGGGAGTAGAATCAGTAGCGTTTCGGATACAGCTCGGTCAACATGCAGGATACAAAAATTCACGAACAAAAAGAAGTGTTGCGTCATATCGCTAAAGCCAGTGCGGCGATTCGACGTAAACACAAAATGATAAGATCAGGTAAAGAGACCGCTGAACAGGCTATGAGCAATGTTTTTAAACCGGTAGTGACTCCGTTGAAAGAACTACTGAAGGTTTCTCAAACGGCTGCTAAATCCATCAAAGAAGAACCGATCAAAGATGAACCCATCAAAGAAGACTTTAACCCGATTAAAGAAGAAGAACCTGGAGAAGATGATTCCTTTTCGACAGCAGATGAGGGAGAGGAAATGGATATAACTTTACAGCCGATGGATGAGTACCCTGAACCGTTACAACACGAAGCCCCCAACGACTATCTTGAATTGTTTCGAGATGAGAATATAAAAAGAAGTGATCTAGATAACGTGTACGGTGTACGCGTACTCGCTCACGAGAAGTTAATGATGGGTGACTCACCGATAAGTTTTGGGAATGACGTTATTCATATAGGTGACATGAGTTATACAAAGACCAAAGGCTTGTTGGAATTATTATTCAAAAAGATACCCAATGAGACTTACGTGAACGCTGATGATATTCAAAAGTATAAACAAATCGTATTTGCCACCAACACACATCGAAAATACTATAAAGCTGGTCACCCCTTTCGAGAGTCGGACAACTCCAAATTCAAGAAGTTTATTGCACCAATGATTAGCGTGCCACTTCCACGCACGGGTGGACGTATGCTACCGGAGCTCTTGGTTGCTCAAGAAGGTAGAGTTACAGATTACGTTCACTGGGACAACCCCAATGAGCTGGTAGACCGTCTTCGTTTGCTTATGGCTTCCCAAGCAGCTGGAAACTCGAGTCACTCCAATGAAATCATATCGATAATCGAAGAATTGCGGGAAGCTGGCATCATTTATTAATGAACCTTGCATCGCTTCTACCGTCATTTCCAAGATGAGCGTCGATGTGTTTGGACGACAGTTGAACAAGAGCACAGCTAGCACTCGCGGTCCTCCCGGTGTTGGATTTAAATTCACCGTCGACGGGAATTACGACATAGGTAACAAGAGACTATACAATGTTGCCAATCCTGTGGAGCCAAATGACGTTGCCACCTTGAATCTCATGCGACAGGAAATCGACTCTATTACAAATGAAATCCACTTAATGATAAATATCTTGGGCTCTCGTACTACAGATGCTCTGCAGAAACTGCGTGCTGATAGTGAAGCAGGACAAGACCTGTCGATTCGGAACTCCAAGGCCATTCACGAACTGGACACCAGGCTGAGAATATTGGAAAATGAACGAGAAAAAGCTAGCTCTCGTAACGGAGCTGCATAAGCCAGCTAGAAAAAATTATCAACGTCGTCGCGTAGATGTTCGTGGTTTGGATGAAACCTGGCAAGCGGATCTCGTTGAAATGTTACCTTACGCCGGAGAGAACAAAGGCTACAAATATATGCTCACCGTCATCGACATATTCTCAAAGTACGCCTGGGCCGTGCCATTGAAGAGTAAGACAGGTAAAGATACTGCAAGTGCTATGGAATCTGTACTCGTGCAGGGACGTATCCCGAAGAATCTACACGTTGACAGAGGCGGAGAATTTTATAATTCAAATTTCGATTCTCTTATGCGACGGTATAATATTAAGCTATACTCAACCTTTAGTAACTTGAAGGCATTGATCTGCGAGCGATTTAATCGTACGCTGAAAAATAAAATGTGGATGCAATTCAGTTTGCAAGGAAATTACAAGTGGATAGACATTTTATCTGATTTGGTGTCTACTTACAACAACTCCAAACACCGAACTATTGGGATGAAACCAAAAGATGTTTCCGCTAAAAATGAAAAGGCTTTATTGCGAAGCGTGTACCAAAAAGTTCGAGCCAATCCTGTCAAACTATCAAAGTTCAAAGTTACAGATAAAGTCCGGATCAGTAAATACAAAAATGTTTTCGCGAAAGGTTATACACCAAATTGGACGACTGAAATATTCACGGTTATTCAAGTAGATAATACTAATCCGGTAACGTACAAGCTTAAAGACTATCAGGATCAACCTATAGCAGGTGGTTTCTACGAACAGGAGCTTCTGAAGGTGAAGAATTCTGACATCTACCTCGTGGAGAAGGTGCTCAAGAAACGTGCAGGAAGACTATACGTTAAGTGGTTAGGTTTCGACACTACACATAACAGTTGGATCAATGAAACTGACTTGTAAGGTTTTTGAATAAATAAATAATCAATCTTTTATACATCTTTCTTTATTTCAAGCCTTATAGAATACGTTTTATACAGTTCATTTGTATGTATTGTAGCCCCACGGAAGCGTATCCGTAGTATTAGGAAATACGATACGTTTATTATCATTCCAGCTTAACGCTATCTTATTTTGCTTAACGGTATAAACCTCATGCTTTCTACTTTGAATTAAATGTTGACTCTTGATCAAAATTTGATGATTCAAAGAACATTCTAGGTAATCATCAAACGTGATCTTTCTTAAAGTAGATCCCTTGACTCCCTTGGCGCGTTTTGTTTCCTTATTTTCCCCCAACACTCTAAACGAATACAGTTTTGCCCTCAACCCTATGAATTCAGTCATTATCTTTCCATTATTTTCGTCTTTCATCAAACCTATAACCTTTTTATTAACTAGAGGCATTTTATACACATTATTTGAAGGATAGTCAGACGTATCAAATTTATCTAAATTACATTTCAAAGATTCATATATATCGGGTACAGTAAAATGGTATATAAGACTATCCGTATCTGTATACATTAATTTCGCTCGATCTCCATAAGTTTTTTTCACATAATTATAATGGAAATCATAGATATATGTCTTAGAGAGATCTAGAATCGAAAACCCAACGTATATTGGCTTGTTCAGTGTGACCGTTGGTCGAGTCAATTCAATGATAACCATGTCCTTGTCAAAGATAGTACAACTATGAAAATTTGGTTTAGCAATAAGAGCCCTGGCACCATACCTTCCATCCCATTTGGTAATTAACTTAACGTTCTTAAACTTACGAACGTTCTCCATGGTTTTTCCAAAAACTGCGTTATTCATTAATTTATAAAAGTTTTTCTCAAACTCGTTGTTGGATTTTTTTCTCAATTCAGTATTCAGATCTATGTACTTCTTAAGCCACGGCGCTTGGTGGAATTTTAAAACTCTATGAATTTTAGTCAATCTCATACCTAAACTTAAACATTGTTTCAAGACTCTGTAATGGATGACATAATTCTTCCTGGAAAAAAGGGTAGTTATTAATCTAGGTTGCTTCGATCCCGAGATGGGAGGTACGTAATGCTCGGGACATAGAGGTAAGTCTTTGTGTAATTCATGAAGCTGCAACGGATATTCTAAATCAACTTCAAGTATATAGCCTATAGAGGATTCATCTGATACGTTACACACGTCGAATTGCTCGAAATTCAATACCCACGCGAATGAGCTGTATGGTAAATGAAGATTCATAGCTGCACCGTATAAATTATTAACGTCAAAATACATTAGGTAGGATTCTTCTTTCTGTGGATTGAAGGCTGTTCCCATATATCTGTTATTAGCTTTAGCATATCTATTCGAACACTGAGCTACACCTCCTCGAATACCCTTTTCTACAAACATTACCATGTCAATGTCAACTAGAAGTTCTAGTTCGATACCCGTACACTTGAGCATTGCATCAAACGAAAGCCCTGGTGCTGTATAATAATGTAAGGGATCTAAATTATAAGTTGACCGACAATTTTGTCGGAAATTTTCAAAAATATCTGCTAAAAGGAGAACGTCAGTTCGTAAGTACAAGTCTGAATATTCACCCAACGTTTTAACATCAAAAGCATGCCAGACGTCACACGCGTGTGAATAATCATTCTGTGAAATATCTGCATCGTTTAATTTAGAATAAAAATTTTCAATTTTTGGTAGCTGTTTTTCTTCAAGCTTGTCCCAACTATCTATATATTCATATGGAAATACGCCTTTTCTCGATAGTAATTGAAATTTCTCTGGACTGTTACAATATTTGCGTGTAATTATTTTTTGTTGATCTTTCAAATATGACGTTCAATTTCTCAAATTTTGAAATGCTATCTAAAGATATCGGAAACTTTAAACCATCATACCGTAGTATTGTGCTGAAATGTGGATACGAGCTTGTTTCGGTGGAGTTCTTGTTCGTGGGAAAAAGAGCTGCTGTGATTGCCCAAAGAAAACAATAGGGATCGTTGCTTCTGATATTTACAACTGCTTTCTTATCTCTAATATACTTTGGTAGCTCAGCGTAAGTGGACAGCCCGCCTCGTAGTGGTACATATCTGTTTATGTTCACTGACAGATTTATGATGTCCACCAACGACCAGCCAGAATCCTTCTCCTGGAACTCTTCAACCTTCACCGCTAATTTCTCTTTCACGTTCTCTTCGAACCACTCGTCAATATTCGTTGATTCGAGGATAATTGCGTTTTTGGTATTAAAAAATTTGATTTCTTCAATAATTTCACCATCTTTCGTAATGCTGAATTTACAGGATAAGATGACATTAGCTTTCAAACTTCCTTCCTTCAGTAAAGCGTTCTTCAGTCTCACGGTGAGCAGTTTTCTGGAGTCTTCCAGGAACTTGATCAGATCCTTGTGCTGCAAATTGACGATAACTCCAGTTCTAATTCGTCCCTCAAAAGCAGTCTCCAAATCTTCCCATTGTACTCGATCGCGTCTTCGTCGTCTTCGTACACCTGCTCCCGTTTTTTGAAATCTTCGAAATTTCGCCGTCAAAGATTTCAAAATACCAATCGTTGTTAAAATTCTCGTTTTACGTCCAACCGTTGAAGCACTATTTCTCAATATTTCGTTCAAAAGTCTGATATTGCGCGTTCCCAATGTGATCCACTTCTCAATTACAACCGGTAACGATTTATTTTCAAGAAGTTTATAAGCTTGTTCCATAAGGCTTATGAGTTTAAGACACTTGACAGAATCCATTATAGCTCTTCACGACTGAATAGCACCTCAGTTACATAATAAGTGATTGTGCTGCACTCGTAAGAACCCTTTTTATAGGGCAGGCTGACAAAAAATTCTGAGAATCATAACGGTGAAATTTTTTTTCCTGGGAGGGTGTGAAATCATGGACCCAATCCATTAGCTGTATCTATTTTTAACCTTCCTACTCTCATGCACGGAAGCACGAACTGACCGTATAGGGTAAATGTTGGTGTATGTGTTACGGCTACGTGTTTAAACCAAAACATTCAACCACCTGCAGACTGCAGTTTTGAAACAGCTGTCGGGTTGGGATTTATGATGGTTGCTTCTTTTTTGTCATTACCACTCTAATGATTCACGTCGACTCTCAATTCTTAGAAACTGTAGCAGAACCCCTCGTCCTCAACTTATCTTTATTATAAGGTCTTCTACCATCTACCATAAGTTATCGTATATATAATATATATTATGTATATATGGTCATAGGGTAGAGAGTGAATATAATAGAGGGGTATATATATGTATATTATAGTTTTGGTTATAATACATTTATTTTCAAATAGAAATCCTTTACTAATTCATATAAAAGTGATAGTTAAAATTCAAAGGTAGAGTGAATATAGCAAGGCGCATTGACATATTCGGTACGAAATCAGTTCAGAGTTGAAGATTATTATTTATTTTTATAAAATAAAAGAATCCCTCTCCAAGTTACATAAAGTTGATCGTTCTAATTTATAGTGATAGGAATAACATCAAAATATTATCATATTTATGTAAGGAGTTGAAGACCATTCATTTTTCAGGAATAGAATAGACTTTTGATACAAATGTATGATAATTAAAATGTGTTATAACATTGTAATCACATATGAAGTAAATCACACATAGTTGAATTCCATCTGGTTGAATTGTCCACCAAGGTAGCGCATCTGAAGTCTATCCTCTTCACATGCGTCCATCATCTTTTGAAGAAGATCTGCGTCGTCGACTAGAACTCTTCGCATCCGAGCTGGTAAAAATACCGAGAAGCGTCCATCCACATCAACAATGAATCTTTCACCAAATTTGGTTTGAACTTTGCGGATGCCACTGATTTGGAAGTCCTTGAACACATCCAGCTCTCCTAATTTTCTCGTTGGAAGAAACTGTTCCAGCCGACCAATTTTGTTAAGCTTGTTGAAGTCCATGTTATTTCGGGTTCAGATTTCGATATTTCTGAGTACGCTTGTGAGTTGATTTAGATCAGACTTTATTTTGATTAGACTTTTCACTTCTTCAATATTTCTCAGCAGTAGATATGATAATATTTTTTTTTTTTTTTTTTTTTTTTTTTTACTGCTTATCGATATTCTGCATCACTCAACGAGGATCTGTTGAAGACTAATTGCCATCTGTAGATGTTTCTCTCTTTTATAGCTCTCAACCCCTCTACTAACTTCCATGGACTTTATTACTAGAACGTGTTAACTTCATTCCGAAAAAGGATCTTCCTCTATTTCTTCACATTTTCACATATTTCAGTTGAAGGTCATTCTGAGAGCTACTGTTTTAAAAATTGTATGGTAATCAACTTTTTCATTCAGTATGCAAGGTAACTTGATCGGATTCGAAACTTCTCAAATCTCACAGGGTGCGGAAAATTCGGTCATAATTCCAGGAATCGTTCGTCGGTAGAAATTCCAGGAATCGGGGAAGATTGACCTTGTCACAACACTTGTCATAAATTAGTCAGAACACTTGTCATAAATTAGTGTAATGGGTCCACTCCATTAGCCGTATCTATTTTTTGCCTTCATCTCATGCACGAATACATGAGCAGACTCTGTAGTGTGTGTGTGTGTGTATGTGTAACCGTGTATGTGTCAAGTGCACGTGCATAAGCAAAAAAATTGGACCACCTGCATACAGGAGTTGCGAGACAGTTATCGTGTAAAGATTTATGACATCTGACCCCTTTCCGTCATCACCTCTTTAATGACTCGCGCCGACTCAATTCCTGGAAACTCTGGCAGACCCCCCGTCCTCGACTTATCCTTACGGTTAGAGTTTTATTTGAGGCGTGTGGCGTTGACCTGAGTGTATGTGACGTTAAATTGAGAGTGTATGACCTCAATTAATTGAGGGTGTACCGTCAATTCAAGGGTGTGTGACGCTATTCATAGGAGTGAACGACCTGGTGTCGAGGGTTACAGCATGACCTTCTTGTCGAACCTTCCAGAATGAAGGGTTTGCGTCTCGGATAAGATGTCGGTAATGTGTCGGTGCAGGAATCTATATCCAGAACCCCCCTTATATATCTACTCCCGTAGCCAGCAAGTTGTAGGCCCATTCCATGCACTTGAGGAGATTGGTGTATACTTGTGCATCCATGATGACCTCAGAAATATCGTACGTTGTTTGATCGTTAACGTTTACTTTTGACGTTAGAACTTATGTGAATGATCACTTCCCTGTTTAGCATCAACCTTATATATACATTCAAATAATGAGGAGAAGGCTAACCCATTGCACAAAGACTCGATGACACCTCCCACCAGCCCGACTTCAAATCCACACCCTCTAAGTAAAATTTTGAAACTGGCATACTTCGGTCTAGGTATAATTACCCCACGCTCGTCACCGCCACAAAATCGAAAATTAATGGTTCAATGAATTTGACCAATGTGTTCATGCGTACATACAGTCGCCAGCGTAACTACCCCAAGTATTCACTTTGAATGCAACGAAGTGGAAATTTCAAAAACTAGCGACAATACTTCAGACTAAATATAATTATGTGCGTCCACCGTTGTGAAAACCAAAAATTTCAAAATTTGAAAAAGTTTCGTTGGCTGGCTGGCGGTGGGCGTAATGTGTGCTCATTGATGCTAATCACCCCCAGTCACCCTTGTGCGATATATAAATCCGTCACTAAGCAGGATTATTAACATTCTAAGTCTGAAAAGTGTCCAAATAATTGTACAAGAACGTCAAAGTAATCTGTTTGAAAAAGTAACGATACCGATTTATACAATGCAACATAGTGAGTATATTTTCAATATATTAATAGACTGCACGGAATAGAATCCATAGACTGATTCTTTATATGTCTTACAAGTTTTGATTTTCATCATTATCACCATCATATAAGTATATAGTTTATACTCAAATTTTTTTACATATGTTTTCCATTGAAGCTTGGACTGTCACATATCATTGGGTGACTCCTCTTGAATGGGGCGCAGATAATAGTTTGGGTGATGAAATTCGTGGACATCTGGATCGATGGATTGTCGAAAGAGGTCATGTTGAGGGCGCCATGATAACCATTAATAATGTGGCAACGCAATTGGTGATGAACCATCGAGAATATTATTGGTGGTTTGCCCGGGTTGGCGATCGTCATTATAACCACCCGTACAGACTAACCAATTATTTGATGTCGTGGCAATGTGAAGACAACATTGACAGAGCTGATGATCTAGATGATGATGATCATGAGCTGCTTGCTAATATGAGGATACGTTGGAGGCCTGATGTGGATTCGGATGAGGAAGAGATGGATGTTGAGGATGTTGAGGATGTTGAGGATGTTGAGGTGCAGGATTATGATGCTGATGAGGGTTTTTCCGCGCAGTGGTATGTAACTTTATTGCGGCGATATATATATATATATATATATATATATATATATATATATATATATATATATATATATATATATATATATATATATATATATATATATATATATATATATATATATATATATATATATATATATATATTGTAACGTGCCGCGGTATTGGCGGGTTAAAGAATTAGCCAATGCCGACGTCCGCGTGAGTTCTTTGTCTAATAATTGCTTTTAGTTAGTGATTTTGAATATTAGTGATTTTTGGGACTCCTCTTTTAAGAATGTATGTTGGTGGGGAAATAATGGGTCTGCCATTCAAAGCCACCTAGCGTGTTGTGAGTTTTATTAGCTGCTATACGGACACGGGAAAAACCAATGCCGTCTCTAGACTACGGACCCGGGGTAAACTTCCCAAGGCCGCCTTCCCTCCACAGAGCCGGGCGAACCAAGCCTGTCGTGCCTGTTATCCCTATCTTTTTGAATCGCTACCTCAGATCCGGGAATGCGATGATTCCAAGACTGTCTGCCAGATTCGGGATTGCAGCTTGGCCCTCGGACACGGGTAAACCAATGCCGTCCGCACTATGCAATGCGCTCCCTAATCTGTTCCCTAATAATTGGCTTGTTGGCAGTTAATTAGGTCAGACGAAATCTCAAATGAACAGAAACTGGGTTAATCTTAGATTATCTGATTTAATAATACGAATTTACCAGAAAGTTACAAAATAAAGAAAATAAATCAAGTGTTGACAGTGATCCTTAAATCTATTCTTATTCTGTGTTGGCCTTTAAACCTTTGTGTTATTGAGTATTAGCTATCTTAGCGTTTTCTGTTCAGTATGTTCGAGCGACACAATACTATTTGATATCTTTGAAATAAGTTTAAAGCGCTTTGCTTTTAAATTATATGCTTTTTCTTTTCTATGATCAAATTGCTATAATTTGTCTAGTCTTTGATTCTATCTCGTTACTATTCCATTGCGTTTCTAATTAAATGTGACTCTATATCTTCTGACTCGAATAAATGAATTTATGTAGGTACTGACTCTGACGCTTCAATACCTTTAGACAAGTGAAGTTATGTTAGATAAATTAGACAGCAAGTGAGTCGATCAGGTGCTTTACCGTGAATCGCTCCAAGAGAAATTAATTTGTGAGTCGATCAGGTGCTATACCGTGAATCGCTCCAAGAGAAATTAATTTGTGAGTCGATCAGGTGCTATACCGTGAATCGCTGCCGCTGCTGGCAGACGATTCCTTATATTGCGTTTATCCCCTCCATTTTCGCGTCTAACGTAGCTAGGGGATTAGCTTAATCCCTCGACCTATTGTCGTGTGATTGAGCTTGAATTTTTTTTGTATTAACCAGCCAGCCTGAACCGTTACATGATATATATATATATATATATATATATATATATATATATATATATATATATATATATATATATATATATATATATATGTCGGCGCGTAATATTCTGGACGCTCTTTGTCACGGCTGTGGTGTTTATTTAAATCGAAATATTGAAACTATTGAGCCGTATTTGGTTTAAAGTTTAGTCTAGGCATATTTGTTAGTATTAAGATTAAGTGTAGACCCTAAGCCTAATGAGTGGCGTAGAAGGGGGATGCAAGACAGGGTTTCCTTGTCGAACGTGGCCATAGCCCAGCGGTGATGATTTTTGAGAGGCAGTCAGATTTTGAACTGAGTCTAAGAAGGATCTCATAGAGAGATCCGATCTAGAGAATTTGCAATCAACTTAGAATCACGCTGTGGCGGTGGATTCGTTATTGTGTCTCCCTTTGCGTTGCGAATGCTTACGAAGTAGTTCTGTTAGTTGATCGTGTTGCGTCAATTGGGACTATGTTTTATTACTTGTTCAAATAATTAAACTGCAAGAGTAACCAAATCGCCGTATACGAATGACCGTTTCTCGGTTTCATTCTCCGACATCAGAAGTGGGATACTTGCGGTTTAAGCCTTATAGTGGAGACACAGACGCGCGAGCATGGTGTCACGTAATTTAGTTGAGGCCCCAGTTATTGTGTTATTTAAGAATTGAGTGAATAGTGGAATGCCAAGGGACGGCTGGTGTTTGCCTGCTTTGTTTGAAGTGGTCATATTTCTCCTCAACGTAAGAAGGATGCGGCTGGCAGATCTTCGAAAACGGTCGAGCGCTAGGCCAACACGCTATATCCAATCGAGGCTATGACAGCTGATTTGACTTGTCCCGGTGAGACGTATTTATCTTGTTTAAATTCTGGCGTTGGATACTTTTTGATGGAATAATCCATTGTTAATGAGTTTTCTGGTAAACGCATTCGATTGCCGGTGACTTGGCCCAATATTGAAAAGTTTCACGTAACTAGTGATTTGCAAGGTTTGGCTTGGGCGACCGCTAACGGATGCATAATTGAGATTCTTTTCATTTTTGATCGTCTTGGTAACGATGTTTTGTTTGGTTGCGATATGATTACGCAATTTCTTATAGCCGAAATGTGACAATTTTCGTTCAAGGAGAACAAAGTCTGTTATGAATCTGTATGGAAGATTGGTAACACCATTAAAAGTTTTGATGAGATTTCTAGCGATATAGCTGAATCCAGCGCCGATTCTAGACAAATCGACGCCAGGAGCGAGTTATCCAACTAGCGCCCCCCCCCCGGTCACCCCGCCCACCCGCCTTAATCTCCCCTCCTCCCCCACCGCCCAATCGCCGTTAATTTTTTCGTTGGTAGATTCACATTTTATTTATTAAAATTGAGCCCTTCTTGCTTTAATTTTGGCAAATTCGGATATGAGGTCATCGTAATCCAGTGACTCACATATCTCTGATTCAATGGAAATCGTTGCCAAACCAACTAAGCGTTCTTGGGACATGGTAGAACGCAAATAATTTTTTATTATTTTCAGTTTACTAAAACTGCGCTCTCCGGAAGCTACGGAGACTGGTAAAGTTAGGAGGATGCGCAATGCAACTTCCAAATTTGGAAAAATCATTGTCATGTCATGTTTTTTCAAAAAGTTCAGAACCTGCAGAGGTGTTAGTTCTGGGGGCAAAAGTGTTGACAAGTTCTTCAGCTCATCACAGAGATCTAGAGCATCAATATCTGTACTGTTACCATCAGTAAGGAAAAGTTGCAGATCCTTACAACGCTGCAACACATCAGAGTCATTAACATTTTTTAATTCACTAATGTCGTATAGAAATTGAAAATTGCTATTATGGGATCTCAGCAGTTCAAAGCGCTCTTGAATGGAAGATATTGCCGTATCAATCAGGAAGTTGAAGAACTCGATTTTGAATTTTTGTTGCGGATCGGTCGGTGCCTCATCATCTGCTTCATAATCAAAATTCTTCTTTTTACGTCGCAGACGAACTGCAGTTGCTGGTCGGAAACAAGGCTCCGCTTCTACTTCAATAGCCATCTCCTTGGCTTGGTTAATGACACTTGAGAATTTTTCGTCAGATCTATAGCGCTGGAGGAAATTCAAAACCTCAGAGAGAAGACCATCACACTCAGCTAGATTAAGTTTTGGACTTTGTAGTAGTTTTGAGACGACATTGACTTTTGACAAAATATCGTGCCAAATAATTATACTACATATGAATTTGAAATCAGTGATTCTAGTAGTCAGACATTTGGCTTCGTGCTGGGTCAATTTGTCTCTGTTTTTGTCTAATGAAATGTCTACGAGAGCATCGTAAACTTCACCAAGCTGGTAGCGCAAAGGTTTGATGGCCTCGATGCGACTTTCCCATCGAGTGGCACTTACTGCCTTCAGAGTTAACACCGAAATGTGTCTCTTCAGTACGTCCCACCTACTTGTAGAATTGGAAAAAAAGACATAGAGCTGCTGAATTGTATCAAAGAAACCAACAGTCTCTCCGGAAGCGGATGCAGCATCATTGACGAGATTCAAAGAGTGGCATGAACATGGGACGAACGTCGCTCGCGGATTGATTTGTAGGATTCTACTCTGAACTCCGGATCGTTTTCCCTTCATGTTTGCGCCATTATCGTACCCTTGCCCTCGCATGTCTCCGATAGGTAAGCCAAGATTTTCGAGTTCAGTCAAAATTACTTTTGTCAGTCCTTCACCTGTGGTCAGGACGATAGGCAGAAAACCAAGAAAGTGTTCGCGAATTTCATAGACACTTCTTTCGTCATTGTATGTGACGAATCGTATGATGATTGACATTTGTTCTTGACGACTTTTATCGGGTGTACAATCGAGAATTATCGAATAATACTTAGCAGTAATGATCAATTGTATCAGGTGTTGCCTTATCTTGTTTGAAATCAACAAAATTAGCTCGTTTTGTATAGTATTGCTGAAGTAATGGTAATTTGTTTCATGAGCAGTTACGCGACGTAAGTGTTCTGCCATGGTTGTATCAAATTTACCGAGCAGTTCAATCAATTTTAAAAAATTTCCGTTATAACGGTCATACGGTGTAGTTGATGTTTCACGCAATGCAAGGGATTGACCACCAAGAAATTGCAGAACAGCAATTATGCGTTTCAAAACTTCACGCCAATGTTTAATTTCACTATCCATGATACGTTCATTTTCCGCATCTATCGTTTTGCCTAGTTTCAATCGTGAATCAAATTCTCTCCATTGTTTGAATGACTCGTAATGGTCCTTAAGTTTTTCGTGTATAGAAATATTCCGTGTCAAATGGCTCCAATCTGATGTTCCTGTAACTGGCCAGTATGCACGATCTTTTGAGAATAATAAACAACAGAAACAGTATACTGAATTTTTTGATACTGAATATATTAGCCATGGTCGAGATACGATTTCACCATTATTTAAGCGTCGGTCATAATGGGTAGCCGAAAAATGTCTGCCTTTGATGTCACATGGGAAACTGAAATGACGGACTTGAACCGGCCCTTGTTCGATCAGAAGTAGTCTTGTTTTGTTAGTTATATTCCAAGTCGCGGGATCTGAAGAAATGGATAGTAGTGCAGACTTTGCAGATTTCTCTTGAAAATTCTGAGAGTTAATGGGGCTCTCTGACTCGGGTGTTCCAGAATCATCACGCGATTTCTTGAGTGATGGGGCGTAATCGATACCATCGTCGGCATGAGAATCAATGTAAATAGCCGTAGTAGTAGATGAAATTGACACAATCGGTGAAAGATCTGATTCAGAAGTAGGTGGTAATATTGGCAATGGTGTAGCATTTTCAGGAAGACTTGTTCTGTCATTTTGGTCAATATTAGTGGTTGAATCGGAAGCTGAAGAGCCAGGTCTACTGAAAAAGGCATGCAACGCCCCATGCTGTTTTTGTTCGGCAGTTTCTTTTGCAAGTTTTTGTTTCCGGAATTCAGATCCAGATTTTTTTTTTCTCACTCCAGACATGTTTGAATTTGAGTTTGTGCGACCCAGCTAGAGGTAGTACTGCGGGAGCTCTCGATTCAATTAGGAGAAGAAAAAATGTATCGTATTGGAACGAAGATAAATCCACAAATTGCTGTATCAAGATACAATATGTGATCTGCGGGATAATAATATCTACGCCTGGTATCGAGAAAACAGTAATTAAACAAGTTAATTGTGAGTCGAAGTTCAAAGTGGCATTCGGTGCAGAAGATCGCATACAAAGTTAACGTTGTGGAGAGTTCTGTCTAAATGCTGTTCGACGAGCTTGGACTCGGTTTGGCTGCAGTAGTGAGGTAGTTGTGAATAGTGATCGAAGTGGAGGGAGACCGTATAGTGGGGGGTCGGTGAAATGCGCGCCCACCGAAGTGCTCCGAAGTATCCCGAACTCACCGACTTCTTCCTGCCGTTAGACGCCTGCTACTCGGTGCTCACAAGCAAATGCCCTTTCCCACATGTAAGCGCCAATTCAAGCCTTCCAATATTTTAGTCAAAAATCTTGTCAGCCTTTATCATTTACCTCGACCAATTTTTTTTTTTTTTTTGTTTTTTTTTTGTTGAATAGACGTATAATTTTTGTTTTCAAGTGGGTTTCATGGCGCCCCGCACTTCTGGGCGCCCGGAGCGGCCGCTCCACCCGCTCCATGGGTAACAACGGCGCTGGCTGAATCGGATAGATAGAATTTACTTAATTCATTAAAGGAATATTCGTTTCATTGTTTATCACGGGAACACCTACTGGTCGTATTACTGTAGGTGAATTACAGATAAAACTGATTACTTCTAACCAACGACGCCCATGTCTTACCTCGAGTGGAAGATAGTTTGTATACGACATAAGTAATGATATTGATGAACTCTTGTCCGAGTCCAATTCTGTACCGAGTTGTTCAAGTTTTACAGGTACTATACTTTGAGTAAAAAAAAAAAAAAAAAAAAAAAAAAAAAAAAAAAAAAAAAAAATAGTGTGATATATTGTGCATTGATTATCACAAATTGATTGATAATACCGTGCTTCACAACGGTTGAGTATAGCTAAATATTTTACAATTATCTTTAAAGATGGCGTCTGGTTCTCGTCAGATACTTGGTCACAGGGAGTCAATTGACCTTACGGCTTTTGTGACCGCGGGCGGTCCAAGCATTTGTCTATGGTTTTCGGTTTACGAAATGCGCCTTTAGATTCTTCTAATCGCAATAAATAAGCCACTCTCAAAACTTGTAAACACCTTTGCAGTGTGCTGCATGTGTGAGGATTATGATTCTAGCCACTTCTGTAAAAGAGTCATTAGAAAAAGATTTAGGATGGTTTTAGTTAGACTGAGAAAATCGGGTTTGTCTCGTGAAATCCACGATATGAAAATATTTGTCAAGAAATAATTGATAGGCTGATAAACGAACCGGTCTTCATGTTATTTAACCCAACCTATCCTGCGAATGGATATAAGGCTGTACTAATGCGAGAGATTTGGAAAGTCTGGCAGTGGTTAAAGTTATTAAACATTTTTTTGTTACTTTTTAGAAGGCGGATAAATTACACTTATTACTGATTGTGACGCATTTGACGCATCATGTACTAGCATAATTCCTACACCTTAAGTAGGTGATGAGTTTTTCTTGAAGAATTTAATTTTTGGTATTATTTATCGAGAGGGCAAATGTATGGGTCATGCTAGATTTCTTTTTTGAAGCCCGATGACAACTGAAATTGTTAACAAGAGAGTTGCACAAAAACGAGTAAATTCACCCGAGATTTCGGAAAATTGGTTGCAAGCCGACCGACGACGCAATTATGATGAATTAAGTGATATTATTTCGGAATTACGAAATAGTCAAATTGATACAGACAAGACTTTTGAATGTCGATGGATGTCTTTAACTTAATGTTCAATTCCAATCGGAATTTGTAGAGCTAGATTTTCCCAGTGATGAAATGTAGAGGATGCTCTTTGGTTTGAATTGATTGTGAGATAAATTTGATAACTGATCGATTGTATTGATGTTCTTGACTTGTGAATTGATCGAGATTTGAATTTGAAAACTGATTGATTGTGTTGATGGTCTTAAATTATGAATTGAGTTTCTGGTAACGGACTGTTACTGGTTTTGGTTTAGACACGATTCGATTTATAAAAGGCACACACTCATTGCGCATAGCAGTTGCAGATTATGAGACAACCTAACCCACTTTGGTGGAGGTTAGATGCTGCAATGTAATGGCAAATGGTGTGGTGTACAGATGTGGTGTGGTGTGGTCACACGAGCGAATGAAAGTTGTTATAGAGTCGAGTTATTGTTAGGATTGTTGCAAATAGCTATGAACTGAGATCGGGAGTTCTATACAGAAAAATTCAATGTCAAAATCGTAGTCGATATTTACCGATAGTACCTATGAGTTTGAGATGGTCTGTAATTAATAATGTTCATGAATCAGTCATGCATCTTGGATGGGAAAAGACATTGTAGACGCATCTGGTGCAATTACGACTTTGAAGCAATGTGTGAGTTTGTTTGGTACTCCGGATAAAATTATTGCAGATCAAGGTAGATGCTTCGCAAACAAGGATTTTAGAGAATTTTGTGTATCTCATAATATTAACCTTCATTTGATTGCGACCGAAACTAGTCGTGATAATGGTCAGGTAGAACGTGGCATAAGTATACTCAGAAATATGCTCACAGCTGTAGAACTGAGCAATGACAAATTGTGGCAGGGATCTGTTGATGATATTCAATTAGCATTGAACTGTACAGTCGGTCGTACAATTAAATATAGTCCTGAGGAATTGTTAATTGGGAAGGTCGCAAGACCCCTTTCTTTGTCAGTCATTGATAGGCATGAGAGACTGAGGAAATCGATATTTTGCATATCAGAGAGTAGGCAGCGGTTTCTATAGACAAGAACGCTGTAGAAAATAAAGAAAGTTTTGATAGTGGCAAGTCTAGGGTTCAAAGAATTTCAGTTGGAGACTATGTTCTCGTGGAAAATCATGAACGAATTCAAACCAAGTTAGATGCCAGATTTCGTGGACCATTTAAGGTGGTTGAAAATAGAACTAATAAGTATGCTCATGAACGGTTGAGGTTGATGCCTGATAGCAGTGTTCCCATGGAGCTTGATCCTTGTAAAGATTGTAGTGGTAATGAACAGTCAAAATGTGCCAATGTCGGCGGTGATAACAGTGAGTGATAAGTTTAGTATACCAGTGAGTATACATGATCCATGCATCTGCTTATTAGTCGCAAGTCACAAAGATCCTACCCCACTTATGTGGACGGAGATGGTGCGATGTAACGGCGACGATGGGTCTGCTTGGTCTAGAGGACCAAGGGCCATATGGTTGGTCAAAAAGTCAATATGGTTTGACTTGTGTATTGGTTATGTTACCAATGGGACCACATGAGTGGTTAGTTATTGTAGTCATATGGTTGACTACTGGGTCATATGGTTGACTCTTGTGTGTTGGTTATGATACCAATAGTTATTGTAGTCATATGGTTGACTACTGGGTCATATGGTTGACTCTTGTGTGTTGGTTATGATACCAACTGTGGTGTACCGAGATGTACAAAGTGTACCGAGATGCACAAAAATTGCTAAATCACTGGTTATCTATTTAGATCATTTGACGGTTCTTTAATTGATTCGATTGTAATCATATTATTGTAATATTGTGAGCACAATTAAAGTGCTGAGGTGGGGCAGATGTGGGAACACGGCTCTAAGTTGAAAGTCAGAATAATATTGAGACTATTGGTTAATAGTTAGTCTGGGCATATTTGTTAGTATTAAGATTGGTCATAGACCCTTTGATGACCAATTTATTACGAGTGTATGTGTAATCCATGCGTCTTGCTTATTAGTCGTAAGTCATAAAAATCCTACCCTACTGTTGTGGGCGGAGACGGCGCGAGCTAACGGCAGACGATGGGTATGTTTGGTCGTTGAAAACCATTTTTATTGGGATCACGTGGGTGATCCCTGGCCATATGGTTGGCTATTATTTTGGTTGAAAGATACCAAGTTGAGATGTACAGAGTCATATGGTTGACTGCTGTATTTTGGTTGGAAGATACCAAGTTGAGATGTACAGCGTCATATGGTTGGCTGCTGTACTTTGGTTGAAAGATACCAATTGTGATGCACGTGGTGCAAAGAAATTGCTTGAAACTCACTGGTTGTCTGGTTGTTTGGATCATTCGACTGGTTCTGTATTTTCTGATTGATATTGAGATCAATTTTATGTTGTTGAGCACATGAGTAGTGCATTGAGGTATCGCATATGTGGGAATATGGCGAACATGGCGAACGTGGAAAACATGACATTGGGACATGACGTTTAGATTAAATTGTTTGTAAGTCAGAATGGACGAGCAAAGAATGAATATCAGATTTACGTGGCAGATGATGTATGATGACAATGATTGCACACGAGGACGTGTGACAGTCAGGAGGGCCGTGTCGGCGCGTAATATTCTGGACGCTCTTTGTCACGGCTGTGGTGTTTATTTAAATCGAAATATTGAAACTATTGAGCCGTATTTGGTTTAAAGTTTAGTCTAGGCATATTTGTTAGTATTAAGATTAAGTGTAGACCCTAAGCCTAATGAGTGGCGTAGAAGGGGGATGCAAGACAGGGTTTCCTTGTCGAACGTGGCCATAGCCCAGCGGTGATGATTTTTGAGAGGCAGTCAGATTTTGAACTGAGTCTAAGAAGGATCTCATAGAGAGATCCGATCTAGAGAATTTGCAATCAACTTAGAATCACGCTGTGGCGGTGGATTCGTTATTGTGTCTCCCTTTGCGTTGCGAATGCTTACGAAGTAGTTCTGTTAGTTGATCGTGTTGCGTCAATTGGGACTATGTTTTATTACTTGTTCAAATAATTAAACTGCAAGAGTAACCAAATCGCCGTATACGAATGACCGTTTCTCGGTTTCATTCTCCGACATATATATATATATATATATATATATATATATATATATATATATATATATATATATATATATATATATATATATATATATATATATATATATATATATATATATATATATATATATATATATATATATATATACACTCCTAACAAAAATTAGCGGGCCACCCAATTTTTGCTTCGAAAAATGTTCGATTTCAAAGTCTCGTAATTCGATAAAAAATTGACTTAGCGAATCGTTCGTAGAAGCATTTTAAAGCTTGAAGCTTTATCTTTTAGATGCTTACTTTTGATTGCATTTATGTTTTTTTTGTCTTGAGTTATGGTTCCTTGAACCATCTCGTGTCAAATTTGTGTATCGATGTTCCAACTTCGAAACAACGCACGGGGTCGAACAGGATCGGAATATTAATTTCAAGATAGTCATTTTGAAGCTTGGAATGTCCACTTCAAAAGCCTTTCTTTGAACTTGGTCTACGATTTTTTTTCATGGAGTTATGCGTTGCTGAAGCAAAAATGGTCTTTCAATTTTTGATCGCATCCCCTGGGCGAACGAGTTCTTGTATCGAGGTTCCCAAACATGGCTTTTGAAGCTCAAATCTTCATCTTTCTGAAACCTCATTGCAATTTTTATTCGGTGACGTTTTTACGCCATGATCACCATCCAAACGAGACCCTCCGAACCGTGAAATGGAAATTCGAACTTTGACCTCAGGTAGGACACGCAAAAATAGCGACACAGGTGGCCCAAGATTACAACTTCAACTTTAAAGTGTTTTCTTCAAAACCATATCTTGGAATTTGCTCTACGATTTTTTTCCGTAAAGTTATTCGATTCTTAACACATATGGACGATTGAAACAGTACCTCCGGCATTAGCATTACTTAAAGTGTACCGCGTGGAGGTTGCCTGGTAGGATTTACACCTCGTGTGTAAGTGTGTGTGAGTTTGTGTGCGTACCAGAGATCAGGACCCCATGGTTCGTCACTACCACGGTATTTTGTGACTCCAAACCCTCTCTGGTACGTGTGTAAGTGCGAGTGTATTTGTGTGTGTGCGCGTATGTGAACCGACTTGCGGGTGATCTAAAGATGTTTGATGCAGATCACAATTCATAAGGCGTGTTTGCACCCCTTTGTTTAATCACTTCACGGCATCTTTCCGTCATATTGATGCAGCTCTGAATAAGATACTGCGGTATCCCATGCCAAATTTCGCGCAACGCCTGGCCCAGCTCAAGTAAATTTGCCGGTTGTACACGGCATTGTCTCAACCTTCGTCCAACCATATCCCAGACGTGTTCGATTAGATTTAAATCGGGACTCATAGCCGGGTGGTCAAGGTGGTCAAATACAGCCCTTAAAATTGTATTGTACTGAAATTCACGAATACGGGGGTGACTCTGTAATGGTCTGGGGTGCAATTTCCATGCATGGTCGTACCGATCTCGTGATTATTCCACCACTTCAAGTAATGCTAATGCCGGTGGTACTGTTTCAATCGTCCGTATGTGTTAAAAGTCGAATAACTTTACGAAAAAAAATCGTAGAGCAAATTCCAAGATATGGTTTTGAAGAAAACACTTTAAAGTTGAAGTTTTAACCTTGGGCCACCTGTGTCGCTATTTTTGCGTGTGCTACCTGAGGTCAAAGTCCGAATTTCCATTTCACGGTTCGGAGGGTCTCGTTTGGATGGTGATCATGGCTTAAAAACGTCACCGAATAAAAATTGCAATGAGGTTTCAGAAAGATGAAGATTTGAGCTTCAAAAGCCATGTTTGGGAACCTCGATACGAGAACTCGTTCGCCCAGGGGATGCGATCAAAAATTGAAAGACCATTTTTGCTTCAGCACCGCA
The DNA here is from genome assembly GCA_949628255.1 of Macrophya alboannulata. NCBI lineage: Eukaryota > Metazoa > Arthropoda > Insecta > Hymenoptera > Tenthredinidae > Macrophya > Macrophya alboannulata. The sequence continues at coordinate 7,065,734 of OX451213.1, forward strand.
TAACACCATGAAAAAAAATCGTAGACCAAGTTCAAAAAGAGGCTTTTGAAGTGGACATTCCAAGCTTCAAAATGACTATCTTGAAATTAAAATTCCGATCCTGTTCGACCCCGTGCGTTGTTTTGAAGTTGGAACATCGATACACAAATTTGACACGAGATGGTTCAAGGAACCATAACTCAAGACAAAAAAAACATAAATGCAATCAAAAGTAAGCATCTGAAAGATGAAGCTTCAAGCTTTAAAATGCTTCTACGAACGATTCGCTAAGTCAATTTTTTATCGAATTACGAGACTTTGAAATCGAACATTTTTCGAAGCAAAAATTGGGTGGCCCGCTAATTTTTGTTAGGAGTGTATATATATATATATATATATATTCACCTATATGAGCGGATCCACGTCACTTCACTCAAAAAAAAACCGTCAAGTCACAGATTTTTACGCCTTTCAAGGTATCTTTATTACTATGTAAAAAAAAAATACAACTTCAAGGATTTTGAAAAATTTTCAGAAATGGCGGAGTTAGAGCTATGTGAATTTTCGTAAACCTCTGTTGCACCGCTATGTTTAAAAATTCATATCTCCGAAAGTATACATCGGAGCGAACTGATCTTTAGATCATTTTGCACGCAAAAGAATGCGCTTTTATACAAAAAATTTCAATTCCCAAAAAAAAATTTCTTCGATTTTTTTTCGTCGTTTTTTTTTTAATTTTATTGCCATTTCCGCGGTACTCACAGAAATTCATGGAGATAATTTTTTTTGGATACCTGAATTCTTCCCCTTCAATCCTAAAAAAAAAAATTTACGGAGAAAATACCTGGGCCGAAGAAAAAAAATAAAACGTCTCGTCGCGCGTCGCCGCGCTACTCCCGCAAGTTCGTTGTGTTGCATAGTGGAGTTAAATTTTATTGGATGCTTCTCTACTTACCCAGGCTATACATTCTCCGAATATAGTTATTCAACCTTAGCCCTTTTGTATCCGTCTACCGTTACTGTTTTCTCAGAATTACATATTATACCTGTCCTGAAAATTCCAGTACGGTTATGGTTCGTTGAACACACCCGGGCTGTTCACCGGTACCAAAATCTACGATAACCTCAGTCTTACGACAAACTTGCAATTGAACAGTCGACAACTCTTTCGCTATCGAAATGCCCAGAAATAATTGTTGTAATCCGTTGGGCCTGCCAAGGCATTCGAAAAATTTACGCCCGGTAACACAGTGGATGTGCGATAAAGTGACATCGATCACACACAGTGGCCTGATTTGTGATACTTGTCGGCTGATGTTAAAGGACAATGCAGTGCCTAGTACGTCGAAGCAAACTGACCGAAATTAGTTCAACATCGTCATCAAACGAGGGTCAATCCGGAAATTCCTGTGTTAATTTTCCCGACGTTGATAGAATAAATGTAATCTCTGCTATCAATTCGTCATTGACAAGCTTAGGTGAATCACCAATACCCATAAAAAAAATCAAAACGGTTTCGGAGAAAGTAGGGGTATTCGGAAAACTTTCAACTGCGTTCAACCAAAATTTTTCGGACTGTGTACCCACGAATAGCGAGAGTGCCGATTATAACGAGTGGTTAACTCAGTTGAAAGATAGATTTAACGAAACAGATGATAAGGCATTCAGGTTGACCATTCTTACTACTCTTCCAAAAAGTTGGAGCGTGGGAAAAATCGAGGCAGAGTTTAATGTCACAAATCATATGGCTCGCACGGCGAAAAAGTTAGCTGAAGATAAAGGAATATTTTCCTCACCAAATCCGAGGCCTGGCAAGACGATATCATCTGAAGTTGTATCACTCGTGGTAGAATTTTATCGAAGTGAAGAGGTCAGTCGCATTACACCAGGTCAAAAAAGCTGCGTAACCGTTGAAAGAAATGGTGAAAAAGTATCGGTTCAAAAGCATCTCATGTTGAATAATCTGAGAGAATTGTATCGATTGTTCCGGGATCGTTATCCAGATAAAAAAATCGATTTTTCTAAATTTGCAGAGTTGCGCCCGAAAGAATGTATTTTAGCAGGACCGAGTGGCACACATACCATGTGTGTTTGTACCTATCACCAGAATGTAAAGCTGATGATGATGGGTGCAAATATTAGTGATTTGGTTAAGAAAGGAGCTGTGAATTTTCCGACCTACCAGCATTGTTTAGCTCAAATCGTGTGCAATCCATCAGAGCCACAGTGTCATTTAGGAGCATGCTCAAATTGTCCTGGTGTTAATATCATCAAAACATCGTTGCAAGAAGCCTTCGCAAATAATTTCACCAAAGATGTTACTTTTAAACAGTGGATATCAGTGGATCGAACGGCTTTGGAGACACTTACCAAAAAATCCGAGGATTTTATAGATAACTTCTGCGATCAATTGTCAAAATTGGTTGCACATGATTTCATTGCTAAGCAGCAAAGTAGTTATTGGCAGAATATGAAAGAGAGCTTACAAGTTGGCGAATTTTTAGTAGTATGCGATTTCGCTGAGAATTATGCATTTGTTGTACAAGATTCCACGCAAGGTTTTCACTGGAGCAATAATCAGGCGACTATTCATCCAATCGTGGTTCACTATAAAAGTTACGGTGACGAACAGTTAAGACATTTTAGTTTTGTGATAATTTCAGAGCATCTGAAACATAATACAGTTGCGGTTCATTTATTTCAAAAAAAAGTTGATCAACTTTATGAAAGAGAAGTTTCAAAATTCGATTCCTATAGAAAAAATAATTTATTTCTCCGATGGAGCAGCTTCCCAATATAAAAACAAAAAGAATTTCATAAACATAACACATCACTTTGAAGACTTTCAATGCCAAGCCGAGTGGCATTTCTTTGCTACATCACATGGGAAAGGGCCGTGTGACGGGGTAGGTGGAACTGTTAAAAGATTAGCTTCGCGTGCGAGTTTACAACTGATTGGCAATTCCGATCCTATTCAAACACCGCTGGATCTATATAATTGGGCATGTTCTTATTTTCGCAGCATATCTTTTGCGTACTGTACGTCTGCAGAACATCAAGCGGAAGAATCTATTTTACAAAATCGATTCAATAAAGCATTGACAGTTCGTGGCACTCTGAAATTACATGCGGTTATTCCAATATCCCATAAACTCGTCAAAACAAAATTATTTTCAGCATCAGAAAAATTTGAGTCGATGAAAATTATGAATTGATTTCAAACGGGGGTGTCCTACTAAGTGTCATCCAGCGAATCATCGCTAAAAACATCGGCCCTTTTCAGAGCCACCAAAATATTGCAAAAGATCCATCAGTCATAACTCCACTATGCAACACAACGAACTTGCGGGAGTAGCGCGGCGACGCGCGACGAGACGTTTTATTTTTTTTCTTCGGCCCAGGTATTTTCTCCATAATTTTTTTTTTTTAGGATTGAAGGGGAAGAATTCAGGTATCCAAAAAAAATTATCTCCATGAATTTCTGTGAGTCCCGCGGAAATGGCAATAAAATTAAAAAAAAAAACGACGAAAAAAAATCGAAGAAAATTTTTTTTTGGGAATTGAAATTTTTTGTATAAAAGCGCATTCTTTTGCGTACAAAATGATCCGAAGATCAGTTCGCTCCGATGTATACTTTCGGAGATATGAATTTTTAAACATAGCGGTGCAACAGAGGTTTACGAAAATTCACATAGCTCTAACTCCGCCATTTTTGAAAATTTTTCAAAATCCTTGAAGTTGTATTTTTTTTTTTACATAGTAATAAAGATACCTTGAATGGCGTAAAAATCTGTGACTTGACGGTTTTTTTTTGAGTGAAGTGACGTGGATCCGCTCATATATACATTTATACCTTTATATTTTAACCATACACACATATTATAGACCTTATTGAGAACATATATAGTACCTAGTATACCATAAGACATATAGTATAAGCTAATGCTAAGAATGATCCGCACCCCACGAAGGACTCCAAGCAGACTAACGCATAGTTTACCTAGAAACCCGAAAAGGAAGGGACGACTATACCTGCTACCCTTGGGACAAAACAACCACGCAGTCAAGCTCAACAATATCTGATCAGCCGATGTGACCATTTAGCCAAGACAATTAGTCATATGCAGCTGCTCGAGGTCCAGCGTGAGATCGGTATGCGGAACAAACAAAAACAACCCCACTACTCTAGGATTAAGATCTTATATAACCCCCTACCACTTTTGGCAGGCAGTTCAGTCCCTACATCGACGTCAAACAATTAACTTCAAGTTCATTAGTTACCACAGTACAGTAACAGTGGCATATTAATTCTATGTTCGCCTGGTCAGCTCTTGTCGACTTTAACGAATATACGGAATAAATCGCGCTTATTCTCTGTCTGATCCACATTAAAAGGATCACCGCGATACCTAATAATACTGAACTCCTTGGCAAAGTGTTGAAATATAGTTTAAACTCATTGTGCTAAAGACAATAAAAGACACTACCAAGTAAAGCCAACTTTATTCAACTAAAACCCTCTCAAGGTAAATTCATAACTCCATACATCTGGGTAGCGATTCTGGATCTTTTGGCGTTACGTAGCGCCGGTGACGCTAACTTAGCGCCCGATAGCACGCTAAACATACGATAGTTTATGCCGGTCACTAGGCAGCTACATAACAATGATAAGCGCGAGACCTTTTACGAGGCTAGACATTGCATTGGCCAATGAGAACGCTTAATTTCGTACTGATTTCGATATCTACGTTTCGTCTCTATCGGCAGTGTTCATATACTTGGCTGGGTTTTGTATGTTTTTAAATAATTCGGTGCGTTCTTTCCTAGGACATGCAAATAATTAATCCAATAAAAATGACAGTACATAATCAAGAACTTAGGTAAGTATAGATTTTTCGTTATAATGAATATTTTTTTAATCGTTGGTAAGTACCACACCTCAATCACATATTTATTTGCAAATATAAATTGTTTATCAATTATATCACTTTCTCCATTAATAACAGTTTTTATTCGGCAAACGCTAATTGTGAACATACATACACAATATTATATTACACTTATTTGTACTTCAACATTAATTTAGAATTATAAGCCTAAATCTCGCGGTGGTTGATCGCCACGTTCTATAATACTGAACGATTACATCAAACAGTCCTAATTAAAATAAGGTACAGAATAATTATGATACTCACAATTCTTGCATTTATTCGCAATTGAATACTAACTATGTTGATATTTATGTATCAATTACAAATTTAGTTTGAATTAAAATAGTTGACGTTATGATTTTTATTTTCAATAATTTTAAATAAATTATATGTCAAGTTTGCATATAATAAGGTATTTGCATTGCAAATTATAAATGAAAATTTATATGCATATTAGAATGTGTCATACATGAACATTTTTTGTGAATTTATTTCTGGCACTCCAAGTGATCAACTTTTATGTGATCTTTACATAAAAGTAAAGACCCGTAGCTAACTTTTATTTTGATAAATAGACTCTGATAAATATTAACATATCAAGTTCGTTTCGATCTCATTTAAGAGGTGAAGTATTGATGAATTTATTTAAGAAACAAATAACCTTCAAGTAAAATCTTAGAAGCCCACTTTTTTTTTATAAATACCCCAATCCTCCATTTTTCAGATTATATAAAAATAAACTTTATATGTTGATATTTAGACAAGATAATTTCTTTATTCAAAATTTTCTATTTATTTATGGGTAATTCATATAGTAATTACCAAACCCGTTTGAGCAAGTACTTAAAATGGGAGAGTTGTGTGAAATTTTTATAAAAACCATTCTATCATTTTTAAAGTTACTCCGAAAATTCCAATCTAAAATTCCTTCATAAAAAACTGAGATTATGTTATGATGTATATCTACTAAAAATCAAGGTATCGCAGTGATACGCATGAAATCCTTAGCGAAATGTTCCTTGCATACACTTCCAATGCATAGCTTTGAATTTTTTTTTCACACTGTAACGTATCAAGCCTGCTCCGAAGACACTGCGTGCGCAACCTCGAGGAGTAGGGATACGGAGTAAGGGAACAGGTATAAAAATGGCGTAAACGCGCTGCTCCGCAGCATTTTCTACCTGTCGGAGAAATGACTCACTAAAACTTTAAATACTCGCTATTCCGCCTGTCGGGGAATAAGCACTTTGCTTTATAACTTAGAACAATTGCTTATTAGTAAAATAGAATTGTTTCGAATCTCATTAAAATCATCATATAACGTTTAATAGAAATTCAAGACATCGGTCGAGTCTTAAAATAAAATTAAAGATTACCTACTTATACACAGCACGGTAGAATCACCTGTCGGGAGTCTAGCCACAACACAAACACAATAAGTCGTTAAAGTCCCGAAAATAGAGAAACCAAACCCGTAGAATTAAGTTTCATTTCTGTATTTAAATTTTGTATTTTTATTTTTGTAAAACTCAAATTTTCATCGCATTAAATTTTATGTTAGATAAAATCGTCTAGTTCTGGATTTTTGTCTAACTACTAAAATTTAACCTTTAACATCTCATCCTTTTGAATCAGGGAAATTGCCAGCCTTAAAGAATTACTGTTTAGCACTGGTAAATCTTTATCCGTGTCTGAATTAGTAAACGTTTCAGGTCTGGAGAACAGGTTCGACTTTTGGAGTCCAACTCTGTCTAATAAGATTTCACCCAGGGCGATAGGCTTGATATTGTATCCAGCTCTATCAAATCAGGGTGCAGGCTTGATTATTCATTAATCCAGCTCTGCGATTGCAGCTCTAGTCGGCAACGATTCGAGTCTGTTAGTTAGGAACTTGGTCAGGTCTTGTAAGCATTGAGCGAGGCTCTGAACAAATTAAATCTTTAATGCAACATCCACGGCCTCTGTCTTATATTAAATTAATTAATTAATCAATTTAATACCAAACGTTGCAATACATACTAACATAATCTACTGTTTGTATTAATGAATTATTGATTAGATTTTTTTGAGTAATTGTAATACCGATGAAAATGGTTTTTATGAAAACTTTCACTGAGTCCCCTATTTAAATTGAGCTATAGCCCTCTCAGTTTTGTAAAAGCTAACGTACTTCACAATCTACCATTTGGACTGCCATCAGCCAAATAAATTTTGAAAACATGTTTATTTGTAACATACTTTAACATATATGAGTGAATTCACAAATTCCCGGTGTGGTTTTGTACCTCAATTTTCGACAATTTTTTTACATCATCAATGGTTGATATCCGTGGAAATGAGGCACAAGCCACTTCAATACAATTTTTTTCAGTGAAATTTAATGCAATTTCTGATATTTCACGTTTTTAACGTTTTTTAGGGAATACTCGAGAAGTTAACAGTCTCACAGAAAAATTTCAAATAAATTTTGCAATGTAAATTTCCCGCTCTTTTCATTAAAAATATTTTCATGTACCGCAGACAATCGAAAATTCGAAATACATACGATTGAACCTTCTTCCGCGATTCCAAATTCGATTTTTTTTTACCTCGTTCGTCAACTTGAAATATTCCCTTTAACGTGTGAAATTTGCAAATTGGGCAACCACATTATGTGTAGTTGGCAGCAACATATATGTAGTGCCTAATCTGCAAATTACACACGTCAAAGTGAATATTTCCAGTTGATAAACGAAGCAAAAAAAATCGAATTTCGAATTGCAGAAGAAGGTTCAATCGTATGTATTTCAAACTTCCGATTGTCTACGGTACATGAAAATATTTTCAATGAAAAAAGCGGAAAATTTACATTGAAAAATGTACTGGAAATTTTTCTGTGAGACTGTTAACTTCTCGAGTATTCCCTAAAAAACGTTAAAAACGTGAAATATCAGAAATTGCATTAAATTTCACTGAAAAAAATTGTATTGAGGTGGCTTGTGCCTCATTTTCACGGATATCAACCATTGATGATGTAAAAAAATTGTAGAAAATTTTGAGGTACAAGACCACACCGGGAATTTGTGAATTCACTCATATATATAATGTTTATCAATTTTGAATGATTATAGGTAAAGAATATGCATATACACACTTCAAGTCAGTAATCGAAGTCTTACGCTGCTACACATCATAGGTAATTTTAACTCCTCTCACCAAAACCGTATCAATTGAGGTCTATTGTAATATTAATTAATAAATTAGAGTCGAACTATACAATTTACACTACAAATTACTATCTTTTCGGAATATGGTACCACTTCTTGCACAATCAGTTATTATTTCAAAAAATGTATCTGCCATGAAAGGGATTCATATAATGCGCAAAACATTTAAGGATTCAAAAACTAGTGCCAGGGTACAAGTCAGCCTTGATAGCAGCAGAAACGAAATCATCAATTTCTTGACTGATCGTATCCAAGCGTTGAAGTTCACGGACAGACGATTCTATCATTGTGCTACCAGAGTATTCATCAATAGCACGTATTGGGTGATGTTGCACAGTGAGGGCACGCTACAATTAGATTTACACAAAAAAAGTAGGCGTTAAACATTGTACCATCACAAGCGGTAAACAATTATGTAAATCAATTACGTCGACAGCTAAAACTCAATCAACCTTCAAAGATCATTACTAAACACGATTTTTTATCAAGTGCAAATTACAAAGTATATGGGGCATTCCATGCCAACTCACCGAACCCGTGACCCTGATCATTTTAGATTTTTCTGATTTTCCTTTATATGATCGACCTTCCTCTAAAAACCACGAAAAAATTTTAATAATAATTTTTTTTTTTTATCTCCATTTTTTATTCGATATTTCAGCTATCTCAAAAACGCCATTTTTGTTTTTTTTTTTCAAAAAATTCACAGAAATTCCTTGATGTGAAACGATGATTTGAAGCCCAAGACGGGAATGTGATTCCGATTTTTTCTATTTTTTCGGAGGGATTTAAAAATTTTATTTCAACAATTTCAACGCAAGTTCGACCATTTTATTTGTTCCGGCGCGGCTCCTCGGAGTTTGCGAAAGATGAACAATAATAGGCGATATAAGTATCCTCAAGAATAATATTATCACTTACGAAGTCTATCTCTCAACTTGTAAACGTTAAGCCGCGTACACATCTAAGCGCGAACGGGAACGAGGCAAGGTGAGGCCAAACGAGCATACGAATGTAGATGTGTAGCTGAAGCGCGGCAAACTCCCTCGCGTTTAGATCGAGGCAGTTTGCCGAGGCGTTTGTTCGTTGCCTCGGCCGTTTTTGTCCGCAACCAACAAATCTACGAACGAGGCATTCGTTCGGCCTCGCATTGCCTTGTTCCCGGTCGCGCTTAGATGTGTACGCGGCTTAACGTTTGCAAGTTGGCAGGGGTGGATCCAAGGAGGGTGCACTAGCTGCCCCCCCCCCCGGCTTAAAAATTTAATGAAATTCGGCTTTTTCAAGGTGCACTATGATTAATGATTAAATTATAATAATGCGCATTCTAGAGAGTAAATCGTTGAAATAATAATAACTAATAACTTCTCTCTCTTTTTCTTTATTACACGCTATAAGACCATAGTAAGTATTTGCCCCCGCATAGAACATTTCTGGATCCGCCCCTGGTTGGGAGATTGACTTCGTAAGTGATAATATTATTCTTGAGGATACCTATCGCCTATTATTGTTTATCCTTCGCAAACTCCGAGAAGAAGCGCCGAAACAAATAAAATGGTCCAACTTGCGTTGAAATTGTTGAAATAAAATTTTTGAATCCCTCCGAAAAAATAGAAAAAATCGGAATCACATTCCCGTATTGGGCTGAAAATCATCGTTTCACATCAAGGAATTTCTGTGAATTTTTTGAAAAAAAAAAACAAAAATGGCGTTTTTGAGATAGCTTAAATATCGAATAAAAAATGAAGATAAAAAAAAAAATTATTATTAAAATTTCTTCGTGGTTTTTAGAGGAAGGTCGATCATATGAAGGAAAATCAGAAAAATCTAAAATGATCAGGGTCACGGGTTCGGTGAGTTGGCATGGAATGCCCCATATACACCTTAAAAAAGCATATTTTTTAAGGACGGTTGTAGATTTATAATTGAAGAACGAGAACAATATTTTATTATTGTAGTTGACTGGTTTTTTGAAATATGATCAAATCGAGGTTATGATTTATGAGTTGTTGTCTCATGTAATTTATCTATTTATAGGTAGGGTAGCGTGGTCCCAAATCGACCGCCTAAGTAGCAAAGGCGATAAAAGTGCCTCAAATTGATTTTTTTGCTGAAACAACATTTCGATTCTTTGAAGGGAACGTTATTTGAAGTTTCAGGCAGCTTGACGAGGTTTCGGGTACCGTTTGTTTAAGATACCGAGGCCGTAGTGAAAGTTTGCATATTGGTCGTTCTCAAAAATCGTGGTCCGAAACCGACCTCCCCATGGTCCGAACCCGACCCCCTATTTTTTTGCAGCGGATCAAGGGAAGCGGCTGAAATTTTGTAGTTATTTTGCAACATATTAGCAAAACAATACGATTTGGGAATAATCTTTGAATTTATTTTAGAACATTTGAAGGCCTTTTTTCAGGAAGCCATTGCAGCAACTGCTCGCCGCAAAATTGCCGAATCTCGGTTCGGCTTTTTACGTGTGAACGATCGCCCCATTTCTAAAAAACTATGTGTAATTACCGTTGGAAGTCATTAAATCACAGTTTGACTGTCAAAAACAAGCTAGAAAATCTGTAGTGCACAAGAACATAGGGGTCGGTTTCGGACCGCCCCTTGGCGGTCGGTTTAGGACCACCACGAATTTTTTCAAACAATGACTCGCCGTTTACTCTCAACGATGAAAGTGATCTAAATCTGATAGTGCGTGTTCAAGTCTGGGCCATGAGCAATCAGAACAACCTACCTTTGGATTTTTCACGACACAATAAAACACTTCAAACTGAAATTCCGTGCAGCTCCAAAATTAACTTCACGGCTTTCAAAACAAAACACGGCACGAAACCATAGAATAAAATGGGAGAAAAAAATGGCTTTTTACCTCCAAATTGTTGGTGTTGTGAGAGCTTTCAAATGCCACCACTGACATTTTCCGTGGCAGCATAAATACTGAAAAACATGGAGGGGTCGGGATGGGACCACCGGTCGGTTTGGAACCACGCTACCCTATATTATAGTATATTTATAATATACTATAACATATACGTATATATTATAGTATATTATATATAATAGGTATATTAGACTGCCTCAAAGAAAACTTTATTTTTTTTTTCGATCTCCCACATCATGAAACCATAGTTAATAACATAACATTGAACCTCCTTGAAGGAAATCGCCATGCGATTTTTTTAAGCGGTGTCGCATCGAGATTTTGTATTTGCCATTCAATTAACACGTAAGAAATCCAATTCTAAGGGTTGGAGGGAGATAATAATTTTTCTATACTACCGACGGAACTCTGTATGGTAGAATTTGACAACTTACATGTTTTCTTTGAATCGAGGCGTCGTAGAAAATTTTTAACCGCACAAATTTTTGACCCATTTTTCGAAAAGATGGAAATCGCAATCTTGAATATCTCGAAGATCGTGCGTTTAGAAATTTTCTACGACGCCTCGATTTGAAGAAAACATGTAAGTTGTCAAATGCTACCATACAGAGTTTCGTCTGTTGTATAGAAAAATGATTATTACCCTCCAACCTTCAGATTTGGATTTCTTACGTGTTAATTAAATGGCAAATACAAAATCTCGATGCGACACCGCTTAAAAAAATCGCATGGCGATTTCCTTCAAGGAGGTTCAATGTTATGTTTTTAACTATGGTTTCATGATGAGGGAGATCGAAAAAAAAAATGAAGTTTTTTTTTGAGGCAGTCTAATATATATAGTATATTTATTATAGTATATTTATCTGTAAAGCGAAAATTTTGTTTCATTGTGACATTTTATATTATTTGTATTTTACCGAATAATGTGATAATTATTAAAACAATATGTATATCAAAGACTCTCCGAAATTGATTCGCAAGCCCTGATCCTTCCAACTTGACAGTGCCCGTTCCGGGCCTTGTCAGAATAATAGCGCACAAGAACGGCTGCCTGATCACGGACGGATCAGTCAGCCTGATCGCGGCCATACCGAGATGTTTTCTTGAAACTGTACGGTCGACGGCGCACGCGTCAAATAATTCGTCGTGATTGGTCGGCGCGATCGTCTCGCGACGATATTTTACCCTGTGAGGCAGGGGAGCAAACTTGCATAAAATTGGGCGAGAGCTGTCAAACTCGCGCGCCCAAAATAGCGAGTTGAGGTTATGTTATTTATTTTAGTGCATCGTGAATTATGAAAGAAAAATAGCATCAACCAGCAGTTTGGTTTCACCTACCTGCTTTATTTTTACTGAGTACCCATCATTCAAACAAAAAGTTTTCAATCTTGGTTAAATAAAACGAATTCTCGAAAAAACCGATACATTGCATCGAAGCAAGGCAGTATTGCGAATAAATTTCAACAATTCCCTCTAAAATCGAGTTCCAAACTCAACACTGAAAGCTTCCCAAGCATTTTCGAATCACGACTTCAATTATTCGAGATTCTAACCTCAAAAATCCAAATCAACCGCTTAGCCGCCAAAACAGAGTTTGACAGCTAAAACTCAGGATGGCTAGCCTGCATGAGCAGACGCCGAAACTCGTGCGTGCGCTGTCGACCGTACAGTTTCAAGAAAACATCTCGGTATAGAACGCGACGTTACATTTTCGATCAGGGCCTGGTCAAGTTGCCTTGATGTTGCCTGAGCAGGCATTGGGGCCAAACTAAACAAGCCCTTTTCAGGGCCATACTTGAATTTCTACTCGGGTCACTGTGTTCACTGGCAATACTTCGTAATAATATTTGATACAGCAGGAAATTACGCAAACTTTTGCTTCGGAATATCCTTCTAGCTATCATATGATAATTGCTCGCATAATCGATTTTATGTTAATGTTGTTGTTTATTGAATTTAGATTGGGATAAGGTCACAAGGGCTTACATAACGTTGCCCAAACTGTTACCTCCCACTGCAAAGGGGCGGAAAAAAGCAGAACGTGAAGGGATTCTTGCTGCGATAGATAGGCTTATCCTCTTTCATAAGGTGAATAACATATATGAATCAAACTTGGATTGATTAATATGGAATGCTAACTTAACAATCACTTCGGATGAATTCGTATAAAGGATTAGTAAAAATAGATATAGTTAAAAACAACATTGATTTGCATCAAAAACTTGTTAATTTCAATTTACTTGTTTTAGTTGAATTTATATCAAAAACAAATAATTATAGTCAGTTTTGTGTCTAATGCAATATGCTTTTATACAATACTAGACGGGGACTCCACTGGAAGATGCCCCTGTGAGAACAAGACAACCGTGTCTGTTGGCTGTAGGGCCAAACAAGGGTGCCATCTCATCATATTTTATTGCTGTGGAGAAAAAAATACTACCTATAGAAGCAACACAACCATCGGCTGCATTCGACACAGTATTCAAGTGTCATTTTGTTTTGAACACGCAGTTTGATCTCAACCTCCGTACGTACTATGAATTCATTCAAGTATTTTATTATAAAATGGAAACCAATGTTCGTTTTACGGCTCGGATGCGTGAAGTTCGTACCTGGTTGAGTCAAGTTTAAGTAACAGTTACGAAAACTTTGTTCGAAAGAAAACATAAGGCTTAATAAGTATATATTTTAGTCTATAAATAGTAAGGTAGTTGAAGTCTTGTTTGTGGTTGTTTGTAGTTTCGGGTTGAACGATGTTATGTAGCATCTGCCACACTCAGCCATTATGGAATTCAGATGCTTCGTTTGCGCTCAAAGTCTGCCGTCTGTTGCCAAAATTACTACGCACCTCCGAATTGATCATGCCTTGCTCCCTGGAGCTAAGTTGAAATTGAAATGTTGCATTCCACCATGCTCAATTGTATTTCATACTTACAGTGTCTACGAAAGCATTTACTTAAACATGTGCAGGTAACAGGCGCTGCGAATAAATACGATAAACCGTCATCAATTCTTGCTACTTCCAAAACCAGATTTAGAATTGAAAACACATGATGCTTATTTGGACTCATCGCCAGGTACTTCAATCTCAGACACTGCTGAGATTCAGATTCTTTCCGATGATCATAGGAGTAGCTCGAGTTGCGAAGATGCAATTAATTCTTTCGACAATAATTCATTGGCGACTCATTATCTATTGAAATTAGACGCGACCGGAATTCCAAAATCATCATTGCAGGGTATAATCGAGGGTAGTAATGAACTAGTAAATAATGTTGTTGATAATGTTTTCAATTTTCTCAATACAACTAACTTAGCTGAAAACGTTGCATTAGGATAATATTTACACAAGCAGAAAAACCTGTTAGAGGGTATAGACACGACTTACAAAGTAGAAAAGTTTTATTCACAATTAGATGATTTTGTTAAACCCGTGGAGTTAGCCATCGGAACTCGATTTGATCGAAAATTGGATCCCTCTATTAATACTTATAAAACTGTCGCAGTGCCATGTACTTTCATGTATGTTCCGATTTTGAGAACTCTGAATTTTTATCCTCAACAATCGATCCGCGCGAAATTTAATATTCCGTAAACCTCAAAAAAATCGTAAAATTTTAAGCGACATCTCAGATGGTTCGTATTTTGCTACACATCCCCCTTTCAGTGACTTAAATCATGCCTTGCATCACAGTAAAAAATTTTTGTTGGAAATTTACAACATTTGTACAGGAAGTTTCATGCGGATACACGATAGCAATTTTATTACACTTAGATTCAGTAATTCTCGAAAACAGACTTTGCTCGGCACGGCAGTGTTACAGTAATATTACTAATCGTTAGTGCAGCGAATTTAATAGACCTGACTATTATTAGTCAAATTCTGATTTGCAAATTTAATTTACATATGTATTTGCCTTTTCATAACGAAGTATATCAAATATTTTGTACTGGTCCTATAGGACCCGAAAAAATGTACGTCACATGTATTAGTAATAAAACGTAGATGCAGAGATTACGCATGATATTCTGGAGGGGATTGCGCAGTATGAAATAAAACTATTTCTCAATTTTATTATAAATGTTTTAAAAATAATATCTCTTTTTGAATTGAATGAACGAATAAAATCTTTCAATTATGGTAGCATCAACATGTCAGATAAACCAAGCCCAATCTCGTTAGATAAACCAGGCGTACTGTTAGGTCAAAGAGCTGCACAGACATGGTGTCTGGTCAGGTTTTTACCATTAATAATTGGGGACATTCTCCATCCTTCACATGATCAGTCTCATCTGTTAAAATCTAAGTGGCACGATGTATCATTGCTCTTATCTTGCATTTCGATGATTTTTTCACCTCAGATCAGCTATGGAATAATAGAACAATTGAAGTGGCTGATTCAAGAGCATCATTTAAAATTCCTTTCCGAATTCGAAACTAATTTATTACCTAAACATCATTTCATGTTGCACTACCCTCGAATCATTTCACACATGGGACCTCTCGTGCACTTATGGACCAGGCGTTTTGAGGGTAAACATCAGTATTTTGAAAATTTAGCAAACAAATACCGCAATTTCAAGAATATCGGTAAAACGTTAGCTGATCAACATCAACGATATATTTACTATCAATGGAAGGTATCCAATAAAGACTTCAAGGTCGAACTCACTACAGGCCCAGGAAAATTTGATACCTATGCTAATTTTATATCAGACTTTTTATTGGCAAGTACCGATTTTGAGTTTAACTCATTGGATGAATTGTTTATCGTCAACAGAGTAGTATTTGGATTTCTATATAAAATAGAATTTCTAATTGTGACCCACATCGACGAAGTAACAGATTTGCCCGTTTTTAAACTTATTACTAAAATTTTCGTATATGACAATATACCGTTTGCTCTTTGCAATGAGTGGAAAACTGAATACTTTACCGAGGACTATCATGCTTTCGCGGTTCAACCCAAGACTACAAACAACTATTCTTTAATCGACCTGAGTTCGTTAAACCATAAGTACGCCTACGAGTGTCATGAAAGTTTTGGTAGGACAACTATGTTTGTTGCTCCAAAGTGTCAAATCTTTTAAACATATTTATTATATTATTCTTGTTAATATATCATATTGTGTTCGAATATTATATCTTTATTCTATAGTTTGAGTGACTTGAAAGTATATGTGTGAAGACTGTGTTCTCACGGTTTCTATAGGTAAATAGCGCCCAACGTGGGGCGCCACTTTTGTAACGGCAATTTCCTGAGCTCGGGTGACCCAGGAAAATTAATCCGAAAACAAACCTGGCTCCAACGTAGTTTAGGGGTGGTTGCTCGGCGCCAGACTTCGGGGATGAAGTCCTCTCTCTCGCTCTCACACGGAACTCGCTCTAGGAACTCGATGGAGGAATATGGTGGGGCGATGAATAAAGACACCGATAAGAAAAATATGTTTAACTAAAATGTTTATTAAAAAAAAAGAAAAGAAGAAAGAGGTCGCGAATTACCGCCCGCTACCTGGCGTATATAATACAAAAATATAATGCGTGACTTTACTCTACTTTACAATAAATAATAAATAATACTAAATGATCAAAAGAGTAAATAATCCAAATTATAAATTATTAGGAGTAGTTAGTTCTCATACTCTGTCTCACGCTTTCGGGAACTAGGGTATACGTCCCTCGCTCACGCTCTCGTTGAACGGAGAATACGCTGCGTTAGCGGCGAGAGGCTCCGCTGCCGAACAGCTGTGGCGGGGAAGGGAGTGGGGGTCGGTACACTCTCGCACGACACTTGCGGAATTGCCTGAGCCTCTGGCTCGCTGCAGACTACTGCAACGCGGCACAGCAGACGACTCGACAATATGGCGGCCGGGACTCGCGAAACGTTAGGTGCGCAGCGGGGACGAAACTAGCACACTGACACGCAGTCCGCGGACCACGTGGGGTACGGGACTTGTTTAAAACTCTCTCGCAACGGTCTGGGACTCGCGCTCAAGGTTTCAGGGATGATGCAGGGGAACTCTCGAGGGTATAGGGTGTTGGGGACCGGGACTTGGGTTTTATGGGTAACCGGACAGATCTTACCTCGATCGGCGACGCTTTCGGCGCACGTGGTCATTAAATCCGCCGAGTCCTCGTATTTACTGCTTCCGAGGTTCAACCAGTCCAGAAAACAAACGAGAAAATCCAGGGAAAATCACGGAGGGAATACAGGGCACTCCCCCCCCTCCCCTCCTCTCCCTCTCCCTCTCCCTCTCCCTCTCCCTCTCCCTCTCCCTCTCCCTCTCCCTCTCCCTCTCCCTCTCCCTCTCCCTCTCCCTCTCCCTCTCCCTCTCCCTCTCCCTCTCCCTCTCCCTCTCCCTCTCCCTCTCCCTCTCCCTCTCCCTCTCCCTCTCCCTCTCCCTCTCCCTCTCCCTCTCCCTCTCCCTCTCCCTCTCCCTCTCCCTCTCCCTCTCCCTCTCCCTCTCCCTCTCCCTCTCCCTCTCCCTCTCCCTCTCCCTCTCCCTCTCCCTCTCCCTCTCCCTCTCCCTCTCCCTCTCCCTCTCCCTCTCCCTCTCCCTCTCCCTCTCCCTCTCCCTCTCCCTCTCCCTCTCCCTCTCCCTCTCCCTCTCCCTCTCCCTCTCCCTCTCCCTCTCCCTCTCCCTCTCCCTCTCCCTCTCCCTCTCCCTCTCCCTCTCCCTCTCCCTCTCCCTCTCCCTCTCCCTCTCCCTCTCCCTCTCCCTCTCCCTCTCCCTCTCCCTCTCCCTCTCCCTCTCCCGCTCCCGCTCCCGCTCCCGCTCCCGCTCCCGCTCCCGCTCCCGCTCCCGCTCCCGCTCCCGCTCCCGCTCCCTCTCCCTCTCCCTCTCCCCTTCCCTCTCTCTCTTAGCACACGATTGTCACCCGGTTATTTATTATAGCACGAGGCTCGCAACACGTGGGACGAACATGGACTGACTGGCTTTTCCGCTATCAGTCATTCCCACCTGTGCCACCCGTCCGGTGAGCGCTGTCCGTTGCCGGTCAGCGGCGTGCCTCGCCAGGTGACCAACATGGCTCCTGTGGACGAGGGCGGTAAGAATTCGAATAGCGGAATCGGTACTCGATACTCTTGCGGGACTACGTACGCGCGTAAGCCTGGTTAGGAGGAGGTTAAACGTTTTGCCACCTTACAATATATATATATATATATATATATATATATATATATATATATATATATATATATATATATATATATATATATATATATATATATAAATGTGTCAACCATATAGATTGGAACCACTGACTTTTTGGGCGCCTAGTTACTATCCTGCCCATACTCCGTTTGTCGTAGCACCCGGGTGCGTACTAGCACGTTGTTGGGTTGGGTTGGGTTGGTATATGCCAAATTTTCGGGGGCCCCAACATCGTATCAACAAGTCGATGTCCTCGAAATATGCATTAGATGAGAAAATTGTTTGGGGACAGTCCTCAAAGTATCCAGGTGTCCCCGAAATAGTCAATATATCAGACAATTTCTATACTCTCTGGTCTCAATGTATATGAATAACATATTTATATATATATATATATATATATATATATATATATATATATATATATATATATATAAATATATATACAGGGTTAGTCAGTTCAAACTCCGAGAATGGGAGGAGCCTGGTTGATGAATTAGGCCCTACCCCTCAGCCAATCCGGCGAATATTTGGTATTTACGTCGAGGAGTCATGAGTGTTGATATCAAATTGACTCGTGAGATTCGAAGTCTACACGTAGGTAACCGCTGTTAATAAGAAACAATAGAAGATATGACAACAAAGAAAGTCGACATCACGAAATGTAAACAATGAGGTTTGTCTTAGCATGTGAGAGTCATGTTTGCTCATAGAGTAGTATCATAGTTTATAGTATTGAATAAGCTGGTCAGTATTATCACTTGTTATATCGTGAATTTATTTCTTATTCCCACTGTTTACCAGTACGTAGACTTGAATTCGTACGTCGATAACAACATGACTTTTCGACGTAAATACCAAATATTCGCCGGATTGGCTGAGGGGTAGGGCCTAATTCATCAACCAAGCTCCTCCCATTCTCGGAGTTTGAACTGACTAACCCTGTATATATATGTATATATATATATATATATATATATATATATATATATATATATATATATATATATAAATATATGTTCCGCATCCTTTGAAGCCCAAGGATATAGAAATATTTGATGCAATGACTATTTCGGGGACACCTGTATACATTGAGGACTGTCCTCAAAGAATTGTTTCATCTAATGTATATTTTGAGGACATCCACTTGTTGATACGATGTTGGGGCACCCCAACCAAACCCACACAACCCAACAACGTGATAGTACGCACCCGGCTGCTACGGCAAAGGGAGTATAGGCAGGATTGTAACTAGGGACCCAAAAGTGGTATGTCTCCAATCTAAACGTTCCACACATTTATATATATATATATATATATATATATATATATATATATATATATATATATATATATATATATATATATATATATATATATATATATATATATATATATATATATATATATATATATATACAGGGTGTCGCGAAATTCGCGCACTCGCTACATACCAGCGGATTCCTTGCGAAAACTATGCAGAAAGGTCCGCGAGGACTTAGTTTTCTTGTGAAATGAACTTATTACCAACCAATCAGCGTTTGGCTATAGAAATGAATATTTTTTATCATGTCCCATTGTTGAGTTGCATCTCTCTGAAGCGATTGGTGCAGAAATTCACGTTTCTCCGCAAAGTTCAACGTAGCCTACCGGGAGGATAAATTTTTTTTTCGGAATTCCGTTCTGTGTAAAAGTTAGGAAATTTCCTTAACTTCAAAATGCTTTTTTGCGAATCCTTGTCGAATTTTTTTTCGCGGAGCTACGCCGGTTTGAAGCAAACTACTCCGAAAAATTATCAAACCACCATAACTTCCGACAGAATTATGGTAGAACAATATTCCGCACACTGATTTTTAGGTAATTTCATCCTCTTCAAGATGCATGTATCGAATTGATTTCTCCATAATTTCTAGAGGGTTGAGCTCACTTTTACTACGGAAGCGCATATGTTCAAATGCATAGAAAACTAGGGTTGAATCCAACCGCCAAAACTCGATCTACACTTTTTGGAAATCGAAAATTGGAATCATTTTTCAAAACCTCAAGTCTTTCTCTTCAAAATTCACTACCTGGTCATCTCAGTACAATTTTTTTCCACGGAGTTACGCTACTTTGAAGTAGACCACTGCAAGAAATCTTCAATTTGCCATCATTTCTGATCAGTTAATCGTAGAACAATTTATCGCGGACCGTTCTGGACGTTCTCTAGGTGCTTCATCATCAGATCGATCTTTAATTTCAAATTTCCAAAAATTTGAAACTGCTCACGATCTGTACGTGTGCTTACCGCTTTTGGCGTTATCAAGGATCAACGACGTGGATGTAGCGGGAATCTGATCCCTTCGGGGTGTTTGTTTAAAGTGAGTCCCCTTGCTTCTCACTTTCGGGGTGCTTGTTTCATGTGAGTCCCCTTGCCTCGCACTTTCGGGGTACTTGTTTTATGTGACTCCCTTTGCCTCTCACTTTCGGGCTGCTTATTTTATGTGAGTCCCCTTAATTCTCACGTGCGCGATAAGACGTCTAAAACCGCGTGTTACCTCCACGACTTCTCTCAACTCCTTGAAGTCTTTCGTGCATGCTGATGTACCGTCGTATGCGTGCCTGCGGTATGGTGTTCCACGCATACAGCTGCTATTGCTATCTTTCAAAACTGTTCTCATAAGAATCGTCGTAATGTGAATTTGACATTTCGAATAATAAGACAGCATAAGCAGCATATTTTGTAACGCAGCATGATGTTTATCAACAAAAGGGGTTGTCATAAGCAGTATCGCAGGTATCGCCTAATCGCCCGTTGTGGATGGTTAGCAAACTTGTATTGCGAGTAAACAGGTCAATTCAGTCTTTCTCCGAAACCCTTCCAGAACAGCCATAAATTTACAGTTTCAAGAAGGAAAGAATACTGATCCCATCAATATAATGCCCAGGCGCAATCTTTCTGAAATCGATGCTGCAAGAATCGTTGCGTTTTCTAATGCTGGTCTCTCTCTCAAAGAAATTGCAGATCGTATAGATCGCCATTATTCGGTAGTAAGCAGAGCTCTTGCTCGTCATCGTGAGAGAGGTGACTATCAAAGAAGAGAAGGTCAAGGTAGAAGACCTAACACTACAAACCGCGAAGATAGGAGAATATGCAGATCGGCTGTACGCAATCGCAATTCAAGCGCTCGTATTATTCGAGATGATACAGATTTGAACAACCAAGTTTCGGATCAAACAATCGGAAACCGCTTGCACATTGGTGATCTGCGAAGTCGAAGGCCCAATCGGGTACCTGCTTTAAATGCGAATCAATGGCGACAACGTCTTCAGTATGCTAGAGACCACATTAATTGGACGCCGCGACAATGGAATCGCGTTTGGTTCAGCGATGAATCCAGGTTCTGTTTAAATCAAAATGATAGACGTGTACGTGTGTGGCGTCGACCTGGAGAACGATTTTTTGAAAATTGCGTCGTACCAATACGGGCTTTTAACGGCGGGTCGATTATGGTTTGGGGAGCCATTTCATGGTATGGGCGAAGTCAGCTGGTAGTCATACCTCCGCCAGGAATGACTGCCATTCGTTATAGGGATGAGGTACTGCGACCACACGTTGTACGACTTAGACTTGCTCGAGGTCACAATTTCTTGTTTCTTCAAGACAATGCGCGCCCTCACACAGCACGACTGACTCGGGATTTTTTGGAGCAACAGAACATCCGTACTGTAAATCATCCCGCCGTAAGCCTAGACTTAAACCCTATCGAACATGTCTGGGATATGATAGAGCGTAGAATACGTATTCGTCCTGTACCGATCAGAAATTTTGACGAATTACGAGACGCGGTAGTGAACGCGTGGAACACCATACCACAGGCACGCATACGACGGTGCATCAACATGCGCGAAAAACTTCAAGAAGTCATAAGAAGCCGCGGAGGTAACACGCGATTTTAGCCGACGTCTCATCGCGCACGTGAGAGGCAAGGGGACTCACATAAAACAAGCACCCCGAAAGTGAGAGGCAAAGGGACTCACATAAAACAAGCACCCCGAAAGTGAGAGGCAAAGGGACTCACGTAAAACAAGCACCCCGAAAATGAGAGGCAAGGGGACTCACATGAAACAAGCACACCGAAAGTGAGAGGCAAGGGGCTCACTTTAAACAAACACCCCGCAGGGATCAGATTCCCGCTACGTCCACGTCGTTGATCCTGGATAACGCCAAAAGCGGGAAGCACACGTACAGATCGTGAGCAGTTTCAATTTTTTGGAAATTTGAAATTAAAGATCGATCTGATGATAAAGCACCTAGAGAACGTCCAGAACGGTCCGCGATAAATTATTCTACGATTAACTGATCAGAAATGATGGCAAATTGAAGATTTCTTGCAGTGGTCTACTTCAAAGTAGCGTAACTCCGTGGAAAAAAATTGTACTGAGATGACCAGGTAGTGAATTTTGAAGAGAAAGACTTGAGGTTTTGAAAAATGATTCCAATTTTCGATTTCCAAAAAGTGTAGATCGAGTTTTGGCGGTTGGATTCAACCCTAGTTTTCTATGCATTTGAACGTATGCGCAGGGTGTCTAGCCACCGGAAAATCGGGAATAAGCGGGAAAACAGCGGGAATTTTTTGGTAGCGGGAGAAAGCGGGAAAACAACGGGATTTTTGTTCAAAATCGGGAATTTTTTAGGATTTGCAAATATAACAAAATTGATTTACGAACCGCTGCAGTTTCATTACACATACCGCTAATCGATAGGAAAATAAAGCGTGATTCCCGAAACATATTTCGCAGAAGGCGACCGCTCTCATACCGAGAGTTTTCGGTGAATCCGCACGACCCCCTCCTAAGGCCAAACCAACACAGGCACGCACCGTGTATATGAGGCTCGTTGAGAAGGGGATAGGCTACTAGGAGCATTGCATCCTCTCCCGAACGAGCCTCACGCATACGGTGAGTGTCTGTGTTGGTTTGGCCGTAGGAGGGGGTCGTGCGGATTCACCGAAAACTCTCGGTATATCATAACATGCGTCGCGCGGTACTTGCAAGTTTCGACCAGAAAATACGATAACTAAGTTGCTGCACGCGAAACAGACGATTTTTTGTAAATACTAGCCGCAGAACGAGAGTGGCATTCAACGTGAAAGGGTCTAGAAGTAAGAGTATTTGGTCTCGTGATCTTTCATCGAACTATTTTATACGAATATATTCATTTATTCACTGATTGATTCTGAAATATTTTTAAGATTCGAGTCAGTGTGAGAAATTTGAATAAAATGTGAAAAAACTTCGAAAATCATTCCGTGCGTGTACAA
Source organism: Macrophya alboannulata (assembly GCA_949628255.1). NCBI lineage: Eukaryota > Metazoa > Arthropoda > Insecta > Hymenoptera > Tenthredinidae > Macrophya > Macrophya alboannulata. Next base: position 7,089,192 of record OX451213.1, read on the forward strand.
CGTGTTTCTCGACGTGTTTGATCGAGTCTGAGATCGAGTCTTGTCAACGTTATTCTTGTGAGGTAAGGAATATTCTTTAAATCTATAATGAAAAACGTATGCATATTATTGCGATCAACAGTAATGAGTTCGAGCATCCTACAGCATTTTTAATTATGAATTTTTTTAAATGAAAAACGTATGTCCTTTATAATTTTTTTTTACCACAACGTTTCAATACTGTTTAAAAAATTATATCTTGACGTAAATATTCACTTTAATCTTTTTGAGTGCCAATGCTGTAACTTTCTATGTCTCAATATATAAAAATTACGGTCTGAACTAATTTTTTTTCTTTTGACGGAAAACTAATCTCGATTAATATTTTCTGCCTTATTATTATCTGAATTAACTACTATTTAAATTTTACGTCCTACAGCACGATGTCGTACTGCAATAGAAACACCACCTATACCAAAGTTTATGAAACGGAATTTCGCTGGGTCAGAGAGAGCGAGAAAGGAAAGAACTGGGCGCATTGTCGATTGTGTTGTAAAGATGTAGATATTAGTTCAATGGGCAGACAAGCTCTTGTTAGTCACAGCAAGGGTAAAAAACACGAGGAAAAGCAAAAACGAATTACATCTACTAAAATAGTTCCATTGACGACATTTATATCACAAAAGACTGTTTCATCTCGGGATATAATTCCTGATCTTCCTAATGCAAAACGTAAATTCAATAAATTTTCCGTGTTCATGATCAAATTAGAATGAAAGAATTCCAATTTGTTATATTTTGTTTAACTATATTTTCAGATTACGAATTACTCTATTAATTAAACTAGAAATTCAGATTTAAATTACAAATTAATTATGATTTACAGTTACAAATTCTCTGGAAAAACCAGAACAGATCATGGTAGATGATTCATCCGAAATACAGATTGTGCCACAACAAGCAAATCCAAAAATCATGAAAAATTTTTTTAACAAAGAATCTGACACAAAAGCTGTTACGATATGGTGTTTGAATGCAGTGATGAAATATTTTAGCTACCGTGATGCAGCTGACTCTGTTGAATGTTTTCAAATGATGTTTGAAGATAGCCAAATTGCCGCTAGAATGAAATTAGGAAAAGATAAAGTTGGATATACCATAGTACACGGTTTGGCACCGTACTTTCAAGATTTGCTGCGAGACATCTTGAAAGACTGCAAACATATTGTTGTAGGGTTTGATGAGTCTTAACAAGGTCACAAAAAAACAGCAAATGGATGTGGTTGTGAAATATTGGGATAAATCAGTGAATGAATCTCAAACACGCTATTTATCTTCAATTTTTCTCAGCAGTACCAAAGCTGTTGATTTGAAAGAAGGTTTAAAACAAGCAGTTGGAGATGATAATTTAAATAAAATTACTCAAGTGTCTATGGATGGACCAGCTGTGAACTTCAGTATGCTTAAGAGCTTGATGCTCGAGCTTTCAGAACAGCATCCGCAACAAGCTGTACTACTGAATATAGGTAGTTGTGGCCTGCATAATGTGCATAGATCATTCAGAGGAGGTATTGCTGAACTGAAATGGGGTATCGTAGAATTTTTACGATTTTTGCATTATTTATTCGACAACAGTCCTAGCCGTCGCGGGCATTACATATCGATAACTTTGTCTAAACTATTTCCATTGTTGTTTTGCTCTACGAGATGGGTGGAAAATCAACCTGTAGCACAAAGAGCAATTGATATGTTTCCCCACTTAGTAAAATGGGTACGAGCAGTTGAAAATGAAGGAAAAAAAAAATCCTCTTAATGATGGAAATAGGCCATTCGAAGTAGTCTCCAAATTCGTCAAAGACAAATTAGCAATGGCAAAGCTCTCATTTTTTATCTCAACTGCATCTTTAGTCGAACCATTTCTTGTAGAATTCCAATCTGAACATCCTTTAGCTCCTTTTCTGTTTGGAGAGCTTACATATTCAACAACTAATATAATGAGACGCGTTGTAAAACCGGCAGTTTTGGAAACGTCTACGTCGGTAATTAAGCTAGATATGAAAAGTGAGAATTTACTTCCTGCAAGCAAAATTGATTTGGGATTCGAAACAAAAAGTGCTTTGAAAAGTGCTAAAATCAAACCAACTGATGAGTTAATTGTGAAATTCATGATTGACTGTAAGAACTGCTATGTAAAAATGATCAAGAAAATACAAGAACGCTCACCACTCATATATAGTTTTACCAAGTACATAGAATGTGTGGAGCCAAGTTTGATTTCATCGCAAACCGCAGTAGCTCAGAAGCGACTTGACTGCTGCTTAAATGCTCTTCATGATAATCATAAATTGATTTCTGGATCCACGGCTGACAAAATAAAGCAAGAATTTAACGAAGTCCTACGTTCCTCTGCAGTTATTCAATGCATGAAAAATTATAATCGTCGTGTAGAACGGCTTGATAAATTCTGGATGAATTTATTGGATACTGTGAAAATAACATGCTCAAATTTGAAATATTTCCTGGAAATAATTTTTATTATGTCTCATGGCAATGCTGCACTTGAGCGCGGGTTTTCCGTAAACAAAGAGGCTATTGTTGAAAATCAAACTGAGAATAGTCTGATAGCCTTGCGTATTATTCATGATGCAGTCACTAGAGCAGGGGGTATAAAGTCAGTACCTATTACAAGCAAAATGTTGTTGAATGTTCGCATGGCACACAGCAGGTATAAAGAATTTTGTGAAAACAAGAAGAATGAAGATCAACAAAAGATAAGGCAAGCTAACGAATTGAAGAGAAAAGCTGATGAACTGAAAGAACTGGAAGCAAAGAAAAAAAAATTGTTGCAAGATGCTGCAGCAGTAGATAATCAGATTGAAGATTTAAGAAAAAAATGAAAAATGAGATGTAAGATTGATGTAAATAATCAATAGATATTATTATTGTTAAATAAAATTTGAAATTCATATGCGCTAGTTTTAATTTTCTTCTGTTATCTATAGTTATTGTTATTGCATAATAAAAATATCATGGTAATCTGGGTTAATTATATCGGGAAATTTATGAAAAATCGTCGGGAAAAAGCGGGAAAAATGCGGGAATTTTATCATGAGGCTAGGCTAGACACCCTGTATGCGCTTCCGTAGTAAAAGTGAGCTCAACCCTCTAGAAATTATGGAGAAATCAATTCGATACATGCATCTTGAAGAGGATGAAATTACCTAAAAATCAGTGTGCGGAATATTGTTCTACCATAATTCTGTCGGAAGTTATGGTGGTTTGATAATTTTTCGGAGTAGTTTGCTTCAAACCGGCGTAGCTCCGCGAAAAAAAATTCGACAAGGACTCGCAAAAAAGCATTTTGAAGTTAAGGAAATTTCCTAACTTTGACACAGAACGGAATTCCGAAAAAAAAATTTATTCTCCCGGTAGGCTACGTTGAACTTTGCGGAGAAACGTGAATTTCTGCACCGATCGCTTCAGAGAGATGCAACTCAACAGTGGGACATGATAAAAAATATTCATTGGGAGGACATCAAAGAGGACACTTCAAGCTTCAATTTGCATCCCTTGAATTCTCAGTATGGTTTTCCAATCGCGAGATACAGGCGTTCGAAAATTCATAATTTTTTGACTCGCGATCAGGTGTTGCTTTAATTCTTTTCAGGAGTGTATAATTCAAAATTTTCAATCAGTGTCGATAGTGGGAAACTTAGTTGACTCGCAATGAGACTAATAAAACATTCATTATCATTACCTATAAAAAATCTTGATTCGTTATCGAATGATCATAAGATTTATAAACGTCATAGGGAATTATTACAGTTCGAAGTATTGTATGCGGGCCATCCAATTGCGGTAAAACTAACGTAGTTATTAGCCTTCTACTAAATCGTAACGGACTGCGATTTCAAAACGTATACGTATATTCAAAATCGTTAACACAACCTAAATATTTGTACCTGGAAAACGTGTTACGACATGTTGAAGGGATATCGTATCACACGTATTCAAACAATTGTGATGTTATTTCCGTTGACGAATCGAAGCCTAATTCAATATTCATTTTTGATGATATAGCTTGTGATGAGCAAGATGTGGTAAGAGAATCTTTCTCCATGGGACGTCATAAATTTGTTGATTGTTTTTACTTGTGTTAAACGTATACCCGAATTCCAAAACATCTAATTCGTGACAATGCAAATTTGATCATTATATTTGATCAAGATCAACTAAATTTGAAGCATATATTCACCGATCATGTAAATGCTGATATGACATTCAATAAATTTCTAGAAGTATGTTCACTATGCTGGAATTCAAGTCATGGATTTTTAACCATCGATAAAGATAGCTCCCTCAATAAAGGTCGATATAGAAAAGGATTTGATAATTATATTGTTTTATAATGAACGGTACGTTAGGGTATCATCTCAGTTGTACATGATGAGTAAAAGCAACCACACTAATATCCTCAATATGAAATCTGAGAAAGATTTGAAACGAAAATTGATTGCTGCCAGTGACTCGGTGAGAAAGAATTATCAAGCATTGAAAAGTGATCAAGCTGTGGAAGCTGCTATGGTTGAAAAAACTTTAGGACCTATTTTTGAACCGTTAAGTATTATTGCTAAGGAAGCTGAGACTAACCTTATGAAGCAAATGAAAATTTGGCTGCTGTAAAAAAAACTGCTGATACTACTAATTTTGGTGACAGTGAAAGTATGGTTTGGGATTATGAATCCGAGATACCAGAATCACAAGATTCAACATATCGGATACGGAAACCCTCTCAACGAAAGCAAATTAATCGAAGAAGGCTCACTGTTCGTAGATCTACTCCTCGAAATTCAATCGTTGATCACGAATATGTCGATGAAGATACGACACATATCAGTGATGTTGAAGAAAACGATGTCGATGGAAATGACGATAATTTTCATACTTCAACGAACACTAATTTTTTCGATGAGGGTGATGAAGATGTTTTTGAATCACCGAATGTTCGGATACAAGATACTCCACCCTCCCCCAGATCTGCTGTTGTGGAAATGATTCAGGAACCCTCAAAACGTCGAGAATTTGAAGAAATGCTACGTGAAAAAATTGGTCCCTTGACTACGACATACTGGGTGTCGCAAAATTCGCGCACTCGCTACATACCAGCGGATTCCTTGCGAAAAATAAGGACGAAAGTTACCTATGCAAAAAAGTCTGCGAGTACTTAGTTTTCTTGTAAAATGAACTCATTAACGAACCAATCAGCGTTTGGCTTTAGAAATGAACGGCTAAAATCCGCATCGCCGTCCGCCCCACTACTGATCATAAGACAATAATGTGTTGAGTTCCCCGCTCGGCCCGTCTTGTTTGTAGTAGTGGGGCGGACGGTGATGCGGATTTTAATCCGTATTTATTGAAGCTAAGCGCTGATTGGTTGGTAATAAGTTCATTTTACAAGAAAACCAAGTCCTCGCGGACTTTTCTGCATAGGTAACTCGTCCTCATTTTTCGCAAGGAATCCGCTGGTATGTAGCGAGTGCGCGAATTTCGCGACACCCTGTATGTTATGAATTCAATTGATGATACGCAAAATTTGATGGATCGACAATACGGTATTCGACAGTCAACTGATGGTTACATGATTGGTGACTCGCAAATACAATTTGATGCTACTCATTTGTACGTCAAAAACATAAGGTATACCACAATTCCTGCTATATTGGAATTGTTATTCAAAAGAATTCCAGATGATGCTATTTACACGCAGGAAGATCTAATTAAATATGGTAAAATTGGTGAAGCAACGAATGCACATAAACGTGGTTCTAAACAGACTGGACAGATCAATGGAAACAAGTCATACAAGTACAGATATGTGATTCAACAACTGTTCCCAAAAAGACAATGTGTATGTGACAATGTGACAATGTGTTCTTCGTGTATCATTTTCATCAACCGGTCGTGGTTTAAATACAACCGATCACATTGTTCAGAAGAACAGTGCTGTTGATTACGATAATTGGGATGATGCAAATGAATTAGTAGTCAGATTGTGGTTATTGAGTCGCTCTGAGGCGGCAGGGCATACTGGACATAGAAACGAAATTATGTCTATAGTTGATGAACTACGAGAAGCAAATATCATCGTTTAAGACATGTCAGAACGAGGTAAGTGAGAAGAATATGCAATCCTATAGTAAGGAAAAACTTCAGTTGGTCAATGAATCACATGCTCCAGCAAGAAGAAACTTTAAACGACGACGAGCGATAGTAAAAGGGATTGATGATCTATGGCAAGTAGACTAGGTGGAAATGAGAAATTATGCAAAAGTGAACAAAAACTTTAACTACATATTAACTGTCATTGATGTGTTTTCAAAATATGGTTGGGCTGCACCATTAAAAACTAACCCCTAGTTTCCATGGGTGCGTTAACGCGCGGCATAACGCGTGCATCAGCGCGTTCAGCCAATCAGATCTGTAGCGCGACCTAGCGCGTGGTACCTTGCGTCATGACGCGTTGCGGAAAAAATATTTTAATTTAAACGCACGCTGCTGCTTCAGCGCGTCGTGTTCGGGCGAACTCGGTCTTCTCCGCAAATAGTCGGGCTCTTGTTCGTCCCGCGAATTTTCAAATGTTTTGGATGCGTTGGTAACAGCAGTCCACAGGATTCAGAAGTTTCAAAGAAAATGGATGAACATCATGAAAATATAAGTGCAGAGAATTCGGTTAACGACTCAATCATATCAGAAATAAAACTCCGAGCTCCACTATGGGATTTAAAAGATAAAAGCTATAAAGACAATCTTCTTAAGAAGAAAATTTGGGAAGAAATTGCCTTCAACTTGAAGATGGATGGTAAATATATACAGAATCGACTACTACAAAATGACTTTAGAATAAATAGAATATTCAAACTTATTAAATTTTAAGAAACTTTCATCAAGACACGATGGAAGAGCCTCCGTGATCGTTATTTTAGAGAACTGAAGAAAACGAAAACAACCAGTGGTCAAGGAGCTGTAACGCAAACATCATGGGGTTTCTACTCCTCGATGCAATTTCTACGTGGAGTTGTAGAACCTCGATTGTAATTCCTCCCTTTAATATGTTATACGTTGACTTGCACCAAACGCAAACATCATAAATGAAGCAATAGATAAGTAGAACCTCTTTTTTTTCTAAAATAAGAAGCGCGGATTCTGGCCACACAAAATGAAACAAGCAGTTAGTAATTTTATGATTTGTTTTGTACTTGTAGCGAAACAGATAGTATATTCCCAATAAATAGACTGTACAATATTACATGGATTCCAAATATTTTTGCAGTTCCGGTGGAGTTAATGAGCCCGACATCATCAGTTGATTGTAAGTTTTCCGGACTTTCAACAATTCAGTTTCAAAATATGTAGTACACAAATTGTCATTAATTATTTTCGTCACATACATAGACAATTTATTTCGTAAGAGTGATAATCAACAATACTATCACTAAGCTTTTCCTTAGATCCAGCACAAGAGTCGTAAGTCAGCGGTGAACGGAGTGGATGGTCTGGAATTCCGGACCATTCAGCTCATAATCAGCAGCCTGCAGTAGCTGGCGGAAAGCGGCCTGCCTCGTCTCAATATTCGCGAAATCTTAAAACAAGTGAGTTTGAATAATATTCCATGTAGGTATTCAATTTGATTATATGTACTAAATTAATGCGTCAAATTTTTCCCAGAAAAAGCCGACCATGATCCACTGAAAACAGCTATTTTAGATCTAGTCAAAACTAAGGAAAATTCTCCGAATAAACCACATTTGACATCGGAGGAACACTTTTATTTATCTGTCGCGCAAGATGGAGTAATAAGATTAAATTTCGCATCCCGAATGAAAATGAGGCAGGCCGTATTATGTTCATTTGTTGCAATATTGGAAGGACAAGATGCTGAATAGTATTAAGGCTGTATTAATCTTACCCTTCCTCTATAAACGTTGTTTCTGGCACCAGCCGTCTGTAAACCTGTGTCTTACATGTCCTGCCGTTTCTTCAACCTGTTACACTCAAAAAATTCTGAAAGAATTCATTCTTATTTTCCAAACATTCAAATTGATATATCAATCATAAAATTATTCAAAAATAAATTTTTTGATATATTTTATGTTAAAGAATTAAATGAAGCTACTCGAACGAAGGGCTGAAACTACTCCGATTATCCATCACTCGGATGGCATACAATTTAGATCGAAGTCCAACGAATTCAGTCATAATTTCACCTTTATTTTCATCTTTCATCAATCCTACAACTTTTTTATTTGCAAGAGCAATATTGTGAACGTTGTTCGGAGAATAATCACTGGTGTCAAACATCTCAAGATTATTTCTAATTATGCTGTATGCATCTTCGCATTTGATCTCATACAGTAAACTATCTGTATCAGTATACATGAGCTTACATTTCGATTCGAGATGTTTTAACATGAAGGAATAGTGGAAACGATACACACATATTTTAGAAAGATCTAGAATAACCATACCGGCATACACAGGTTTATTGAAAATCAAACGAACTTACCTGTAAGTGAAGTTTGATTATAATTATATGAGTGTCTCGTTCGAGATGATCACAACGTAGTACCGCTACTTCCCGCTAGGTTAAGCCACGAATTCAGAGTGTAAAAGCATCATGTATCTATCGCGTCTCGGGCGACGCCATCTTCATATATTTTAGAGCTAAACTTAATAAAATGAGAAATCAAGGATTGGGTTGGGAAAAAATTACGGGGATGGGGTTGTGATCATCTCGAACGAGACTCTCATATAATTATAATCGAACTTCACTTACAGGTAAGTTCGTTCGATTTTCAATTATATGTCGAGTCTCGTTCTTCGAAATCACAACGTAGATGTTCAGAGATCCTCTATACTTTATGATCACAACTTTCTTTATTTTTTATTCGTATATTATTTGAATGCACTGGGCATATGTATTATATAGGTATATGATAAATATGTTTTTTTTTTGGTGATTTGATTTATATTATTAAAGTATATATATATAGGAACTATAAGATATCTCACTACATATAAATATAAACGAGGGAATTCAACTTTCCCCCAACACCGCAGTTGCAAACGAGCCTTTATCTGCTTCAATTGGTCTTTTGTAAAATCTAGCGAAAGTCTGAGACTGTTGTGACCAACCCGCTGTACTTTTAATCATATTAACGTCGACACCCTTCCAGTCAGCCGCTGAGACCGCGGCATGCCTTGTACTGTGGGCCGTGAAACGGTTACTCAGTCCTGAACCGGCTAGGCATTCCTTGATCCACCTACTCAAGGTTTGTGACGTCGCTGGGTGGTGAGGTTTTTTCCAGGTAATGAACAAATTCGCGGTGTTGGTTCTCAATTCTTTGGTTGCTGATATGTACGTTGATATGGCCCGGGCGACGCAGAGCGATTTTCTTTCGTTGAAAAACGGCAAGAAGAAGAGAGGTTGTGCGCTACCGGGTTTTGAGGTCTTGATTAGGTCTGTTATCCTAATCTCTACCCCTGCGTCCGACAACCTGAGATTCGTTATCTCAATGAGCGACAACGTTTGCACCCTGTGCGCAGTTCCTAGATCTAGCAGAATTAGAACTTTATACGTTAGGTGTTTTAGATCTAAAGACTCTATTGGCTCAAGCTTCTCCACCCACTGTAGAACGGTTTCCGTGTTCCAGATTGAAGCATATTTGGGTTTAGACGGCGGGAGTTTATGAACTCCTTTAAAAAATCGGGTGATTTCAGGGTCTTTGGCGCATTCGGATCGGCAGATAAGGCTAATAGCCGATCTTTCGGTGTTAAGGGTGCCATACGCTGCTCCGTTTTCAAATCTTTCTGATAAAAACTCCATTAAATCACCTGTGGTTGGATTGTAAGAATCCACCTGAGCTTTATTGCAAAACAACCACCAGTTTTTCAACGCCGTATTGTACTGACGAATCGTAGAGTCTGCAATCGCAGCGGTCATGATTTCAATTGCTTGATTTGGTAACTTTCCCCTCGCGAAAGCGATCCGCATAGCCTCCCTGCAGCCAGGGAAAGCTGCCTGGCCAAGGAATGTGTCTTGGATCTGTAAGGTGATAAGAGTGATCGCGAATTAGGTGGGAAAAGGATAGGTTCTTCTGTCAGCATGGTCCTAAACACTGGGTACCAAGGCTGTGTGGGCCAGTGGGGAACGATCAAAACGCCTGTCGTTTTGTCTTCTTTAATCTTATTTAGCACTCTTAAAATTACCGAGAACGGGGGAAACGCATAGAAGTAAAAATTTTTCCAGTCTACGGTAAATGCATCGATCGCTAGAGCCTCTGGGTCCCTTTTCCACGAAAAGTAGACTTCGGCTTTTGCATTTATCCGGGAAGGAAAAAGATCTACTTCTGGGGTTCCCCATTTTCTAACTATCCGTCTAAAGGCAAAGTCTGCTAATTCCCACTCCGTGTCCATGTTGAATCTTCGCGATTCTCGATCGGCATCGACATTTTCACGAGAAGGAATGTAGGACGCTACGGTCCATATCCTTCGGGCTTCACACCACAGCCATATCTGTTTTGCCAACCTATTCAGCTCAGGGTATTTCATACCCTCCATCCTATTGATGTAGGACAAGGCTGTAGTGTTATCTATCCTTAAAAGGATTTCGCAATTATAACAATCTGAAGCAAAGCATTTCAATGCCAAGAAAGCTGCGATTAGTTCCAACTGATTAATATGGCGGGATCTCTCCTCTGCCGACCAAAATCCTTGCGCGTGTTCGCCATTGCAGTGTGCCCCCCATCCGGTCAGTGACGCGTCCGAGAAGATTTCTTTTTTAAATACAAGTTTTCTTAAGGGATTACCCGATTTTGGTATAGCCCCTGCCCACCATTCTAAATCCCTACGTAGGTATTTCGGAATTGCCATTTGGGATTCAAAGTCTTCTTGATTAATAATCAGTGCTAAAAACTTCTCTCGTTCTGAGGATTTGGTATACAACCAGCCATAGGGAATAGCACGGCAATCCGCTATCAGCAGGCCTATTAACTGTGCGAGTTCCCGAATACGACAGCGATTTCTTCCTAAAAATTACGACACCATTTGACTCGAAGATGTTACCTTATTCTCTGGAAGAGCTAAGGTTAGGGTTTGGGAGTGAATCACCATACCTAAGTATTTACAACTCATAGATGGGACCGTCATACTCTTTTGGGCATTGATAATGAAGCCTAAGAAAGTCAACAAGTGTCTGGTACGCTCTACATTAACCGAACATCCTTGAAGGGAGTCGCCAATACATAGGAAATCATCAAGGTAAACCGTGGAGATAAAGCCCTCCTCCCTCTACTTATTCAATACGGGTTTCATCACTTTCGTAAAAACAAATGGGCTAGTGCAAAGGCCAAAGGGGAGGCAAGTAAATTCGTACAGTATGTTTTGGAAACTGAATCATAAGTATTTTCTACTGTTCACATCTACTGGTATTAGGAAATGGGCATCCTTCAAGTCCAGGTTGCACATGAACGAACCCCTATTGATTAGCTCAGTGGCAGTCCGCAGATCCTCAATCTTAAAGTGCGATGTAGCGATACAATTATTAAGTTTTTTCAGATTTAGGATGAAGCGCTTTTTTCCGTTAGGTTTTGGCACCAAAAAGAAAGGCGATAAAAGCTGACCCTGAACTGGGTTACACTGGACTATAGCTCCGCATTTTAATAACTGACCTATTTCTAATTCTAACGCTTTTGCCTCATCTTTGTTAAATTTTAGATTATCGCAGAATTGTGACTGGGCCAGGGGTTCCGACAGCGGAATCTTATATCCCTGTATACATTCAAGGACGAATTTATCTGAGGTGAGCTTTTTCCAGTTTGGAAAAAACTTTTTTAAGCGCCCCGCCGTCACACTCACCTCAATTTCTGTTAGTTCTTGTCTTGTCGAGCTTGCTTGGGTTTCGCCTGCACCGACTGATTGTTTCGTGACTGATAAGAGTAGCCTCTCTGAGGTCTGTAACACCGGGAGTTCTGTGTTCTCGGGCCTTGAAACGAGTTTCCCTGCCTCGGATAAGGCCTCTTCCAGTTTAACTGACGCCCTGAGAACTTTGGGGCCGGTTTCCTTTGTCCCGATGATGATGCAGGTGTGGAATTATGAACCTTGATCTCTTTGCCAAGCTTTTCAACTGACTTCGCCGTCTTGATAGTTTCACTCAACCTGTCACCGTACAGGAAAACTCCTGGAGTTGTTTTATGTAGTAACTCCTTGGTGGTCTTCTGTAGGGATGGTGCGATGTAAGCCTTCTAGCCACAGAAATTTGTCTGTGAACCTGAGTCATACACATGCCCGCATCTGCCAACTGCTCTAAAAGCTTGAGCCTATCTATGGGCTCTTCATCCTCTCGAAGGATAGAAGTAATAGCTGATCCCAACGCTGCCAGCGCTGAACCAGTCCAATTTTGCTCCTGTATGAACAAATTGTCTCTTTTCAATCCGGTTTCGTTGAGAACCACTGCAATCTCTTGATTTAGTTCTGGGGCTTCCAAGAGAAGGTTTCCCTTTCTCGGGTATTTTTCCAGTAACTGGGTTGCTGTCTCCTTTGGCAAACCATCGGTTATACAGGGTGTTTATGTTAACTCTGAACATACTTCTAGGGTGTGTAGGGGCTGCCTAGACAAGCAATTTGAGGTAAGACACCCATGGTCGGAAACTTATCCTAACGGCTGTGGAGGGCTTTGAAGGATTTGGTACCGCGCGCTTATTCGCAGTGTACTGAATCAGATGTGATCACTTTCGAACCAACGTTTTATTCATCCAAAGACAACAGTCCAAAGTTCTCGTGTAAAATCAACAAAACGATAAACTTGACAATAAAAAAATAAAAAATAATTTCCGGTTCTTATAATATTATAATATCATAAGATTATAATATTATAAGAACCGGGAATTATTTTTTTATTTTTTTATTGTCAAGTTTATCGTTTTGTTGATTTTACACGAGAACTTTGGACTGTCGTCTTTGGATGAATAAAACGTTGGTTCGAAAGTGATCACATCTGATTCAGTACACTGCGAATAAGCGCGCGGTACCAAATCCTTCAAAGCCCTCCACAGCCGTTAGGATAAGTTTCCGACCATGGGTGTCTTACCTCAAAATGCTTGTCTAGGCAGCCCCTACACACCCTAGAAGTATGTCCAGAGTTAACATAAACACCCTGTATAGGCATACCAGCGAGAGACCAGTGTTCCATGTAAAAGTAACTCCTTATGTTTATTTTTCTCTGGGTCAACTCCCAAAGCTTCAAGAGTATTTTCGTCTAAGTCCTGTGCTTGTTCCTCCTCTGGTCATTCTATAATGTCCTCGGAGTCATTTGGTTTGTCCGAAATGACAACCCCTGGCAATGAGGTTAAGTCGATACTGTCGTTTTTGGCCAAAGCCTGATTCTGCTCCTCGGGAGTCAATGGATTCTCCGGGAGGTTTTCTTTGTTGGCTGAATTCTCTGAAAAAGGAAATTCAAGCCAGGTTAGGGCACTGACGATTATTGCCTCCTACGTGCAAAATTTGTCAGTCCCAACGCACGGAAATATCTCATCCATAAAGAGACACACCGCCGAGCGATCTGATCGACATGAGCTGAAAATGAATAAAAGTTACTCACCTTCGTCAGTGTTACTTCTAGACGCTTCTTTGTCTCCATCCCTTGCTGGTGAGACGTTATTACGATGATCTAATTTATCTTTCAACTTCTTTATTTTTCGAAGAATTCGTTCTTCGTAGTCTTTATCACGCCTCTTTCTTTTTCCCATGATATTTCGTATCTACGTGAATTATTTACTGTAATTCTAAAAAACACTCTGTAGACATGTGGCCTGTGCCAGCACGAAAAACGTTATGAAGATGGCGTCGCCCGAGACGCGATAGATACATGATGTTTTTACACTCTGAATTCGTGGCTTAACCTAGCGGGAAGTAGCGGTACTACGTTGTGATCTCGAAGAACGAGACTCGACATATAATTGAATAGTATTTCCAATTTCTGCAGTTCAATGGCAACTAGCTCTTCAGTAGAAATACTTCTACTATGAAAATTAGGTTTCGATATCAAAGACTCGGTTCCATAACGACTATTCCACTGAGTTACCAATTTTACATCACGATAATTTCGAACGTTTTCCATTGTTTTTCCAAATACTGCATTATTCATCAGTTTATACAAATTTTGTTCAAATTTAGTTTTACTTTCAGCTCCTAATTTAGTGTTGAAATCAATGTAGGGTTTCAACCAAGGTGATTGTTTGAATTGTAAAATTCGATAAATTTTAGTTAGAACTAATCCATGTTCAAGACATTGTTGTAAATTCCGATAATAAATCACATAACGTTTCTTGTCTTCAACGGTTGCTAAAAGTTTCAAATTTTTCTTTCCTGGCGGTATACCATGCCCACTGCAAAACGGGAAATCTTGATGTTTGACGTGAAGTTCGAGAGGATATTTGAGGTCAACTTCTAAGATATATCCAATATTTGATTCACTTGAGATCAGGGTAACATCGAAATTATGATAATTTTCAATCCATTGAAAACACATTGCCCAACCATATAAATTGTCAACATCAAAATGCATTAAATATGAAGACTCAATTGATTCTGAGGCTAGAACACGGCAGTGCCAGTCGGCAGCAGCGTGCGCAACCGTGTTGTGGTGGGGAAGCGCAAATTGTGTGCGTGAAAGTATGTGTGACGGGGCCCCCTCTTTTGCGGCCATATATCTAGAGTCTACTGTATATGGTTCGGGTCAAAATAGGTGGGCAAACATGATTTCCGAGGAAGAAAAGAAATTGCATGACAACAGGTTATACATCAATGAGAACAATAATTGCTATAGTTGTTAATACAATTTTTCTGAATTGTACTTACAAACGCATGTCGAAATTCCTTATCGTCCTTTAGCTTTGTATCAAAGCTATTGAATTCGTCCATCGATTGAAAAGGTAGTTCGAGTTCGTACTTGGTAATGATATCAGTTTTCACTGCGAGTATGTTTGTAGATGTATATTCAAGAATTTTGTCTTGTTTTCGGTTGAGCGTTTGAAGGTCTGACTCGATTGCGCTTAGTCGCCTTACAACCATTTCTGAAAAACATGGTCCATTACCATAGAACATAATGAGAGCGAATTTTATCCCCTAAATATTTTGTTTGAATATGTATTCGAATACATATGCATATACTATCAATTTTCGTTGAAGGCCGGTGAAACCATAGTTGAAAATACGAAAAAAAATAAATAAATAAATAAGAAATTCTCAGTGATTATTATGGTTGCAGTATAGAAAAGTAGTAATCAATCAATCACACAGCATTGCGGCTTATATCGGTATTGTTGGCACAATTTCACATTGCAAAACAATTGTGAAATGCACATTTTGCAAATTAAAAGATTGGATATTTGACTGCGTTCGAATAATAATAAGATTTTCTATCGGTACTCTGCGTAGGAACCAAGGTCAAGTGTTGGTAAATGCCTGTGCCTGTAAGCCAAAGCTCAGAAAGTACTTTTTAACGGGGATTGACTATAATAATAATTACTATTACCTGTTCTCCATTACAGATAATATTCAACGCATGCGATAAAATGATACCGAAAATTCAAAGTATGTTAAAATGCTGAAAGATTATGTTGAAATCGTAATTAAATTACCGTAAAACTTCGCTTTTCTGGCATTGGATTTTCCCTTTCCAGACGCATTTCTAGAATCTTTAACGAGTGTTCCATTTTTTTCATTTGTCTCCGTATCCTATATTATGTCCCTTCTCTTCTGAGTTATGGTATTTATTATATTCTTTTCATTTGTATGATTTTTTTAGATATTGCTTCTCTGCTTTTTTCACCTATTTTCTTCGGTTGCTCTTCACTGACAAGATTTTTAGCAATATTTTTAGGATCGTTCATTTTTTCTTTTGTTTTCTGAAAATTATTATTTACATCCTGTTCATCTGTATGTTTTTTTTTGTTTTGATATTGCTCCGCGGTTGTCGTTGTCGCCTATATTTATTGGTTTCTCTTTCCTTGTGGGGTCTGTTACAAAATTCTTTGTGTTCCTACTTTTAAATGCACAAGGTAAATTACCTTTCATATTGTCTGCATTCGACTTTGTAGCTAAAATGATCAAAAAACAAATGTACTTTTAGTCACAGTAAATAATTTATTACCCTCGAAGTTGGAAACTTGTGAAGTAATATTAGTAGGGTTCGGTTTTTCCAAGTGCTTGGTCTGACCGAAATTTTGAGTAGACTTTGAAACTGACCCACGAGTAAATGTATCATAATTTTGCTTACTCTTTTTAGCTATAACGTTTGACCCAGAAAATTATTATTTTACAGGATTCAATTTTCATCGTTATCTGTATTACCTTTGGAAGAACTGGACCAATCTCGAGATTCACCATCCGAACGCTCTGAAATCCTCTCGTATTGAACTTGTAGAAGAATTTTCTGCTTGCGCTAGCTTACTTGCCTCACCTTCGGATTCTGACAAAGAGGGCACTTTTAAAGCCCTACTTGTACTCTCACTAACTTGTAGTTTTTTTTTTCTATTCTGAAATTTTTTCTCAATCTTGCCGGCCTTACTAAGAGGATCTTCGGAATCTTGTGTAAAAGCATAATCGCTTTCTTCCAGTTTCTTCAATCTTTTTAGAGCTTCCTTATAAGTTCCTGTGTGATAAACAAATACTTTAATGATTATATGTTCGTACCGTAAGTCCAGTTTTTACATGTCTATTCGAAACCGAAAACTCGACTTAGGACATATAAAACTAGCCGAGGAACTGATTACAGACTGACTGACAGACACGAATATTCCCTGTATAATGTACGTGTACATACTAGCATGTCCTCTTGGTATCACCGTGAACCAAGGCCAATCTATTGGTGCTGGTGCTAATTTTTTTGTAAGATCATGTATAAGCTTCTTATCTTCCTCCGTATATGGTCCAGCCATGAATTGTGCTTTCATTCTTCCTTTTTGAATATCAATCGACGGTTTAATCACAATGTCCAATCTTCGTTGCACTGGCTTCGGTCCTCGGCTAATGAATTCCACGATTTGGAAGTCTAATAAGTCTTCTTCGTTGAAAGAATCTTCACTACAAGATGTTTTATCTGGTACAGTTCTTCCATTTTTTGAACTATTACACAGGATGTATATGAGGTTAGGGAAATTCATATATTTTTTGGAGATTTATTATCAAATAAATATTTTGACAATTCCTCCCTTATAGAAGAATTCTTTTGCATGACCCAATTTATTTTTGAAAATTATCCAGCAGCAAAAATAGTAAATACTTTTCAATAACACATTCAAACTCCTATAGTAATTTTTGTAACAAGGGCGTAAAACGGGATTTTACGCCCCGAGTAGTGATCGCTGCCAGCGCACGAAGGCTGACAAAGCCGACCCGAGTGTCGCGCGATCACCACGAAGGCGTCAATCCTATGCGCGAGTTGCAAACAATTTTTTTCGGCATTGGTATGAAAAAGTAGCTTTTTGACGCCTATTTTCGGTCCATAAGGTGTCACTTTATATGTCCAATTTTATAACTGCCTTAAAAAGTTGGTTCACGTCAGTTTTGATGCGTATTTACAGAATTAACATGGAAAAGTCTCGATACGGCAGTTCTAAAGGACGCATGCGCAGCAATGCTAACCTACAAACTTTTGATGTTTGCGCTATTTCATACAAATACTGGAAAAAAAATGCACTGCATCGGAAATGAATCGAATAATAATGAATACTAAATGCACATGCTTACTTGGAGACGGTAAGCAAAGTCGAATCGAAAACTACTCACCTCATTTTCCACTCGTAGTCAGATCTAGTCGTCAAAAAATAAAGCAGCAGATCATATAGCTAACGTTAAACAACTCGAATGCCTCGTGAGTCTCGTAATGGCTGTTCAGTCGCGATGACGTCAGTCTACGTCCGATCAGTCTCATGAGCACGCTTCAGCGAATGAGGTGCGCTCTCATATTCGACCCGGGAAGCGTGACGTCACTCAACATCCTCCTTACTTTCATTCTTTATTCTCCTTGTCGATTCGTAGGTGTATGATATATTTTACGCTGCATATAAATACTCGCTGTTATTACACGCGAACAGGGAATCATTATGTATTTATATTAATTTATTTTGTGTTTTTTTTTACCCACATCACTTTATCAACATTTATCAAATAAACGTATCCGTATATAAAAATATAAAATTCTGCCGACTTCATGTAAGATATTCCGACTTCGTGTCAGTTGTAAACAAGTCTTGATTCTGCCGACTTCGTGTAAGATATTCCGACTTCATGTCAGTTGTGTTATATTGCACAAAATGAATAGAAAATAAAAAACAATCAAAAGCGTGCGCGTAGCGCGCCATACTTCTAGTATTTATTAAGTTTATCGGGTAACTCGGGTTGTGTGGACAATAATATAACTTCATTTATTTATGTATTTTAATTAATTACTATTGAATTAAACAAATTTTTTTGTTTGTTCATATCTCTTGTCTCTTTAGACTTACAATTAGCAGTGAATTTAACTTGAAGATAAGTAGAAATTTTTGAATAATATTGAAATAATAAATAAAAAAAGATCACATTAATTTTATACCCAACCATTTTAATATACTTTCATAGGTGCACCTCTTATAAAGTGTATTTTCCCTATTTCCCGACAAATGTATTTTACAGCCCTTGAGTGCAAAAAAGGAATTACATAAACTTTTTCCGAACCATTAATGTTTAAGGATACATGTAATTTGAGTAATTTGCTTTTGATCAGATGAAGTGAAACAGTTGTTAGTGCATTCGAGGGTTGAATTTCCAATTCCCACATATTCATGCGAGCTCCCGAGTTGAAGGGATAAGTATATATTGGACATTTTTTTTGCCAAGTTTGACCTGTCATTTTGAGATCATCAGGTGTCTCGACGATCGAATTGACTGTTAATATTCTACCGTCATTGGGAAGAACCGCATTGTTTGGTGATGCACAGGTGATTTTCACTTTCTTATACCTTATACTCGTTATCAAGCCTCGCCTTCTATTCAGAACTTCAAATACGGGTGGAATCGTTGCCTTTTCATAAAAAAAATTTTGCTCGTGCAGTCTCCGGCATAACTGCGAGAGTGGTCGATGGGCTGTTCTTCTGAGGTATTTTAGTTTACCCAAATAATTTTCAAATGGGAAGGCAGTGATCCGAGTTAGGCTGCATCCCATAGATGTTACGTCATCAGCTAAATGTATTAAATATTATACATTTGAAGTTTGAGATTTAGGACCGTAATAATCTCGTTAAGCTATGAAAAAGCTTCTCAAGTACTGTCTGGCTTGATTTGTATATCTGCGACAAAGGGAATCGGAAGACAAAATTCGGCACGCAGCATGTAATAACAAAAAGTGGTTGTACAATTCGAGTCTCAAAAATCTTTTCAATGCAATCCCTAGCGGGTTCTTATATACGCTAAATATACCATGAGAAAACGTATGACTACGCTCTTACCGCTAGTTATACCTAGATAGTAAGACGGTATTCATACGTTGCCTTATGGTATATTTGCGCCCAAAGCAGACCATGCGCATACCGTATGTATACAGTTCATGAATAGATTTGTTACGGTATACAAATAGGGAAAGATATCAACAATTATTTTTATTTGTCAAAAGCGATTACTTTGAACACTGATTTGCATAATATTTATGTATGAATAATGCAAATTGCGTAGAGAAAAAGAAATAAAAAAAAAAAAAATAATCCACCAAGGGGATACGAACCACCGATCACACAGTTCCGCGGTTATGAAGCAGAACGCTCACCCACTGAGCCACGAGCTTCTTAAATATTATATACTATTTGAAACATATGAACGCAGTTAAATTTATTCAAACCTATTGTCTCAGAAACGACTAAGAGGCACATTTTATTATAACTTTTACCTTTTTAAGTCCTAGACATGACCTACACATGAAATGGAAATGAATCAAATCGGTGGGGTGAAGTAGGTAAGGTCGAGCATTACGCATATAATTTTACATCTCACACTCAGTAATACGTGATTTACAAGTTCGGATAAATAGGCGTCCGAAATATATATCTCGATACATCTGATTTTCCTACCGTATGACTACGAGAAACATACAGTTTTACGACGATATGTTTGCGGTCTGATTTGGGCGCGAAACTACTGTGAAAAAACGGTATTCTCACAGTGGTTATACCAAGTAAATACCTATACCGTGTCCATACCGTAGAATTGAAGGGTACTCAGCGTAGATGAGAACCCGCTAGGGATGGGACCACAGTAAAGTAAAAAAAAATTAAACTCTACAGCCTTCTACTTCGCGGCATTGCTTTGTAGACCTAGGCTTCCTTTGAAACTCATCTGGAATTTGAGAATAAAACGCATTCATTCTTCTCGCAAGTTCTTCTCTGTCTCTTACACCTAACCTGTAGTTCCTGCAGTATTCCAGTAACCTGCAATAATGCAGTAATTTTTTTCATCACCCCCAAACAACAAAGATGCATAAAATCGAGAATAAACATCATGACCATGTTCACATGTGGAACTTTTGCTCTAAAGGTGAAGGTCTGTGGTGATGTGTACGTTGCCGACAACTTCTAAAAGATTCACCTGATCGTTCTCGTGCTTCGATTGATGGATAAACCATTGTGTGACCATCTTCAGAAATGCCTCCCACTTCACATCTTTCACAGGCAGATATTCCACCATGACCTAAGGTGTATTTTAAAAAAGATCTCGCAGAGGTGTCACATATAAAACATTTCAAACGAATGTCAACATGCCTATTGGAAATCTGAATACCCTCCCTCTGAAGGTAGTTAATTTCATTAATGAAATCTGCTAGATAGAGATCAAGACTCGGTTTTGTTTCGCCATTGAAGACTGCAATCGGAAACACGTCATATATGTCAGAATCTAAATGGATTTTTTCTGTAGTAACCCAAGTTTCAGAGGTACCTGAAGATTTTAGAGCCATACCATCAGAATTAATCTGTAGATAAATTATGTTTCCTTCGTGCAAATCAATATTTACGCAATTCTTGAGTGCATTCGCCATGCCAAAATATACATATTGACCCATTTTTCCTTTCGAATCTGCCATTTCAACAATATTGTAATTAGCACTGGTCGTCTCGAGAAATCTTTTACCACATTTTGGTATTGGAGGCAATAATCTTTCTCGGAGAATTCCCAACAACTTGTCCAAAGCGTCGAGCTTTATTTTTTTCTTTTTCGCCCACTCTTTTAATTTCGAAATTTCTGGAGGCTCATTTGGGTTCAATTCAGCACCTAGAGCACCTTCTCCTGGATCTTCTTCTTCTCCTTCACTTACCTCAGAGTGACTATCTCTTGAATCTGCATCACCTTCTTCTCCTTCACTTACCTCAGAGTGACTATCTCTTGAATCTGCATCACCTTCTTCTCCTTCACTTACCTCAGAGTGACTACCTCTTGAATCTGCATCACCACTGTACACTGCATTCATGAAATCTTCATAATCAGCATTATTTGCCTCCTCACTTTCACTTTCTTCAACACATGAATGTCCTACGTGATCAATGTTTCCTTCCATACTACAATCACTTTGTTCCAATACACTTACATTTTCATCGTTGTTTTGGTTTCCTTCACTGTGTCCCGGTGCATGTTCGTCCAAATCTGCAACCTCTAGTATTCCGCCTGCGGGTATAATTATATGTGTTAATTTTTTTTATGAATCATCAATTTCAATCCGCAATTCGTATCACACATGTTGCAAACTACATAATGTCTTTTGATAACGGGTTTCATTATTTAGTAAACCGCTATATTCTTAATGTTTATTTAATTGAATATAACTGAAAAAGCGTATAAATCAGAAATCAATTGAGTATTATAGTTGTACATAACCTATAAAATTTCAATTATATGCTTACCTTCCCGATTGTCAAAGAAATTATCATCCGAATCCGACGATATATTTAAACTATTAATAATTTTTTTATTCCTGCGGTAATTTCTACACCTTTTCCGGTTTCGCTGAACTTCTTCATTCATGATTGCTAATAACTAGTTACCTCGCACTTTTTTTTCGCAATCTAGAATACAGGCGTCAGTTGGCGGAAACAAAAACCCACGAAACGGACCCACGCTACACCGAATCGGCCGAGTTGACCCGATCGCGAGGTGGCAGCTTGAGCGGTTTGCAGCGAGTTTGAGTTCTCGTCCTCGCATAATGGAAACAGAAATAAACTAACGAAATTTTCTCGAATATTTTTTGTAGGATATATGTCTTTAGAGTAGGGCAAGGGCCCGGATAGGTTTCCTATGTAGGCGCACCTACGTGGGTCCTAATTGTAGCCTATATTCAAAGTAGAAATAACGGGTCAATTTCCACACGGGATACAGCTTGAGCAAACTGAATCATAAAGATATTGAATTATATCAATAATATTAAATAAAAATCATACATTTTTTATAGATAGTACATGTGGACGGAGCGTACTGCAAACCTTGTGTAAACAACAATTTCAATAAGGGCACTGTGCCCTACGAATTAATTGTACAATCTAACACGATAATAAACGTGTTAGGTAAGCATAATCCCCCAAAAGCACCACGGGTGCAAAAACCTTGCGCCAAGTAAATTAGAACGTAGCAACTATCAACAAAAATTTGTTAATAAAATATTCGAAAAAGTAGCAATAAATTTCTGAATATGAACTAGTCTTAGTTTTCGCTAGGTATTCACATTTCAATATACATAACATGCGTAACACGTTATAACATGCAACATACGTACTCATATTGGAATCGATCGATTAAAAATAAAATTCGGAAAAAACAAACAAAAGAAGAAAAAAGTTTGGAGTTACTCCAAATTTTTTTTTCTTTTATTTGTTTTTTCCGAATTTTATTTTTAATCGATCGATTCCAATATGAGTACGTATGTTGCATGTTATAACGTGTTACGCATGTTATGTATTGTAACGTATCAAGCCTGCTCCGAAGACACTGCGTGCGCAACCTCGAGGAGTAGGGATACGGAGTAGGGAGACAGGTATAAAAAAGGCGTAAACGCGCTGCTCAGCAGCATTTTCTACCTGTCGGAGAAATGACTCACCAAAAACTCTAGATACTCGCTATTCTGCCTGTCGGAGAATAAGCACTTTGCTTTTATAACTTAGAACAATTGCTTATTAGTAAAATAGAATTGTTTCAGATTCAGAAAATCATAAGATCAATCTAAAAGATAAAATCAAGTCATCTGTCGAGTCTTGAAATAAATTTATAGCAAGCCAACGCGGCATTTGAAAACAGAGTCAGTAGCTTACCTGTCGGATCTACTAGATTAGCCAAACAACACAGTGATCGTTAGAATCACGAAAACAAAGGAAAACACAACCTAGAATTAAGTTTAATTTTTGTATTTTTATTTTGTAAACTCAATTTTTGCATCTTAATAAATTTTATGTTAGATAAAATTCGTCTAGTTTCTAGATTTTTATCTAACGGCAAATTTAACCTTTCACGCACATCCTTTTAAATCAGGGAAATTGCCAGCCTTAAAGTATTACAGTTTAGCACTGGTAAATTATTATCCGTGTCTGAATTCGTAAACGTTTCAGGTCTTGAGAACAGGTTCGACTTTTGGAATCCAACTCTGTCTAGTAAGATTTAAATCAGGGCGATAGGCTTGATATTGTATCCAGCTCTTTCAAATCAGGGTGCAGGCTTGATTATTTATTAATCCAGCTCTGCGATTGCAGCTCTAGTCGGCAACGATTCGAGTCTGTCAGTTAGTAACTCGGTCAGGTCTTGTAAGCTTTGTACGAGGCTCAGAACAAATTAAATTTTTAATGCAACAACCACGGCCTCTGTCTTTTATCAAATTAATTATATAATCAATTTAATCCCAAACGTTGCAGTATATTGAAATGTGAATACCCAGCGAAAACTGAGACTAGTTCACATTCAGAAATTAACTGGGAGGAAATTTAATTGTACTTGGCAACGTCCATTGATTTCAATACTTTTGTAGATCAAATGCTACTTTTTCGGATATTTTATTAACAAATTTTTGTTGATAGTTGCTACGTTTTAATTTACTTGGCGCAAGGTTTTCGCACCCGTGGTGCTTTTGGGGGATTTCATTACTTTTTGCACACGATTTGATTTTCTCAACCGGTTTTGTCAAATGGTATTTTCGATAACACTATTCATTTCTTTAAATCTGTTATGAGTTCTATTAACAGTGTTTTACCGATGAAGTTGTGTTGTTATTGATGATTGAAATATCAACTGTAATAGATTTCGCAAATTTGACTTGAAAAATCGTCAATGCATTACTTCCACAGAACTAATACTCTGCTACATCTTAGGGATCAAGATCAAGAGACTCGGTAGAGTCTCGCGCCAAGTACATTAAAAAAAATTCATCTCATGACTCTACCACTCTCGTTTACCGGAACGGGAGTTCAGCGCAGGAGTGGGGGTAACCATATTATTTCATTAAGCGTATATAGGCAATATCCCAGGGCTCGCCGATTTATTGCAGAAATAAGATGCGAAAGAGATTTCATTTGAGCCTCATATCAATGCAATCGGTGTACGGATAGCTGAGATATGATTATTTATAAAATGGAGAGGGTCAGTTTCACGATCGGAATTTCTCCGTCTCCGGCTCACGCCAGATTTGCACATTTGCCCGGCTACCTAACAACATGGAAGGTACCTTCAAGAAACGAAAGTTACACATAGAAAAAATTAAATAAAAGCAAAGCGAGTTTGTCGGTCTATGACACAATAACGCTCTCTATGGCCCACGAGAGGCAGCATAATCGCGTATGCCGTATGGTGGAACGTATATTTTATTCTCGATGACAGTTGCGGGGAACGAGGATGAAAATAATGTAAAATATGGAGTAATAATTAAACGTACTCAAAAAAACTGGGAAGCGATAGTTGTTCATTACATTACAGTTAATACAGGAGTCCTATGAAATCATAATAATATCTATCTTCTCATTTATTTCACAAGATCGAGCCTTTGAGGTTATGAGAATTATCTGTCATGATTGATCGCGATTTATACATAACAAAGGTTCGGCAGTAATTCACCTATATTTATTAGAATAGTTGCTTCTCTGATAACAGAAAGTAGCTCACATGAAATTTTTATATTGTCAAAAAATTGTTTGCCGCTATAGGATAAAAATAACCCCATCTGCATATTAACCTATCTGCAGATGAATAAATTGGTTACGAAGCTTACTACAGCCTTTGAGGAAATGTGTCTGAACGTGATCAAAATGAAGAAAAATATGTGATCGATTAGTTATTGAGGCTAAAGAGATGTTGTATGGTTCAAATATCGTGTATGAAGTACTGGCATATTTTATAACAATACCTAGGCAGATAACATTGTTACCGAAGATTCAACGAGGTATTTGTAATTAAATGCCAAATATAATGAATAATATGAATTGAGTCACCGTGCCCTGGGAAACGTTTTTTGCACTGAGAGCTATCAATGCATGCAATGTGGCTGATCATAATGAAATGAGCAAAATAAAGGACTAAAGACTAAAAAATAAATAAAAATAAAAATTAATAAGAATGTCATTTTGCTATGTCATTGTGATTATTTTGCTAGTTCAAGATAATTTGATCAGTATTCGAGCCTCCAACAATGAAATCATAGTCCTAAGTAGCCTATGATTTTGTCTTCGACAGTTGACTGCAGAGTATAAACTTGACAGTACCAATTGGAAATGATGTTTAAAAGGCATCAACATAGCGTAATCTGAAGAAGAGTTTCCACTTTTATTTTTCGATTATTCAGCAACAAAAAATTACACTAAATTGTTGTAAATTTTTTTTAAATTTATTAGACAAATTCAGGAAATGCTCAGTAGTACCAGAACTTTGAGCTCAAGGAGGAGACACAAGCTCATTGGAATGAATGGAACAGCATGGTTTTAATGTTTTTATCTGAAGAAGAACCTCTAGAAGTTTGATCCAAATCTACGACCACGAGATCTGACACTCTCCTTGTTAGTCTATCAATTACATAATTACATTAACATGACGTTACATTTTTATCGAAAGCAAGTCTACGATATCTACGATAGAACCTAATGCTAACGGGGGTCGAGGCTTCTCATCACAGTTCATTTTTCAGTTATCGATAACAACACAACTTTGTCAGTAAAACACTTTCAATAGAACTAACAGTTAGATTTATAGAAATGAATCGTTTCGTGGAAAATACCATTCAACAGAAACGGTTAAGAAAATCAAGACTGGTTCAAAAAGTTATGAAATCCCCCAAAAGCACCTCGGGTGCGAAAACCTTGCGCCAGGTACATTAAAACGTAGTAGCTATCAACAAAAATTTAATAAAAAAAATAATCAAAGAAGAAGCATTTGATTATACATTTGACCTACAAAAGAATTGAAATCAATGGCCGTTGCCAAGAACAATTTGGTTGATATTTACATCTCAATATACATAATATGCGTAACACATAATGAGATGCAACATACATACTCACAAGAAAAGATCAATTAAAATTAAAATTGAGAAAAAAAGAAACGAAAAAAAAAATTTGGAGGTAGTGGTACTTGGCGGGCATTTTTGTAGAAATTACAAGAAAATATATATCGAACTATTAATATATTCTTATAATAATTTGAACATCAGCCCGCCAAGTACCACGTACTCCAAATTTTTTTTTTCGTTTTTTTTTTTCTCAATTTTAATTTTAATTGATCTTTTCTTGTGAGTATGTATGTTGCATCTCATCATGTGTTACGCATATTATGTATATTGAGATGTAAATATCAACCAAATTGTTCTTGGCAACGGCCATTGATTTCAATTCTTTTGTAGATCAAATGTATAATCAATGCTTCTCCTTTGATTATTTTTTTTATTAAATTTTTGTTGATAGCTATTACGTTTTAATGTACTTGGCGCAAGGTTTTTGCACCCGAGGTGCTTTTGTGGGTGTTCTATACTCTTGATGCATGTTAATATAATTATATAATCGATAGACTGTCAAAGAGAGTATCAGACCTCCGGGTCATCAAACTACCAGAGGTGTTTCTGCGGATAAAAACATGATCCCCATGCTGTTTCATTTATTCTGACGCGCACTTGTTTTTCTTCTTGAGTTCAAAGTTCTAGTGATATCGAGCAATCTCTAAATTTGTTTGAAAATGTTGAAAAATTGAAAAAAATTCAAGCACTTAAAGAGTTACAGATGTAATTTAGCTGCGTAATCGTGAATATTCTAGCGATTCAAGGTTGATCAGCAATTGAGCCACCGACAATGAAGTTATAGACCGTCGTAGCTTATAATTTTGACTTTGAAAGGTGCTCCGCATACTAAAAGTTGTCCAAAGAGTTTCGAGCTGACCGAACAAAGTTGAAAGAATGTGAAAAAAACATCCACAATGAAAATTTTGGCTACGAAGAACTATACTTACATTATCGAAGGCTCGAATGCTAATCAAATCAACTTGAACTAGTAAAATGATCACAATTACATAGCAAACTTACATCTTTAGTTTTTGGTTGGAACCATACAACAATTCTTCATCCTCGATAACTAATCTATGGCATATTTTTACTCATTTTGATCACGTACGGTCATTAGTATTTTATAAAAATAAATTTTAATATTTTGTTCAATCTCATCGTCATTTCTTGTGCGCTGTCGTCCGAGCCGTTATCGCCTGTTGCCAAATAATTGATATTTCACACATCTCGTTTACATCAAATTTTCAATCTAATAAACAAGTATCTTCCTTATCTGATCATGACCAGCCACACGGCATGCATTGCTAGCTTTTGTACATAATAGGTTTCACGGGTCAGTGACTTAGTTCGCATTATTCATTATATCTTGCATTTAGTTACAAATACGCCAGCATAGCTTGGGTAACGATGTCATGTGCCAGCTCATTTTTCAATATAGAATATATACAAATTTCATACACGATATTGGAACCTTGTGACAATTCTCTAGCCTCGATAACTATTCGGTTGCATATTTGTACTCATTTTGAGCACAGGCGGTCACATTTTTCACAACAGCTGTAGTAAATTCCGCTTCTGATTTATATGCAGATAGGGTTATTTTTATTCTGTTGTTTAGCTGAAAAAGAACTCATCGCATCTTTGGTAACGACGTCATGTGCCTACTTACTTTTACAATATAGAATACGTCTGAATTTTCTATACGATGTTGAAACCATATAACAATTCTTTATCCAGAATAACTAATGGTTGACATGTTTTCACTCATTTTGATCACGTACAGTCATACAAGCTTTCTTTAAACTGTTAAAATATTGTTGCAATACTACCATGCTCTATAAATATTAGCATTAATCTCTTCATTAGTACTCAAGTACTGAATTCTTTTACGGATTCTATGTGAGCCACCTCCTGATATCAGATAAATGAGTATTCAAATAAATATAGGTAATTCACTGCCGAACTAATCGTAATCAATCGTTGGAAACAATTCTCATAACCTCAAAGGTTTGATCTCGTAGAATAATCAATAAGACAAATATGATTATTCCATAGAACTCCGGTAATAATTGTAATGAACAACTATCACTTCACAATCAATTCCCAAAATTAAATCATCTAATTACTACTCCTAATTATGTTATTCTCATCCCCAGTCCCCGCAACTGTCAACGAGAATATGATAAATCATAACATATGTTCGGCCATGCGCCGTGCGCGATTATGCTGCCTTTCTTGAGCTATAGACTCTAGAGAACATTATTGTATGATAGACAGACGAACTCGCCAAGTTTTTATGCCCATCCATTAGTATAGAAATTAGTGGTAACTTTCGTCTCGTCGGGGTACTCCCTATATGTTTATATCCGCACGGTTTTTTGGCAACAACCTGGTACGACGAAGACGTTGAAATTGCTGAGATGAAACTGACCCTCTCGATTTTAGAAATAATCATATCTCAGCTATCCGTGCACCGATTACATTGATATTAGGCTGAAATGGAATATTTTTCGCATCTTATTCCTGTATTAAATCAACGAGCCCTGAGATATTGCCTGTACGCTGTAATGAAATAATATGGTTACCCCCACTCTCTCGCCGAGCTCCCGTTCCGGTAAGAGAGTGGTAGAGTCATACTCGATAATTAATTTTTTTTTTTTCAATGTACTTGGCGCGAGACTCTACCGCGTCTCTTGATATAGCAAGGCATTGACATATTCGGTACGATATCAGTTCAGAGTTGAAGATTATTATTTATTTTCATAAAATAAAACAATCCCTCTACAAGTTACATACAGTTGATCGTTCGAATTCATAGTGATAGGAATAACATCAAAATATTATCATATTTATGTAAGCGGTTGAAAACCATTCATTTTTCAGGAATAGAATAGACTTTTGATACAAATGTATGATAATTAAAATGTGTTATAACACTGTAATTATGTAAAATTCAGTCGATGTTCACATATGAAGTAAATCACACATAGTTGAATTCTATCTGGTTGAATTGTCCACAAAGGTAGCGCATCTAAAGTCTATCCTCTTCACATGCGCCCATCATCTTTTGAAGAAGATCTGCGTCGTCGACTAGAACTCTTCTCATCCGAGCTGGTAAAAATACCGAGAAGCGCCCGTCCACATCAACAATGAACCTTCCACCAAATTTGGTTTGAACTTTGCGGATGCCGCTGATTTGGAAGTCCTTGAAAACATCTAGCTCTCCTAATTTTCTCGTTGGAAGAAACTGCTCCAGCCTACCAATTTTGTTAAACTTGTTGAAGTCCATGTAACGTGTCACACGCGGACACCGTCTTTATGTGACTGGTTGAGGAGGTTTTATGATTTAGTGAATGTGAAATGATTATAGAAATTATATTACGGCTGTTTAGTTAAACTTTCATATATTTTTAATAACACTTATAACTAAATACAAGATTAAGCAAAGAAGAATTGTTAAAGTTAATCGGATTTGCGACAGTGGAAGATTATGTTCGTGGTTATAAGAGGTTTCAGTTTAATATAAGATTTCAGTGTTCCTTTTTTTTTGTATAATTTCGAGATACAACTTAAGACCTGGTTAGTGTTTAGTTGCTTCCCTTTCGACTTCTTGGACTAGACTAAATTTTTGTTAAAGGCAAATTGTAGAGGTTGTTTTTTAGGTGATGGAGTGGGAGTTATTATTAATTTTCTTATTGGCCGAATTTTCCTATTGGTCAAATTTTCTTATTGGTCAATTTTTACCATTGGTTGAAGATTTTTTGGGAGCGGAGTTGTACATGACCTTTCTAGGAATCGGTATGTATTCAAAAACAATGACGGAGAAACTCTCCGAAAGTCACGTAGGCTTATCATAAAAAGGATTCGGACTTTCCCTCGTTTATGGTTGCACATTTGGTGACCAAATGTGCAGTACTGGAAATTAGAAAATATTCTAACAAAGACTTAAATTACTTTATGGCCTTGTTTTTTCGGGTGAGTCTCGGGTCTCCCCTATGCTCGTTCCCGGTCTTATCCGTTGCTTTGAATAAAATATCTAACTGTCTTATTAACTTATTGAATAAAGGAATCTTAATTAAATTAAGCGGGACATGGCACGCAACATACTCCCCTGTTGAGAAGGATTCTTCTCAAGGTACAAAAACAGAAGAAACAATAAATTTTATAGGTTACCACTAGTTAGTCCCATCTGGAGGCAAGAATTATTAACTTTAACTTATCGCTAACCTCACGTATCAGTGACTACCTCAAATTGTCTGTATTGTCTTATTCTAATCATTATCTTTTGGCAATGGTGCCAATTTTTTCACACTCCGCACAAACACTGTTTGCGGTTTTGATTTTAACTGTTCTGATAACACCATCTGATCCTGGGTATGTTTCAATGACACGTGCTAGAACCCATCGCAGCGGTGGTAAATTATCATCCTTTACGATCACCACTGATCCTTCCTGAATCGAGTGCGCTCCGGTTGGCCACCGGTGACGAATGTTCAACTCGTTCAAGTATTCCTTGTGCCACCGACCCCAGAAATGTTGTTTAACCTTTTGCAGATGTTGCCATGCTGACATTCGGTTAGATGGGGTCGTCCTGAAGTCTCGTTCAGGTACGCTTGTCAATGACTCGCCAATAAGAAAGTGCGCAGGAGTGAGGACAAGAAGGTCATTGGGATCGGATGAGATGGGAGTGAGAGGTCTAGAGTTCAGTATGGATTCAATCTCTATGATGAAAGTATTGAATTGTTCGAATGTGAATAACTCGTTTCCCACGACTCGTTTCAAGTGATGCTTGAATGATTTTACGGCCGATTCCCAAATTCCGCCGAAATGCGGTGACAAGGGAGGTATGAACTTCCATTCTATCCCTTTTTCGGCGAGGCAGTTCTTTATTTTGTCGTCGAATTCTCTTGTTTGAAGTAACGAATATAACTCCTCTAACTCATTTTTGGCACCCTTGAAGTTGGAGCCGTTGTCCGAATAGATTGAAGCACATCGGCCTCTTCTGCTGATGAATCGGTTCAGTGCGGCGAGGAAACTTTCGGTGGTCATATCGCTTACTAACTCCAGGTGTACTGCCTTGATTGACAGGCATGTAAACACCGCGACGTAAACCTTAACTCGGTTAGTGTTTCGTAATTTCTTTTCCTTTATGTAGAATGGGCCGCAGTAATCGACTCCAGTATTCAGAAAGGGCCTGGTTGCGGTCACTCGCACCTTTGGCAGGTTTCCCATTGTATAATTTGGAAAGGTCGGATTCACTCGAAAGCAGGTAGTACACCTGCGGATTATCTTCCTGGTCTGGTTCCGGC
Source organism: Macrophya alboannulata (assembly GCA_949628255.1). Classification (NCBI taxonomy): domain Eukaryota; kingdom Metazoa; phylum Arthropoda; class Insecta; order Hymenoptera; family Tenthredinidae; genus Macrophya; species Macrophya alboannulata. The sequence continues at coordinate 7,121,070 of OX451213.1, forward strand.
CATCGATAGGCCAATATTTCATTCATAGGCTGTATAATGTAGCTTGTACACCTGAGTGGAGATGAGACTGATGTGTATTACGAATGATCAAATCTGTGATGTGGTGTCCTTTTGGCAGAATCATTGGATGCTGTTCGTCGTAAGTGACGTCAGCTTGCTGAATTCGTCCGCCGACTCGAAGAATACCGTCGCCGTCTAAAAAGGCGTTCAGGGCTAGCAGACGACTCTTGCTTGGCAGAGTTTTGCCAGTTCGGTATGCCTGAATCTCGTCTGGAAATGTAAGAGATTGTGTCATCCTTATGATGCATTTGTTTGCCCTGTCTAATTCTGCGACAGTGAGATTTGATTCACGTGATTCGCGGTGTCTCACGCGTAGGCAGTACGCGAGGACACGTCGTAATTTGTCGATGGATGAATATTTTTCCAAAAGCTTGAAATCGTTGGTGATGGATGTTTTCAAGCAAACGGTCTTGCGTTCTTCTGTGTCTTCCTTAGGTTTTACAATAGCAAAGGTTGGCCAAGTATCTTCTTCTCGTCTGAGCCACGCAGGGCCTTGTTTCCAGATGTCGTGTTCCAGAAATTTTTTGGGCAGTTCACTTCGTGTTAAAAGGTCAGCTGGGTTATCGTACGTAGGAACATATCTCCAGTCCTTTACCATAGTTTTTTCGTGTATGTCCATGACTCGATTGGCTGCGAAAACCTTCAATGTCTGTGGCGTTGTCTTGTTGATCCAATACAGTACGATGCGCGAGTCGCACCAAAAAATTACCTTGTTTAGCGGAATGTTTATGGCCTTACAAACGGTTTGGTAAAGAGTTGCCAGCAGCACTGCTCCACAAAGTTCTAAACGTTCAATTGTCAATGATGGACTCCCCTTTTTCTTTACTGAGTCTCGCTTGCTAATGGGTGCTACTCTTGATTTAGAGCACAGTAGTCGTGAGTGAATGGTTCCATCTGCGTCCGTGGACCTGATGTAGATGCATGCTCCGTACGCCTTCAGGCTTGCATCACAAAATCCGTGAAGCTGTATCCTCTTTTCTGGATGCATCACGATCTTCCTGTCAAATGACATCTCGTTGAGCAATGGCAATTGCGTTGTGTATTTGACCCATTCTGTATAGATGGCTTGAGGAACGGATTCGTCCCAGTTCAGATTAGCTCTCCAGAGTTCCTGAATTAGTAGTTTTGCCGTAACAATTATGGGTTGTAGTAGTCCTAGTGGATCGAAGATTTTTGCTATTTCGGAAAACATTTTTCGTTTCGTGGTGCTACCACCGGGATCTATTAGCTTGACCGTATAAATGATAGAGTCTGTCGATGAGTTCCAATATAGTCCTAAAGTCTTGAGTGTCGGATCGTCACTCCCCTGGAGTTGTAGATTGACATTGCAGTCAGGTAACCCGTGGAGCAATTCTGGTACGTTCGATGCACATTGTCGTAGATTAAATTGAGCTGTTTTCAATATTCCGAACATTTCGTCCCTTAATTGGATTGCATCCTCAATTGTTTCGGCTCCGGTTAAGAGGTCGTCTACGTAGAAATCCTTTCTTAGAATTGCCGCGGCCTTGGGAAATTTGTGTCCCTCATCGTCCGCAAGTCTTTGTAAACATTTGGTCGCCAGGTAAGGGGCAGGTGCTAATCCGAACGTGACCGTGTTTATTTCGTATGTAATGGGTATGCGCGATCCTTCGTCATACCACAGGATCCTTTGATACTTGCGATCTTCCTCACGGACTAGTACTTGTCTGTACATTTTTTCTATGTCCCCTGTGAACACGTATTGATGCATCCGGAAGCGGAGCAGGAGAGAAACTATATCATCCTGGATAGTTGGGCCTACCATTAATGCGTCATTTAGCGATACCCCTGTAGTTGAATGGGCGGATCCATCGAATACTACTCGGACCTTTGTTGTCAGGCTGCTGAGTTTCAAGACTGCGTGGTGGGGCAAATAAAATCCTTCGTGGAGGTCTCCCGTCGAATTTCGCATGTGCCCTAATTCCTTATATTCTTCGATGACCTGGACGTATTGCCGTTTCAGTTCTGGATCCCTTTTAAATTTCCTGGTGAGTGAATCTAGTCGTTTCAACGCTAGCTGTCGTGATTCTCCTAACTGATCCTGTTTATCGTTGAATGGTAAGCCGACGACGTATTGACCGTTGTCCCCACGAGTCGTGTGATCCTCATAATGATTCTCACAGTTTATTTCCTCCATGGAGTAATGATGATCGAGTGAGCACTCTTCAATTTTCCAAAAGACGGTCATGTCCTTTACCAGGTTCGTTAAATGGCACGTTGTTTCTTGGCTGCTCTGCGCCTGATAGTACGATGCCTTCAGACCTTTAGCCACCTTTGCGTTGCCACCTATCACCCATCCAAATTGCGTCTTTTGTAGATACAATTCTGGCTCGCCGTCTCGTGAGAGTTTGACTTGTCCGATGCATAACACGGACAATGCTGTACCAGTTCCTATTAACATCTGGACTGGAGCAGGCTTATGAAATTCTGGGTCAGCTAGAGGTATGTTTGATGGTATGTTGATGTATCTGCGATCAATTTGAACGCTGGGTACCTGGCTTGAGATTTGCGGCACCGTTAGAAACGTAAGAGTTTTCTGGTAACTGTTGCATCGTGATTGTATAGTCGTGGTGACGTATCCCTTTGCAGTCGTGGTTGCATTATTCAGAGCTCCGATACTTATTGGGTATTCTGTTGTGGTCAGACCTAACGCATTTGCGAAGCCTATCGTCATAAAATTGTCCATAGAGCAGGTATCTATGAGTGTTCGGCAGGGGATTCGGTTCCCCTGATTATCCTTCGTGTCAATTTTTGCCGTTACCATTAGCGAACTCATTTTTGTATTGATAATATACGATTGCCTGATTGAAGGAAGAGCATTAAGAGTGTTAACTGTTTCTTGGCCTAGTCATGCTTCTGGTTGCGACGACTCCCCTGGTTGGGTTAGGTGTAACATGGTGTGATGTGGGCGTTTGCAAACCTTGCATCTCTTTTCGTACCTGCAAGCCTTTGTCTTATGGTTTGACCTGAAGCAGTTGAGACATAGTCCTGCGGTTTGAACTATTTTGATACGTTCTTCTACTGGGATATCCTTCAGTTTCGGACAAGATGTTGCGTAATGTGCGTCCTTGCACAATGAGCATTCTGTAGCTTGATTCGAAGAATTCCCGGCTGCGGCCGACGTCAGGTAGCTTTGTCGTTGACCGTTACGAGGTTTACTGTTACCCTTTGGTTTATTGTCCTGCTTGGATGATTGCTTAGGTTCCTTATTATGTGATTCAGAACCCTTTGTGTCTGAACAATTAGCTCGTTTTGCCAGAAAATCTAACAATGAAGTATAAGCAGGCATCTTGTTATCGGTAAGAGTTAATTCCCATTGGTATGCTGAACCCTTTCCAATTTTTGATAATAGTAGGCTGATGATACAGGTGTCCCAGCCGCTAACTGTTTGCCCTAAATTTTTCAACCAACGAAGCTGCTGTCGGAAAACGTCTACGAGGTCGTCGAGGGCCTCGGCGGTATCCTTCTGCAGGGCGGGATAACCTCCAAGGATCGCCCAATGACGTAAGATTGCCTTTCGGTCATTGTCATATTTCGCGGTTAGAAGTTCCCACGCGTCTTTATAGCTGCTATCCGTCGTTTCCAACGCTTCAATGATTCGGGCTGCCTTACCCGTTAAGGCTGATTGTAAGTATTCTAATTTGTCCGACGGTGTCAATCCGTCATTTTTATCTATCATAGAAGTAAACCGTGATTTAAAAGTAGCCCAGTTTTCAATTTTACCGTCAAATGCGGGTGGATTCAGATCTGGTAGTTTTCGTGCTGGTAGCCGCGGTGGAACCGTGACTGTTACAGGTACGCACGTTTGCGGGTTTGTTGGCAATGGCGTTGATCTTTCACTGCCTTCGCTTGCAATGCTAGATCCAGTAGTTGCCGTTCTAATCAGTCTTTTTGCCCTAGCAATCCCGTCTAAATAACTTTCCTCGATCTCGGCCTTCTTCTCTTCATGATTTTCTTCTGGCTCCTCTTCTTCCAAAGTTGTTTGTATACCCTTGAATTCTTGGAAATACTCTACGATTGCCTCTAAACGCGCTTGTATGCGATCGTAATCAGGGTTAGCTTCGTTTTCCGTTAAAAAGGTATTGAATTTGGTGACTTGACCCTTGAATATCTTGCGTCGTAGTCGACATTTCTCTAGAGTTTGAACCATTTCTTCACTGGACATGGTGGATTCGAAAGATGTGTTCAAGGAACTTGATGAGGATGCCAGCGTTTTTTAGGGGTTAGGAATAGAGAAGGATGCGCAAATTATTGGCTAATCAATGGACAAGCTTACCTTTTGATTGCTGAACTGGTAGTTGAGCTTCTTCCGGCTTCTAGTCGGATGTTGCTTGATCCCTTCACTGGTCCACGATGATGTGATCAGTGGCTTAGTGAATTATTCTTCCGAAGAAGGTCTGTCTCGAACCACACTGTTTAATTATCTGTAGCTTGAGTTTTAAGTTTTACGCAGCCGTAACTGCCGATTTGTTTAATTGATTTTGCAGAGGTAGACTGCGTATCAACGAGTTCTTGCAAGGAACTTGGATTTTCTCTAAGTTTTGGCGATGAACTTGATTTCTGAGACTCAATTGCTCGATTTTAATCCGAACGCGGATTCTGAATTATACTAGTGAACTCGGTTTCTAAGCGATGTGCTCAATTTTGCTGTTCTTGTAAGGAACGCAGGTTTCGAGTTCAGCTAGCGATTTTTGAATGTTGAGTTCTTTATTACTGTAGCGTACTACAGGAGTCTGTCCACCTTAATGGTTCTGTTTTATTCGCGTAAATACGTTTTTCAAACACTTGATCACTGTAACACTGTTTTTTCGTTCACAAGTCGCGAGTAAATCCGGCTCGAAGGACCAAAATGTAACGTGTCACACGCGGACACCGTCTTTATGTGACTGGTTGAGGAGGTTTTATGATTTAGTGAATGTGAAATGATTATAGAAATTATATTACGGCTGTTTAGTTAAACTTTCATATATTTTTAATAACACTTATAACTAAATACAAGATTAAGCAAAGAAGAATTGTTAAAGTTAATCGGATTTGTGACAGTGGAAGATTATGTTCGTGGTTATAAGAGGTTTCAGTTTAATATAAGATTTCAGTGTTCCTTTTTTTTTGTATAATTTCGAGATACAACTTAAGACCTGGTTAGTGTTCAGTTGCTTCCCTTTCGACTTCTTGGACTAGACTAAATTTTTGTTAAAGGCAAATTGTAGAGGTTGTTTTTTAGGTGAAGAAGTGGGAGTTATTATTAATTTTCTTATTGGCCGAATTTTCCTATTGGTCAAATTTTCTTATTGGTCAATTTTTACCATTGGTTGAAGATTTTTTGGGAGCGGAGTTGTACATGACCTTTCTAGGAATCGGTATGTATTCAAAAACAATGACGGAGAAACTCTCCGAAAGTCACGTAGGCCTATCATAAAAAGGATTCGGACTTTCCCTCGTTTATGGTTGCACATTTGGTGACCAAATGTGCAGTACTGGAAATTAGAAAATATTATAACAAAGACTTAAATAACTTTATGGCCTTGTTTTTTCGGGTGAGTCTCGGGTCTCCCCTATGCTCGTTCCCGGTCTTATCCGTTGCTTTGAATAAAATATCTAACTGTCTTATTAACTTATTGAATAAAGGAATCTTAATTAAATTAAACGGGACATAGCACGCAACAGTCCATGTTGTTTTCGGGTTTAGATTTCCATATTTATGAGTACGCTTGTGAGTTGATTTAGATCAGACTTTATTTTAATTAGACTTTTCACTTCTTCAATATTTCTCAGCAGTAGATATGATAATATTTTGGTTTTTTTTTCACTGCTTATCGATATTCTGCATCACTCAACGAGGATCTGTTGAAGATTAATTGCCATCTCTAGATGTTTCTCTCTTTTGTAGCTCTCAACCCCTCTACTAACTTCCATGGACTTTATTACTAGAACGTGTCAACTTCATCCCGAAAAAAGGATCTTCCTATATTTCTTCACATCTTCACATATTTCAGTTGAAGGTCATTCTGAGAACTACCGTTTTAAAAATTGTATGGTAATTAAGTCTCATTCAGTATGCAAGGTAACTTGATCGGATTCGAAACTTTTCAAGTCTCACAAGGTGCCGAAAACTCGGTGATAATTCCAGGAACCATTCGTCGGTGAAAATTCCAGGAATCGGGGAAGATTGACCTTGTCACAACACTTGTCATGAATTAGTCAGAACACCTGTCATAAATTAGTGTAATGGGTCCAATCCATTAGCCGTATCTATTTTTTGTCTTCATCTCATGCACGAATACATGAGCAGACTGTGTAGGGTAGGTGTATGTGTATGTATGTGTAACCGTGTATGTGTCAAGTGACCACCTGCATACAGGAGTTGCGACACAGCTATCGTGTAAAGACTTATGACATCTGACCCCTTTCCGTCATCACCTCTTTGATGACTCGCGCCGACTCAATTCCTGGAAACTCTGGCAGACCCCCCGCCCTCGACTTATCCTTAGGGTCAGAGTTTTATTTGAGGCGTGTGACGTTGACCTGAGTGTATGGGACGTTAAATTGAGAGTGTATGACCTCAATTAATTGAGGGTGTACCTTCAATTCAAGGTTGTGTGATGCTATTCATAGGAGTGAACGACCTGGTGTCGAGGGTTACAGCATGACCTTATTGTCGAACCTTCCAGAATGTAGGGTTTGCGTCTCGGATAAGATATCGGTAATGTGTCGGTGCAGGAATCTATATCCAGAACCCCCCTTATATATCTACTATTAACTACAAATAAACTGTTTTCTCGGTTTCGATTATCCAAATCTTCGATTCTCCGAACCAGGCCCGGTCCCAATTAGTTCGGATAATCGAGGTTATACTGTAAATGAATCAAAAACAATTGAAGTGAAACTCATATAATCATGTGAAAAATATTTGTCATTGTCAAGGAACGCCCTATATATTGGCATACAACAATTAAATAGAGTGTATTTCATCCCAATTCGATCTCTTCACTTCCGTTGCACTTTTCGTTACGCCCCGACTTACCCTACCGGCCGTAAAGAAATCTTACTTCCGTTGCACTTTTTTGATACGCCTCGGCTTAACCTACCAACCGGCTGAAAAGAAGTTTCACTTCAAAAAACACCTCAATTTTGGAGCTTCTATATGACAAATCTGCCTTGAGAAAATATTTACTTTACACCTCATTTGCCTGCCCACCAAAAAAAGTCTCACACCATATTTCACTCTAAAAATCCATACAAAATCTAAAATCAAACAGATTTTCCGAATTTTCAAGTTATTGAAACCCCTGTTTAATCAACTTCGGAATGAACTCCAGGAAATTCTTGCAACATGTTCAGAAGTCAGAATAATGCGGATTTTGTCTTCCAATGTCAGCTGGGTACTTCGGCGGTATATTGGCAAATTGTAAATGCCCTGTAACATGTAGGAAATTCGTTCGATTGCTAAAAATGTTCTCGAGAGGTGAAAGACTGTCTCGCGCTGTTGATTCAGTATGCAAAACGTGTAGAGTATTATGTCAGATTCGGGACTACTTGCCATACAAATTATTCATGGCCGCCGCCATTCCTTCGCTGAATAAATACATCTATCTCAGAAACCTGTGAATGCATGAAAAATAATAAATGAAGCATTATAATTCGTTACTCATATATATTGATGAGCTATCGATTTAAAAGACCTACCGACTTTATCGTGTTCATAGCAACGATCGCGTTTCACTACTAACCTGATATGACTTCAAATGTGTAAAGTTATACGTACAACGAATTAAGAATACTTGGGTACAGAAAATGTTGATATTACATGACGATGCTTACTACGAAAGTAGGAAACCTCAACCTGACTTGGGGCCGTTCAAAAATTTCAAACGTTTTATATGGGATTCCAAGAAAAAATCATTCCTTGACAGAACGTGTGAAGGTTGGGGTAATGTCCAAATTTCGATATTCATTAACTATGGAATTGATAGTATTATCTTTTCAGCTCAAATCAGTTTATTCTACTTGGTATTCTGCGGACTGATATTCTCGCTATTCACTTTCAAAATGTGGATCACTTTGCAGTATATTTACTTTATGGATGATCCTTACGTTTTTATCTCAAAGCATGCGAGGAATTCATTCGATGGCAGTAATCTAATGCCACTGCTTACAAGATCTTCCGAGGATGGACCTGGTTGGTATTCAGCACGGACGTATATAAGAGAACTGGCAACTTTCCTATGCCAACCGTGTTGAATGCTTCCCCCCTGATTGCCCGCTAGTTCCGCGTTCCGCAGTTGTTATAAGTGTGGTGCGTTGTAAGTCGTTTCGCCTGGATCACAATCATAATCACACAGAAGTGTAAGCAAACAAACGTAAGAAGTTCATTAGCCCACCCCAACACGGGCGTAAAGACTATCAGTGCCACAACGGTAGAGGTGCCTACAAGCGGACAATAAGGGGGCTCGATAATTGCCTCAAATTGCCAGTTCTCTCATATACATCTGTGGTATTCAATAATTGTTGAGTTTCCACAATGCGATGTCTACCATTTCCGATCTCCAGGCCCGTGAACAGAAAAGTTGGTCGCAATGTTCATATACCTATACCAACTAATTGTCTTTCAGCCTGAAGTACTCTTTATATCACACACGAAGAACCTGAAATTTTTCTTTGAAATTTTTTTTATATCCCCTGCAGTGGTGTCCATTCCATACAAGGAGTACCAGCTACTCTTAAAGTCAGGTGATCACATCTCTCCGTGGAATCTTTTCAAAATTTTGAAATCCTTCGAAATCTTGAAATCATTTAAAATCCTTCGGAATCATTTGAAACTTTCGAAATCTGATGTATATCAAATCTTAGGAGTGGTTGACCTTCCAATCCCACAGCTTTCGGAAGCCCAGAGTGACATCCTAGGAAATCTAAAACATATTTTCATTTTGATTTCAGGGTTGAGCTTTCAGCCGAATGTCCTGACGCCGATGACGTCACCAATTATTTGGATAAGCAAAACCAATAGCAAAGCAGAGTCAACGAGATACATCGAAGCACTGAATGAGTTTTTCGAAAGTTGGTATTATTAACCTTATTGCTAATTTAATCGTACCGATTCAAAGACTTGTGAGTACATAATGACAAAGAAGGTATCTCAGGTGACCCTCGCCGAATTAGTCCAAATTGAAATATGTTGTAGTGAACTCGAATCTTAGCAGCATGGATTTTTTGAATCTGCTAAAAACAAAACACATTTTACGGGGATGGCAGACCCTCAAAGATAGCGGTGTCAAGTGTCAATTCGACAGTTTCGTGTATAAAAACCTTATTGATTGCGACCAAACCCGATGGTAAAATTGTTTTGTAATGAAGGATGAATAACGTAATATACTGAAATAACAAAAAATTCATAGGGCTGAATCACCCCTATACACTTTCGCTGTCATCCAAAACATTGCCAAATTCAAGCGGAAGAATTTGACAAAAATATATGTTGTACTTGAAAAAATAATAAAGGTGACGTGGTTTCGAGCCTTTTGAAATAGACATATTTCAAGGCGCTAACCCTCATATAGTTTTCGCGGCGACAAACGTGTAAGTATTCGCGGTGAAATCCGAAACGTGCTATTCTTTGTAAGCAGCGTCGCTATGATAATGTATAGCCGTGTCTCAATTGGTCCGAGCACCCTTGTGCATTTACCTTTCCCCTTACCCTCGGTCGTTCCCTCGACTTGCCCAATTGGACTACTTCACGTAAAGGCACACTTGCATCACTTGCGCACTCTTTACGCTGACGAACACACTACTAGAAGCGAGCATCGTCTAGTAGTGGGTTATAAGTCTATGGTTGTAAACGTGTTTACAAACATTGCGAAAAATTGTGATAGAAAAATGAGTGTAGATATTTTGGAGCAAAATGAATAACCGAGATGAGTTAATTACTGTATGGATGGTAGCATATAGAATGTTGCGAAGAAATCGGGAGAATGAAGAGAGGCGGAGAAGGCTACTGGCCCTGCGTTATCTCCTATTGATGCAACTGTTGCAACGCAGAAACAACGCAGTAAGAAATAATTATAACAATAATTATCATTGTTACTATTATATTAAATAAATTATATCATATTATTATACAGAGGGGTCCATATTGTCGTATTCTTGACCGTAATGACCGCTTCATGGCTTCGATACTCAGGGGTGATCAACGAGTAACCAGGGATGATTTAAGTGTAACTACAAATAGTCTACGGCGGTTAGTGGATTTGTGCGAGAACATCGTCAAGCGATCTGGCTGGACAGTGGAATTTGAATTGAGTCTTTAGCAAACAAGAAGTTAACTTATATGTTTATTAATCTATTGCTCAAAACCAATTGAATTATATAATTATTTCACAGGTTATGCTGTTTCTGTTCTGGTTGGCCTGTGGTGCAGCGTATCGAGTTGTGGGACTGACGTTTGATATCCCACGATCCACAATTCATCGGGTGGTTCATAAAATATTAAATAAGATCGTCTCATTCCTGCCACAAATTGTAAGGCTACCTGAGGAAAATGCATTACCAGAAATTGGAATGGCCTTTGCTCAAAAAGCTGGTAGTGCTGTGTTTAGACAATGTGTGGGGGCTATTGATGGTTGTCACATCAGAATTACCTGTCCAAAACACTTACACGACCAGTATTATAATCGCAAACAATTTTATTCCCTCAACTTGCAAGCGCTTGTTGATGATTCTGGCCGATTCATAGATATTATGAGTGGCTACCCTATTGAAAATCTTGACGACGGTAACAACGTCGTATCGACGTCGTAAATTACGTCAAAAATGGATTCCGAAACTACATACGAATCTACGTATGAAACGACGTCGAATACGAGATATGAAGTTGGGACCGCGAATTACGTGTCTTACGACGTACTTTACGACGTAACTTCTGTCGTAATATCATACGTCGCTTATACTCCCCACTGAAAAAGTTTATAAAAGAAAAAAAGACTTCTGCGCTGCGAGACTTGAACTCAAGACCTCCCATTCCGTATGCTCTTACCTTACCACTGCGCCACAACACTTCTTGTAAAGATAGACTTTTCTCACGTATATCATTTCATTTTGAGTCTGATGTTTGCAGTAATTTGATATATACGTAGGAGAATCTATACTTTACAAGCAACATTGTGGATCATCTCTTATCTTCCGTATACAAATTACTGCATTGACTCAGAATGAAATGATATACGTAAGAAAGATCACTCTTGGCAGGAAGTGTCGTGGCGCAGTGGTAAGGTAAGAGCATACGGTACGGGAGGTCCTGAGTTCAAGTCTCGCAGCGCAGGAGTTTTTTTTCTTTTATAAACTTTTTCAGTGGGGAGTATGAGCGACGTATGATATTACGACAGAAGTTACGTCGTAAAGTACGTCGTAGAACACGTAATTCGCGGTCCCAAATTCATATCTCGTATTCGACGTCGTTTCATACGTAGATTCGTACGTAGTTTCGGAATCCATTTTTGACGTAATTTACGACGTCGATACGACGTTGTTACCGTCGTCAAGATTTTCAATAGGGTATCCAGGCTCAGTTCACGACAGTCAGATCTTACGGAATAGTGCGCTGTTTCAACAACATTTATATCCACCCGAGGGTTACTTCATTATTGGTGACAGTGGATATCCGTGCAGACGTCACCCAATCACTCTAATCACTCCGTTTAGAGAGCCTCTAACACCTGATAAACGTGCATTTAATCGAGCACTCAGCAAAGCAAGGATAACAGTGGAGCAATCGTTTGGTATGATGAAAGTTCGCTGGCGATCAATCTTCACTAAGGCACTTGAAGTCAAGATTGAAACTTCGATCACAGTTGTTGCTGCATGTACCATAATGCACAACATTTGCTTGACGCAAGGTGACATCATTCATCCCGGCAGAGCAGTGCCAGAACTTCCCCCACATCGTATTGTACAGGATGAACGGAATGGAAATGATTTAAGGAATTTAATGTTACAATTATATACAGCTGAGCAATTAAGGCAGTAATTTTTTTTTATTCAAAAATATTATTTATTTACTAACAGTTTTTATTTCGCAATAGTCAAAGTAAACTAGATAACATTAAATATAACTGGGGTAGTCCATGCCGTTTTGACCAACCCATGACCCCGACCCCCTCGGATTTTGAAATAAATTTTTTATATGATTTGCCGGTCTTCAAAATGCAACGTCAATTTTTTCGGATTTTTATTATTTTTGGTTATTTTTTTAAAAATTTCCAAAGTCAAAAAAAAAAAAACGCCATGTTTTAAAAATCTGAAAGAATTCAATAAAATTTGACGAAATAAGATAATTTTTTCCATATTAATTTTATAGTGGTGTTCTCGAAGGGACACCCGGGGCAGGACTAAGCCAAGGAAAAAAGTCCAAGTCGGACCGTCTTATTTTTTCCAGACGTCAATTTTTGTGCCCAAAATAGTACCGCATAGTTGAAAATAAATTCCTTTTTTTTTTTACGTTCATTCAGAAAATTTTTTTTTTTTGAAAAGTGAAAAAAAAAAGAAAAACGAAAAAAAAAAAAATTAATTTCATTTTCAACTATGCGGTATTATTTTAGGCACAAAAATTGACGTCTGAAAAAAAAAGACAGCATCCGACTTGGACTTTTTCCCTTGGCTTAGTCCCGTCCCGGGTGTCCCTTCGAGGACACCACTATAAAATTAATATGGAAAAAATTATCTCATTTCGTAGAATTTTATTGAATTTTTTCAGATTTTTAAAACATGGCGTTTTTTTTTGACTTTGGAAATTATTAAAAAAATTACCAAAAATAATAAAAATCTGAAAAAAATTTACGTTGCATTTTGAAGACCGGCAAATCGTATAAAAAATTTATTCCAAAATCGGAGGGGGTCGGGGTCATGGGTTGGTCGAAACGGCATGGACTACCCCAACTACATTCGTATAATTTTCTTTTACTTTTAATGAAAAATAGTATTTATTTAATAATATACAGGGTGAATTCCTAACGTCCGATCGCTCAGAGTAGAGTTGAGACGGCCGAGAGTCGAAATCGTCAATTGTTTACCTCGAAATAACCAATCAAGAAGTCGCTAGCTCCTGAAAGAACTGCCGATTTCGACTCTCGGCCACCTGAGCTCTACTCCGAGCGATCGGACGTTAGGAATTCACCCTGTATGTATTTTATTTATTAATAGTCACATTAATCTAGATAAGAACAGTATAATCTAATGTGTACTTTGGTATAATATGCCAATATAAAAATACTGATAAAATAAAGATTTTTAATTCTTACATTTAATAATCATTGGTGTGTGGTACGATTATTTCATGACGTATTTATATGTAATGGAACGTTAATATAAGAAGTATTCTTAACTTAAATTCAGAATTAATATGTAGTACGATTATTTAATGACGTATTTATATTTAAAGGAACATAAGAAACTTAAATTCAAAATTAAATCAGAATAACTTACGACTTTATTCGTAACGCATAACTGAAAGATAAGACTGAGAAGTTTTATTTTTTGTCCAATATGCTCTTCGAAATTTCTAGCATACATCGCTCATTTTTCCTCGCCTCTTCCTGCTGCCTACGATTTTCTTCCATTTCGGCCTTTATTTGCACCACCAATTCAGAAATCAATTGCTCATTCGATTGACTAGTTGTGCGTCGTCTTTTTCTTGAGCTCTTCGTAGCCACTATCGAAATGCTATCATCTGTGACCGAATCTTCGCCAGAGTATGAACTTGACCAACTCGATGAACCTGATTGTTCATCTAAGTGACACAGTGGCGGCAAGGGATGATTATACATTCCGGAGGCAGATGAACGACGAGGTGGTGTCCTTGGTGTTGGTGAGGGTGAAGATGTTGTGGGTGGTAAAAGATAATTGTAGGAAGCTGGCGCAGATGAGGGACCAGGTGGTGTAGTGAATGTGCATGGAGTTGAGGGACAAACTAGAGCAGGTATTGTGGAGGATGACAGATTGTAATCTACTAAGGTAGGTGAAGGATGAGGTGATAGAATTGGTGCGGATGAAGTTGCGGGACGACTCAGCGTACGTGGTGATACACTTTGCTGGCATGAGGGTTGCTGGGGTTTCGTCGTACATGAAGCTGACTGCAGTGTTAATATTGGTTTTATGGTGTGGCGGTTACTCATGAAATGGTCTATCACATCAAAAAATGGCCAAGTGTCAGCATCATGGTCATGCTCTTCAAGACCTTCTCCTGTGGGGGGTATAATTATTGGCTTGTATTTTGTCACGAGATTCTCCCACTTCTTTGTACATTGTTGGCCTGATGCACCGGCCGCCAGCTTTGCGGCTATGTCATCCCAATTTCGCTTAGGCGTTCCCCTCTTGCCGGTCAAAAGTCCGTTCCTTTCTGTTCTCAGACGAATCAGACTGTGAACATCAGTATCTTTCCCTACAAGATTTGAAAGCAGTTATTAAAATGAAAATTCATAGCTCCAATATATTGTAGTATACGAGAAAAATAAATATATAATACATGTCTTGTATCTTCAAAAGTATGTATAACTTACAATTCCATATAGCATTCTCCATTTTAGAGGTTAGCGCACCACTACTTGACACAACAACGAAGAACACTTTTCACAATATGGCGACTGACCGAAAGGTAGAGGAAAGGCGGATGAAAGGTGCAAATTCGTTTCTTTAAGGGGAAATGAAAGATAAACTCGAGTCATCTAGCGGATTTCTCACCGTACTAAAACAAAATTCAACGAAAGCATGTCCGAAGAGCGTCATTTTTTGGATTTTTGAAAATCGACGAGCATCATGCCCTTCGTTTAATTTTCATTCATCGCTGATATTAATTTCTCATCAATCAGACATGCTTTCGTTGAGAAAAGGGGGTTGAAAAATATCAAGTAGAAGAATCGTGTTCTAGTACGGTATATTGTATTACGGTGATATTTTTCAAACCCCCTTTTCTCAACGAAAGCATGTCCGATTGATGTGAAATTAATATCAGCGATGAATGAAAATTAAACGAAGGGCATGATGCTCTTTGATTTTCGCAAATCCAAAAAATGACGCTCTTCGGACATGCTTTCGTTGAATTTTGTTTTAGTATGGTGAGAAATCCGCTAGATAGCTCGAGTTTATATTTCATTTCCCCTCAAGGGGGATATTTTTCAACCCCCTTTTCTCAACGAAAGCATGTCTGATTAATGAGAAATTAATATCAGCGATGAATGAAAATTAAACGAAGGGCATGTGTCACGAGCCAGATGAGCTAGTGACGAGGTTGTATTGTTTTTGTTCAGAGGAAGGGAGGCCTCATTCGTATCTGTTAATATTGATTGTGGAATGCCTTATAAAACACTTACGATTATTCGAGATCGATGATCTCTACGAATTTAGGCGTAGTGGGTGAAGTTTGTCGATAATGGAACGCCGGGTGATCCTCCGGGAGCTCGTAGTATCGAGTAGATCTGTTCGTCTCTACTGTGTTTACTACACAGATCCCGTTTTTGTAATCGATCGTATGCTCTGTGGTGGTATAGATCGGTGTCTGATCGTGACCGATATGATCCCAGGGTCCTGGAGACGGGCTTCTGGGTGAATAGTCTGTTATCGGGGAGTATGCCCGAGCATCAACGATTTCCGGTGATGGGCTCCTGGGTGACCACTCGGTTAAAAGTTGAGTTGGCTCTTTCTCACTAAGATTGTTTTCACACGTGGTGTGGGTCGTGCGAAAAAGGCTAGGGGTATCGGGAGGGGAAGCGTGAGCTGAGCCGGTGTTGAGTCTCAATGCGTCTCTTAGCTTAGCTCGCGCTATCCTCTCTCGGACCGCCTTTCCTGCTCGCCTGTTTCTTCTTTTCGGTTTCTTAACACCCGCCTGGTTCATCTACATGTACGGGAAATATTAGGTTAGGGCGTGTTCCTGTAGTGGCACACGCCTGTATGGTGATAGGGGATGAGGAACTTGATCGAGCCCGTAAAGCAGGTTATAAACACTAGCCAGGGAGGCTTGTTGTTTATATTGCCGTGCGGCTAGTGATCGAGCCTGTGTGGCACCCTATGAGCGCTAGCCGGAAAGGCTTATTGCTTAAGTTGCCCGTGTGGCTGGAGTTCAATAGGAGTAGTGGGGTATTTAGAAAGGGAATGTAGACTACTATGGGGGTGATCTTTGGAACCGAATCGGATATAGTTTACTTACGTCGGTTTGGTAGGATCGAGAAATAGAACTCCGAATTTATAATATAATATGTTTAATTGTTTATTCAAAAAGATTTTTGAGGATTGGTATAATGATATAACTATAAATTTTGTTAATTGTAGTTTATAAGTTTTTAAGAACGTTGTCGCGACTGGCTTGTCTGGCCGTTGATACCTTTTTGCCGTGATCAGTGTTCTTGGGAACCCAATTTATATCCTCCAAAGTGGGGATATGGAGGGAAGCTCCTAATGGTAATCTCGCACGTGGTTATCTTTTAGCCGCGTGCCCCATATCTTGTCATATAATTGTTTTGGCTATTCTGCTCGCCAGTATTGTTTACAGAAGATGAGCATCCTGTTTACAGAGTATGAGCTGGACAGTACTGCTTACAATACTGGCGATGGTGGTCGCCGTTGTTTTAAATGTATAATTGTTATATGATGCAAATAGTGCTGAATTTCAATTCATTCTTAAATTTTGATTACCTTACGGCTGTACTTGATTCTTTTATTGTTTATAATATTTTATGTATAATATTTCATTGGTTGACGACTCCTCTTCCAGGTATGATAGATATGTATAACTCTGGAAAGACGAGTCGCTGTTCCAATCTCTACATAACTTTAGTTATGAATACGGTCAATAGCATGATTATTAATCCTAGGTAGTAATATGAAGTGCACGATATAGTTTATAATAAGAGATAAAATAATTGTGGGTATATGTGTGTGAGAGATTGGCTTGGCTCGTCACATCTCCCCCCTGGGTTTTAAATGTTCAAGCAGTGCTTGACATTTGTCGTAGTTTAAGACGTTCTTGTAGGTCTTCTATAGTAAGTGTCTTTTGGGGTGCAGTTGGTGTGGTTTCTTGAAGTTCTTCTCCTTTTTCTATATCTTCTTCTTCTTTCTTTGGGTTTTTCGCAAGATAGATTAGGAGGTGTGTTACTGAGCTCCATAATGCTCCGACTACATGAATGCTCCATCCATACACTTGGTGAAGTGTGTACCCGTGAATTACCGTGTCTACGGCGAATTTTATCATTCTGAGTATGATCAGTAGTCCCATCACTCCTGCCGTGGCTGAACCAAATAGTATGAATCCATTCCAAAGCCTTTTCCCTGTAGATTCTGCAATCTTATTGAGTGAATCTTCGTCTAACATGTTGTAAAATGAAATGCCGTCATGGTTTGTAGCGTGTCCTGTAGCTCCTCTTGCTAAATTATTCAATACTGCGGGCCGTTCAGCGGGAAACAATAGGTGGTCCTTAAGTTTTTGGAGATCTGCTTGACTGTATATTCCGCTTGTCCCCAATGGACTTGGGTTGATGTATTTCCACGTCATTTTTGTTTTAGGCTGGATTGCTTGAGGTGGTACCGCTTCCATAGGGCTAGGAACAAACTTATACCATAGATTATCCACTTTATACATAGTTGCTAATATTGGATTGCACTCCTTCCTAGTGGCAGTTTGAACTAAGATCTTTGATTTTGGAGTCATGAATAATGAGGTATTTCTTGCTGTTACCGGTAGTTCCGAAAAGCAGGCGTCGGTCTTACGTAGGTGACATTCGATGGGAGTACATTTTACGATATGTACTACTTCTCCTGCTATTGTGGCCATGTAGCCTGGGCCGTGCATTAAGTTGTAGGCAAATTCATCTGGAGATAGGGTTGCTATGGTCAGTGCGTTGTTAATGACTTGTTTTTCGAGTTCGCATTTTTGTGTGATCACGTCCCGATATAGGGATTTAATTTGGTTCCGAATATGTTTTTCCACATAAACGAACTTTGAGTTTACGTAGGTAAAGATGTCTGTGTTTTCTACAACAAGATTTGATTTTTCCTTGAAAGTATTACCTCTCGTTGTTTCGAATATTAGGAGTTTGGGGTGCTCTGTTTGGTACAGGGTGTATCCGCAAATCATTTTTTCTGTGGTTTTAATCAGGGCGATGGTTATTTCATCAGTTGTTATGGAGTAGATCTCAGGTGGGTTTTGTGGTCCTTTTTGGTCGACTTCCGTCATTTTCGTAATGAATCCTTCGTACAGGATATCATATGCCGTAAATTTGCAGTCGTTGATAGGTACATCCTCCCAGAACGAGTAACCTCCTTCCTCGTCGAAGCACCACCTTTTGTCTAGCATTTCAGAAATCCCATTTTTTAGGATAAGGTTTTTGGAATTTAGTCGAACAGTAGCCTCTTGTACTTGTAAGGTAACTGTAATCGCTGCTGTTACTATGGCATTGGAGTATTGTCCGTACCCATCGTCGAAGAACTCTCCTTCGCAGGCTCCAGTTGGTCCGATCTTCCCGGCTAAGGTTGAACTGATCCTTGTGGTTTGGTTGGCATTTATATTGGTAAAATACTTATTTCCTATAGCTAGAGACCCTTCTGAATGTAGTTTGCTACAGGCTTCCTGGCTCATTTGTTTTAAGTAAATCACGTGTCCCTTGTCTAATACCGATGTGTGCGAGTGCATACCACAGTGATTAGCTGTCCTATCGACTTCTACTCTGCACTGGATGACCTTAGTTTTTTTAAAGTCTGATAATTGTAGCAGTTGTCCGTATATTTGTTCTACCTTAGGTTCCGTGTCCGCCAGGTCACAGTCTATAGCGTCTATTAAACTGAGTGTGGTAATATTTAAATTGCCTAACCCGCAATCATATCCGATGAGGGCTCGTGCGAATGGAACGATAAGTAAGATGATATTCAAGATTGACGTCATCTGTAACAATTTTATTTGTTGTTTCTTATCCTTGGGTTGATATACATATTTTTATTTATTATCTATCGTTAGTAACTTATATTTATGTTTTAACATTTTTATGTTTTAATGATTATTGAGATTTATAAAGATTCGGACAATTTTATTTGGATTGCAGAACTTGTAGAATTTGTGATCGGCATCTAAAGTTATTTTAGCGAAGATTTGCCTAGTGTTTTTGCTTTGAATTAAGACTATGTCGTCTGAGGGACAAATAGCGGCTTCCGTTCTTAAAGTTTTTATTACATGTTCCCCTTTTAAGCTGGTTGGGTGATATCCATACCGCCGAGGTGGTAACATATTTTTGTTAATCAAGGCGTAAATCGCATCTTGTTCCCATGGTGCAAATACTCTATTTCCTTCTACTATTATTCTATCTGGTTGTGATTTTATTTCAAGAAACCTGTGCTTCGCATCGTGGTAATGTTGAACCCAGACGTGAACTCTTTCTTCGAGGTTCATTGTAGCGCCCTATAATTTCAGAATTAATCCCTTAGTGACAATGCGATATGCCTTTATTATCTAAAAATATATTTTTCCTATACGCCTATGGTTAGTTGAGGATGATGATTATATATATCTTATGTGTAATCTTAGTCTAATGTGGGTAAATAGGCCTTTGTATGTATGAATTTAAATGAGTCGAAGGTGTTACCTTCCGTGAAGTTAACATAAGTTTTATTTTCTTCCGGGTTGTACATGAAAAAGATATCGTTATCTTTGGATTTATGTTGTAGCATGAATTCGAATATAAATTCGATTTGAGTTATCGCTGAGCGATACCTATAATTTGCTGCCTTTAATCCGGCTTCAATTGAACACTCAATTGCCTCTTTTTCCCATAATAATAGTTTTCTTTGAGTTTTTACAATAGCTTTAGTGGTTATTCTATCTATAATTATGCGGCGGCGATCCATATTGAGGTTTTCGTATAGTGTTATGATTTCAGATTTAGGTCGCCTGAGCTGCATTAGGTATATCTAAAATATAATAATAGTAGTTAGTACATGAAATGTATGTAAGGTTATATATCTAAATTTATCGAGCTATTTTTAGTTTGTTACGGTGGACTACTTTGTCCTTACCGTTAACAGATATTTTTACGTTCTGATTTTCTAGAATTTCAATAGTCTCGTGTGGACCTGTATATTGGTCTCCTAGTTTTCCCTTTTTAGGTTCCTTTAATAGGAATACTTTGTCTCCTATAGACAAGTTTATTGGGTTTATTTTCTCATCATAATAATGCTTGGATTTAATTTTTGCTTGAGTTAGATTTCCTTTAGCTAAACGTTGAATTTCGTGAATTCTATAATATAATTCTAATAAGTATTGTTCGTAGGTTTTATCTTTGATGGGTTCGATAACTTCGTGCTCCGATGGTAGCCTTGCTAGTCTCCCGTACACCAACTCGTATGGGGTATACTTGGTTCCCTCATGTACACTAGTGTTGTATGAGAACATGGCCTGGTCTAACCATTGGTCCCAATCTTCATTACTCA
This sequence comes from Macrophya alboannulata, assembly GCA_949628255.1. NCBI lineage: Eukaryota > Metazoa > Arthropoda > Insecta > Hymenoptera > Tenthredinidae > Macrophya > Macrophya alboannulata. The sequence goes on from OX451213.1 coordinate 7,141,602, forward strand.
TAATTATTTGTTTCAAATATTCAGTCATCACTATGTGTGACCGCTCCAACGATCCGTTAGACTGCGGATGGAAGGCTGTAGTCTTACATTGTTTAATTTTGAATCTTTTTGCGATATGTTTCATAAGAGAACTTGTCAGGTTAGCCCCTTGATCAGTAAGGATCTTTTTGGGTGCCCCATATTTGCAAAAGAAATTTCGTACTAAAGCGTCGGCTATACTAGTTGATGTTGTGTCCCTGAGTGGGATGCCTAATGAAAATTTAGTCAACTGATCCTGCATGGTCAGAATATATTCGTTTCCTGAGGGGGTATTTGGTAATGGACCCACGATATCTATTGCTATTTTTTCAAAAGCTGTATCTGGTGTGTCAGTTAATGCCATGGGCTGCCGAGTTTTTACCCTGGTTAGCTTTTTGGTCTGACACCCTAGACATGAGTTTACGAAATTTTTGATTTGTTCTTTCATTCCGTCCCAAAAGAAGTTTTGTCGAACTCTATTAAACGTTTTTGTAATGCCTTTGTGGCCACCTACGGCAGAGCCGTGGTATTCTTGTATTATCTTCGCTCTTTCGTCTTCTTTGGGGATTCGGACTAAGTTTTTACATATGAGAATGTTGCATGGTACATCTGCAAATAGTCGTTTTAATAGTCCTAGTATGGTTGTCCAAGTTAAAGAATCTATTTTGATTGTTTCGGCTATTGCAATCTCGTGAATATTGAGTTCGTATATGACATTTATTAATGAGCTTAAGCCTTCTTTGAATATTTCTTCGTCGAGCTGTGTATTTTTTGTTTCTTCTATAGGTATGCCTATACATTGTCTGTTACCTACTGATCTCGCGGTTGCTCTGGCTAAACTTAAATTTCTGAATTTAGGAAGTTTATCAGCCTGAAAGAGGTCTCTGCTTCCTTCGTCGTATGGTTCACCTTTGACGGTGATGAAACATACCCAATGTTTTTTCTGCATTGAGAGTCTATCGCGTGTTTCGTTTATTTCGCTTTTTAAATTTTGTGTTCGTAGTTCGTAGTTTTCTTCTCCTTCTTGAGTTTCATTGTCTGACCCTTCGGTATCTGAATTATTGTTTGATTCGTCGTCTTCGTTATTTGAATCGTTCGTTATTAAGTTAAGGTCGACTTCGTTATCACTGTTATCGTCACTGTCATTCTCGTCAGTTGAGGTACTTATAGGTTCGTCTTCAGGTCCGTCATCGTAATTTGTGTCGGAGATTGGATTTAAACATGCTTGAGAAGGACTGTTGTTATCGTGAAATGGGTTATACGTACTTATTAATACTTGGAATGGTCCAGAAAAAATCGTGATTAAAATTTCTTTGACCTGTGTCCAATCTAGTTTGTCTAATCCGCAACCTATTTTTGGCATGGCTAGTTTTTGTATACTAAGGTTGATACAGATTCTGCGTAACTCGTAAAGACTACGTTTCAGAGTGGTATAGGTTGGTTTACCATCGCTTTTCTCCTTAGTTATTAGATAGAAAATATATCTATTTTCATTTTTAATGTAAGCGACTTCTCCTACCCTTTTATTCTGATCTAGAAGTTCTTTTACCTGACCAAAACGTTTTCTAAATTCTACTGCTATGCCTGCTCCCATAAGGAAGTCTTGTCCTACGCAGTGTGTAAGAGAGTATGATTCGTTTATGGCGAACAAGTCTTTCTTAGTTTCCTCAACGTTTTTAAACTGTTCTGGTGTTGGAGGTGATAAATCTATATTTGAAGTTTTACCTTCATCTGATTGAATTTCGAATAGGGGATACGGTTTACCCTTCTTGTGGACTTTTATTTCATACGGCATTTTACCAAAGAGTTCGAGGAGTAGGTTTTCTATTTGATCCCAACATAAGCCATTTTCCTCATGATCTAATCCGGTAATTGCCATGTGGTATATTCTGAATTCTTTAGTTAAATTTTGTAATAACCGGAGTGATTTCTCTAGGTTTTGGAATTCAGCTTGGTCTGTAGCTTGTTCTTTGATTACTAGGTAGAATACTAATTTGTTATTTTGGTAGAGAGAAGTTACCCCTCCTATCTGTGTGTCATAAGATTTTAATTTTTCAATCTGTCCGAATTCTTTTAAAAATTGAGGACATAGTCCTGTTTTAAAATCTAAGTCGCGTGGTATTGTATGTACTAATGCGTATCCAGGCGATGTCTGGAATACTGATCCTCTGGCGCGAATTAATCTGTTAACTTCGGTTTCCCTAATTTCTTCATTGTTGTCGGTGATTTCTACAGGATTGCGAGAGAGTGCATCTGCGTTGGCGTTTATTCTACCCGGTTTATAGATCATGGTATACTCGTATTCAGCTAGTTTCAGTCTCCATCTTACCAGTCGAGAGGATGGATCCTTTACTGAATTCAACCAAACTAAGGGTCGATGGTCGGTTACTAGGGTGAACTTAGTTCCATAGAGGTATGGTCTAAAATGCAATACGCAATAAACTATGGCTAATAGTTCTTTTTCTATAGTTGAATAATTAACTTCCGCCTTATTTAAGAGTCTAGAGGTGTATGCTACAGGCAGATCCTTGCCTATTAATCCTTGACTTAAAACTCCTCCTATTGCGTATCCCGAAGCATCGGTGGTTAGTATGAATGGTGTCGTAAAGTCGGGGTATTGTAAAATAGGTTTCTCGCAAAGCTTGTCTCTGAGTATTTCGAATCCTTGTTGTTGTTTGTCATGCCATTCGAATTTCTTTCCCTTTTTCAGAAGTTCCGTTAGTGGTTTCGCAAATTTAGAAAAGTCAGATATGAAACGTCTATAATATCCTGTCAGTCCCAAAAATTGTTTTATATTCTTTGCGTTTTTAGGTACCGGGAAATTTTTTACTGCTTCTAACTTCTTTGGGTCTGGTTTTAACCCTTCCTTACTTATAATGTGTCCTAAATAGTTTACCTCTTTTCGTAGGAATTCGCATTTGTCGGGTTGTAACCTGAGTCTCGCCTGTCTAAGTCTGTCCATAAGCATATTAACTCTTTGTTCATGTTCTTGAAGAGAACTCGCGTATATTACTATATCGTCTAGATAGACAAAAAGTTCGACTCCTTGGAGTCCTGACAGTACACGATCCATCAGCCGTTGAAACGTGGCTGGTGCATTTTTGAGTCCAAATGGCATTCGGTTAAACTCATAATGTCCAAACGGAGTAGTGAATGCTGTTTTGGTGGCGTCTGTACTTTTCATGTTAATCTGATGGAACCCTGATGCTAAGTCAAAAATGGAAAAGTATTTCGCGCTTCCTAGCTGGTCTAATATCTCTACTATATTTGGTAAGGGGTATGCGTCGCCTACTGTTTTTTCATTCAGCATCCTATAGTCGATAACCATTCTCCATCTTGCGTTTCCATTAGAATCTGGTTTTTTGGGTACTATCCATACTGGGGAATTGTACGGCGATAGTGATGGTTTTATTATATTTCCCTCTTCTAATTCTTTCACCTGTCTCGTGATCTCGTCCTTTTGGAGCGGTGGGAACCGATACTGTCGCGTATTAATTGGGATATCATTCGTTGTGATGATTCCATGTTCAATTGCATTGGTAGCTTCTAACGGTTCGCCTGGTATATGGAATCTATCCGCGTTCTCGGTTATTAGTTTTTCTATGCTAGCTCTTTCTTCATGGTTTAAATGTTCTAATCGCAAAAGTTGCTTGACTCGAATTGATCTATCGTTAGAGAGTTTATTAATTCTTGGTAATATGTTTTCGTTCGATTCAGAGCGGTTATAGTCCTTTGGGGTATTTTGATTTAGTAGAATAGCTTGTATTGAAATTGATTCAGCGAGTTTTTCGTCTGAGTGAGTACTGTCATGGTGCCCTAAGGTCTGCCCGTGTACATCTCTAGAACTGAGATCGGAGGTTTCGTCAATCCCTAAGGTTGATTCGTCCTCGTCTTTGTGTGCTGGAAATATGTTTGCGAGTCCTTCGTTTTTCCCTATGTCCCTAGGATTAGAGTCGGAGCGTTCGTCAATCCCTAAGGTTGGCTTGTCCTCGTCTTTATTTGGTGTAGAGGTGTCAGTACTATACTCTGTGGCTGTCTGATCTCCCTCTTGTGAGAATGGGATTAAGGTAAACGATGGCAATGGAAGTGAGAATCGTGTCTCAGTAGAGTTTGTAATTGGTAAAGCTATTTCCCCATTATTAACTTTAAAGATGGCTTCTCCAAGGTATACCCCGGGGGCCGTTATTGGTCTAGGAAGATATCCCTCTGATATGTCTGAGTTTATTATTTTTGCTCTAATAATTTGAGTCGTCCTAGGTTCTATTATAAATGTAGAGCTAGGCTGGAACTTAATTTTTTGTTCATTGACTGTCAAACATTCTTTTTCATAATCTATAGCTGCTTTAGTGTCGCGGAAGAATGCTGATCCTAGTATTCCTCCTTGTTTAATTTTAAAATCGTCTTGTACGACGTGGAAACATACTAACTGGTTTGCGATTTTTATTTTGATTTTTCCTACCGAGCTTATGAGGTTATTCGTAATGCCTCTCATTTGAATTATTTCGGTAGTGTTTATTTTATTTGTTTCTTTGATACATCCAATCTTAATTATGTTTGGTTCGGCACCTGTATCTATCATTAATTCTGTGTTCGGGAGCAGATCGATGGATTCTACAGTTATGGTAGGTACTTCTCCGAGGCTAAGATTTATTGTTGTGATTCTGATTGCTCGAGAACCTCTAATGGGTGAGCTGTTCGCGTAAGGCCCGTTTCCCGAGGTGTCGCGTGTATCCCCGAGGGCCCTGCTTCGTTTCCCTGGTTATATTTATTCGATTGGTAATTCTTTCTACCTTGTTCGTGTTCTTTACGCCGCTCGTCGTTATATTTCTTTTTCCTACATTCTTCAACTGTATGACCCGTGAATTTACAATAGTTACATTGCTTTTTGTTTTGATTCCAATCATTTCGAGTTTGAGCTTGTTCGTTTGTAGGCCGAATTCTAAAATTGTTAGTGGGTCGTTCTGAAGTCCCTTGTTCGTTGGGTTTTGGTTCTTGATTCGGTTGGGAATTTGGTTTCGCGAACCGGCAATTTTTAGTTTCGTGATTTGTTCGCTTGCAAATTTCGCACGGAGTTTTTATTGTATTTGTATTTTGATTCGTCGAGCGATCTGTTTTAGTTCTTTCGCGATCACGTTCAAAGCGTTTACCGATTTCTATTGCCTTAGTGCATGCATCTCGAAAGTTTTCTATGCCCGTGATTTGTAGCGCGTTTCTGTAGTCTGCAGGTAGCCCGTCTAGAAAGCTTTCGAGCGCGTCCTTGTCTATTGTTTCTCGTTTAACGAGATCAACGAATCCATCAGCGCGTCTTTCTCCTTCAAGTATGGCGGTTTTTAGATCCTTGATTCGAGTTATATAATCAATTATGTGTTCATTAGGTTTTTCAGACGCGTTTGCTAGTTCGCCCTTGTAGTAGTTAATTGTTTTGGGAGGACTGAATATTTCAGCAAGACTGTCTAAAAATCCTTCTAAACTATGGAATTCTTCGTCTTCCATTGCTGCATATGCACGTCCTATGAGTTTACTTTTTAATACGCGGACGAAAGAAACTTCGGTGGTTGGTGAGATCATTTCTTTAGCGCGTTTGCAGGATCGCATAAAAGAAATCAACGTGTTACTATCTCCGTTAAACGGTGTTATAGTTGCTACCGCGTCTTTTAGTGGTATTGTTACTTCACTAGGTTCAGAATGACGAATTGGTCGAGGGGGAGGAAGTTCTCGTCTTTCTCGCCTTTTTAACGTCTCGATTTCGTGTCTAAGGGCTAAGATTTCATCTGCTATTTGAATAGGTGGGTTATCTGCTGAATTTAATCGATTGACTTCACGCTCTAGTTGGTGTGTTTCTCTATCTGGTGTTGCTGTGAATGTGACACTTGTGTCGGTTCTAGCGTTAATCAAGTCTCTTTCTGCCCTAAGACCTTGGGTCTCTTCTTGTAACCTATTTATAGTTATCTGTAGTTCTTCCCGAGTTTTTGATTCTGCCCTAAGAGTTTCTTTTAGTTGTTGTAACTCCTGATTTTGCGTGATTATTGTTGTATTAGCCTGTTCTTTTTGCGCGAGTGATTCTTGTGTCTTTAAAATTTCTGATTCTTTTTCTTCCATGATTCTTTCGCTTTCTGCTAAATCTGCTTCTAATCTAACAAGTTCGTCTGGTGTGAGAGCTTTGCTTCTAGTAGCGTGTGCCATTCTTAACGCAAAATTTGATATTTTCTTAAGTATAACTTTTACGAATAGAGTCTTTTCCTCTGGTTTTTCGTATCTCGACCGCTGTCACCAAAAATATGTCACGAGCCAGATGAGCTAGTGACGAGGTTGTATTGTTTTTGTTCAGAGGAAGGGAGGCCTCATTCGTATCTGTTAATATTGATTGTGGAATGCCTTATAAAACACTTACGATTATTCGAGATCGATGATCTCTACGAATTTAGGCGTAGTGGGTGAAGTTTGTCGATAATGGAACGCCGGGTGATCCTCCGGGAGCTCGTAGTATCGAGTAGATCTGTTCGTCTCTACTGTGTTTACTACACAGATCCCGTTTTTGTAATCGATCGTATGCTCTGTGGTGGTATAGATCGGTGTCTGATCGTGACCGATATGATCCCAGGGTCCTGGAGACGGGCTTCTGGGTGAATAGTCTGTTATCGGGGAGTATGCCCGAGCATCAACGATTTCCGGTGATGGGCTCCTGGGTGACCACTCGGTTAAAAGTTGAGTTGGCTCTTTCTCACTAAGATTGTTTTCACACGTGGTGTGGGTCGTGCGAAAAAGGCTAGGGGTATCGGGAGGGGAAGCGTGAGCTGAGCCGGTGTTGAGTCTCAATGCGTCTCTTAGCTTAGCTCGCGCTATCCTCTCTCGGACCGCCTTTCCTGCTCGCCTGTTTCTTCTTTTCGGTTTCTTAACACCCGCCTGGTTCATCTACATGTACGGGAAATATTAGGTTAGGGCGTGTTCCTGTAGTGGCACACGCCTGTATGGTGATAGGGGATGAGGAACTTGATCGAGCCCGTAAAGCAGGTTATAAACACTAGCCAGGGAGGCTTGTTGTTTATATTGCCGTGCGGCTAGTGATCGAGCCTGTGTGGCACCCTATGAGCGCTAGCCGGAAAGGCTTATTGCTTAAGTTGCCCGTGTGGCTGGAGTTCAATAGGAGTAGTGGGGTATTTAGAAAGGGAATGTAGACTACTATGGGGGTGATCTTTGGAACCGAATCGGATATAGTTTACTTACGTCGGTTTGGTAGGATCGAGAAATAGAACTCCGAATTTATAATATAATATGTTTAATTGTTTATTCAAAAAGATTTTTGAGGATTGGTATAATGATATAACTATAAATTTTGTTAATTGTAGTTTATAAGTTTTTAAGAACGTTGTCGCGACTGGCTTGTCTGGCCGTTGATACCTTTTTGCCGTGATCAGTGTTCTTGGGAACCCAATTTATATCCTCCAAAGTGGGGATATGGAGGGAAGCTCCTAATGGTAATCTCGCACGTGGTTATCTTTTAGCCGCGTGCCCCATATCTTGTCATATAATTGTTTTGGCTATTCTGCTCGCCAGTATTGTTTACAGAAGATGAGCATCCTGTTTACAGAGTATGAGCTGGACAGTACTGCTTACAATACTGGCGATGGTGGTCGCCGTTGTTTTAAATGTATAATTGTTATATGATGCAAATAGTGCTGAATTTCAATTCATTCTTAAATTTTGATTACCTTACGGCTGTACTTGATTCTTTTATTGTTTATAATATTTTATGTATAATATTTCATTGGTTGACGACTCCTCTTCCAGGTATGATAGATATGTATAACTCTGGAAAGACGAGTCGCTGTTCCAATCTCTACATAACTTTAGTTATGAATACGGTCAATAGCATGATTATTAATCCTAGGTAGTAATATGAAGTGCACGATATAGTTTATAATAAGAGATAAAATAATTGTGGGTATATGTGTGTGAGAGATTGGCTTGGCTCGTCACACATGATGCTCGTCGATTTTCAAAAATCCAAAAAATGACGCTCTTCGGACATGCTTTCGTAGAATTTTGTTTTAGTACGGTGAGAAATCCGCTAGATGACTCGAGTTTATCTTTCATTTCCCCTTAATACTTGCAGCCTTGCGCCCTCTGCCTTTGCGAGTTGGACTGCCTTTGATGACGTCATGCATACCTTCATGCGCCTTTGTCCAAGGGCAAGTGTGCATGAAGTGTGTACTTCGTACCAATTGAGACACAGCATATGTTTTTTGGATAAAAAAAATCGAAAATTCATTGATACCAAAGGATGTAAAATAGAATCCATCCAACATGATTAAAAAATCCTTGGTAGGTAAAACTCCCCCCAATTATGTAAAAAATTACCAACTTAGGCTAAAATCGAGCAAAAGAATTTAGAAAAAATATATGCCACATATGAAAAACAACCGTTCAAGGGGGTAACAACCTAACCCTCTTTTATCATACGAGACTACTAATAGAATTTACTCTCATGCAAATAATTGAAAAATTTATATTTTATAGACAAAACAATATTTTCAGGTCAATGTTCACAACCCTTCGAATTTTAAGTCGTATGTGACTTGTACACTGACATATCTACAACGAAATATCACTAACAACTGACGAATTAATTCGACTTTACATTCTGTTCAAATACATGTGTTTTGAAAGCATTCATATTGCAAAAAATCAGATGGATTCGGAAATTTATTCTTCAAAGCTTCAGCAATAACGAAATCCGTCAAAAAAGTGTTTATTGCATTGTGACTTTTTACACCAGGATTTACACATCGAATTACAGTGATGTTCACGTAACCTTTTATTTTACGTTGTGTTTTACAAGTATCAGTAGCAGTTCCGCAGTTGAATCCTCGAAAGTGGCGATTTCGGCCCAATTTTACCGTCGATGAAGCAGTACTAAAATTGCTCGTATAAGTTGTAGCCTCCGCAAGAACTTTTTGCTCAGTGAAAACATATAGAACTACGGATGAGCAATTGATTTCAGCAAATTCGTGTTTTTTTGGAGTACCCTAATGTACACATTACGCGGCCTAGATATGAGGATTTTCATGTCTTCTATATGAATGTCTTCAATCTTAATAACATTACAACTTTTTTAAAATCTGTGAAAATAATGACCGAAACAATCACGTGAAAAAACATGGTTGGAGCGTGCAGGCATCGAATAATACGAATCTTATGGGGATAGCTAACTCGCTGCGCTAGAAAATCCCTAGGGTGGGTGGTGTGTAGGTCAGTGGTATACCCACTGAACGTGAACTCGGACCAACCCCAGGGGGATTTTTCCCCATAAAATTCGTATTATTTGACACCTGCGTGCTCTGACCATGTTGTTTACGTGATTCTCAAGGTATGTTAAGCAATTATGGGAATGTTACCCCTTGGATGTCTACTTTTTCGTGGAAATCTACGAACTTTCACCTATATCCCGTTTTTATGTGCTACATATATTTTCCCAGATTATTTTGCTTAATTTAAGCCTTATTTGATCATTTTTCACATAATTTGGGATTGGTTTACCCCCGTGGAATTTCTTACTCACGTTGGGTGGACTCCATCTTACTTCTTCCGTTAAATTGTTGAAGAAATTTTTCAGTCTATTTTGTATACAAAAAAATATACATTATAATAGACAAAACATAGAAGGTGTGTAGGGGTAGTCAGCCCCCTTAAATATGTTTTTGTTTTGACTCAAGTACATAGATCTTCTCGAGATTCTTCCGCTTGAATATTGTAATTCTATGGATAAGAGTGGAAGTGTATAGCAGTAATTCACCTCCATAAAATTTCGTTTTTTTTCCATAAAACCACTACGTTATGCATTTTTGATCACAAGAAAACTTTTCCACTAGGTTTGGTCAAAATCAATTAGGTTCTTATACACGAAACTGTAAAATCGACACTTCCTAGGAAAAACAGTTTAGATCAAATTAGATCTGGCTAAATCGAATTGAATCAAATTTGATCGAATTTGATCTAGCCAGATCTAACTTTAGGTATGGGTAGATCTGGTTATAGATTTAGCTAGACCTATTTTAGGTATGGGTAGATCTGATAAGATCTAGCCAGGTCTAATTTTAGGTATGGGTAGACATGGGTAGATCTGGTTAGATCTAATTTTAGGTATGGGTAAACAGGGGTAGATCTGGCTAGATCTACCCAGATCTAGTCCCAGGTGTGACTAGACATAGGTAGATCTAGTTAGATCAAACTAGATCTAATTTCTGGCAGATTTACGTTATCCTAGATCTAGACAGATATGAGTTTATCTGATCAAACCCAATCTGGCCTGACATCATCTTTGTAATATATAATCATACATATGGGTGACTTTTCGAATACCGACATGGGTTTGAACTTCATGGTCTCAGTTTTTTTTTCTAATTTCGGGAAAATCTTGTGTACGATAAAAGAGGTACCTGCGATTTTTTTCGAATTTTTTGTTCTAATCGTTCCATTGTGACGGCATAATGGCGTAAATTTTAAAAATTCTCTAAACTTTGGCTTAGATTTGTCTTTTTAGGTGATATAAAGAAGAAAAAAATGGAAATTCGAAATCCGTAATTTGATGGAAAAAGATATCAGCTTTCTAATGAAAATATTACCGGTTCCGTTGAGATGCAAGAAAGCATTAGAAAACTAAATTTTGTTACGAAAATTGAGTTTTCAGTGGCTTGCCCCACCTCGATATTTGTTTCCAATTTTTTTTTTCATATTTGAAATCCTGAGAATTTTTTTAGATTTTCTACCTGAATTTGTAAGTGGTAAAAGGTCTCGCATGAAAAATTGTCAGTTTTTCCTATTTGAGGGGCCTTTTCCAAATTCTAGATCAATTGAATAATTTTAGCGGTCGCTCACGAATTTTGAAAATTCCAAAAATGGTCGAAAATCGAATTATTTTTTTTTATTTTAATTCTTTCTCTCCTATGAGCGATTTTTTTTACATCAAGCAAAAATCACAACCCGGAAATTTTTGCTCAAAATATATTACCTCTTTCAACGCACACAAGATTTTCCCAAAGTTTGAAAAAAATCTGACACCATGAAGTCCAAATACCCACGTCGGTATTCGAAAGAACCACCCATAAGTATAATATATCGACGCCCGATACGAATGAGAGCACGTTTCAAATTCCGGGTGGAAAAGAGCACGTTTCAAATTCCGGGTGGAGAAGAGCACGTTTCAAATTCCGGGTGAAAAAGAGCACGTTTCGGTTTCCGGGGGAAAAAGAGCACGTTTCAGGTTGACTCGAATACTAGCACGTTTCGGGTTGACTCAGCTCACTTGAAACGTGCTAGTATTCGAGTCAACCTGAAACGTGCTCTTTTTCTCCCGGAAATCGAAACGTGCTCTTTTTCACCCGGAATTTGAAACGTGCTCTTCTCCACCCGGAATTTGAAACGTACTCTTTTCCACCCGGAATCTGAAACGTGCTTTTATTCGTATCGGGCGTCGATATGTTCAATTAATATAAAAAAAAAAACATATTTATAGTTCAATCAAGATGATATTCCTCGAATTTTTTTTCCTTTTAAAATGATTTATTTTTTTCAGTAAAGTACGTTTTCATTAACGGGTCGATCTACGAATCATTCATGATAAATCAGTGATAGCATTTATCTACATCCGGTTAGATATGTCTATATCTGTCCATATCTAATCTGATCAATGCAGATCTGCTCAGGTCAAATTGGTGATCTGTAGAGGTCAAATTAGATCCGACCTAAAGGCAATCCCGGGAAAAAATGATTTTGACTAATATCATATACTCGATCATATATAACTGTATATGATTATATACGGAACTATATTAAATATATATGAATTCATGTATGATCATATATAATTATATATAAAGTTATGTGTAATTTGATCTGATCATGTCTGACTGATATAATCCTATATGTATATGATTAGATCTGATCAGACCTCATTGATGTAAAATCAATATTTTAGTCTAATCTAAACGTTGGATCAAATTTTTATTTTTACGAAGATCAATTAAGGGAACCAGTACAGCTTGGTTTTGGAAATTCGGAGTACATACTTCAAAATGCATTTATTCCTCAGCCAACGTTTATTTCTCATCAAAAAAAAAAAATTTCCTTGAAAACCTTTGTCGTAAGGTTTTAGGCACATCGCTGTTCCGATTAAGGTCGTTGGGGGCTCATTTTGTTCAGAAAAGAAATCTTCATCGTGTGAACGAGGGAATTTTTGAACAATTTCGTGTAGGCCAAGTTATTTGCGAATTAGTGTCCTAAATTTTGGAAATTTTGAATAACTGACCGTAACTTTTCACATGAATTTTTTTTTACCGATCCCTACGTTCATAAGATGTAGAATTGCTGTCTGAAGAAAGCAGGACCTTGAGAGGTTGAATTGGACCAACGATGTGTCTGAAACCTTACGACAAAGTTTTTCGAAGAAAATTTTTTTTTGATGTGAAATAAGCTTTGGTTGACAAATAAATGAATTTTGGAGTACTCCAAATTTCCCAAACCAAGCTGTACTGGTCCCCTTAAAATAAAAATCTCATTACTTAAAAATTTGTTCAAAGGCATTAGCTAGATCAAAAATACATATCATAAAAAATAAATAAATGTAATCAATTTTACAGTAAGTATTAATATGTCAACGAATGTCTTATGCTTGCCGTTGCCAATTGCAACCCGATTATTATTAATATCAGTCTTGTTTAAGACATAAAACCAAACGCACGTATCTCCAAATATAATAAGTTTTAAAAGAATGTATCTAGTCTTACAACAGATCATCAGAACTAGATGGAAACCGGACTTCACTCGGTCAAGGAAGCAACGATACTCAGGACTAGCATTTGAATGGGTGACCACTTTTAGACGATAGGATCGAATTGACATACATAATCTTTGTGTTTCCTTTAGTCAGCAGAACATTCCGCAGGTGTGTTTCGTTCTCAAATATGTGCTTTGAAACGAAATACAACATTCGTTATTGTTTTGTTCAATATCAGACAAAATCATTTTTTCCCGGGAATTATTGTACCTGAATCTAATTTGATCTGTATAGATCTAAACTGATCTGTATAGATCTGACTTGATGTGGACGGATATAGACAAAACATAGATCTGTTCAGATCAGGAAAATTACATTAAATTTTATCTGGGCAGGTCTAAACTTTTTTTCCCGGATTGATACCGCTATCTTTGAAGAGCTGTTGCCCCCCTCAAAGAGCTGTTTTCCGCAAATTGAAAAACAAAAAAAGTAATAATAATATGCTCCTTTGATTTAATTCCACTACAGCATATTTTAATCGGAACAAAGTCGACGAGGAACACCTGGAGTATCTTCCTTGTGAAATTCACAACCTCACGTTGTTATGACGTTTTGAGTGTTACTTCCCATACAGCACGCCACATTGCAGCAATGTCTCAGCAACATTGCTAAGTCTCATTTTCATTGCATTGCACTGCAATGTTGCTGCAACATTTCTGCAATACAATTTTTGCGACAATGCATTTGCAATGTTACCGCAAGATTTCTGCAATATAACTTTGTTATATATATTAGAATGATTTATTTAACAAATTGAAGAATCGATAAATTGCATCATTTATTAGGAATTGGTACATTTTTGGCTTCTAACACAATTAAATACATGAAATTGTTAAAATATAGGCAGCTCTGAATACATAGAAAAACATAATTGAAGCAATTATCATCGGATAGTTTGGCGTAGTAGGTAGAGCGTGCGACTAGTAAGCGAGCGGACGTGGGTTCAAATCTCGGTTAGGAGAAACAGAAAGCGGTGGCGTTTTTCGTAGCGAAATTACGAGGCGTTTTTTCATTGTACATATAATGAGGAGCATCCTTTAAGACAGTGGACTGAATGTTAAACCGTATAAAATTTATGTTTTTCATTTTTTAATTTCAATAGTTCCATTGAATGGGAATACAAAAAATGTAGGAACTTTTTCAATATTGCAGATTATTTGGCAATATTGCAGAAATGTTGCAATGTTATGCAATGAATAGCGGACATTGAGACATTGCAGAAACATTGCAGGGGCGTTGCAGCAACATTGCGCAGCATAACCGCAACATTGCCAATATTGCGGAATTATTTTGCTGCAACGTTGCTGCAATGTCTCGGTGCTGTATGGGTTCATTTTATCATGCGTTCAATAATTAGCAGCTTGATTTGGTATAAATTGAAACTGCATCATTCGTGTATATTGATGGTATGAACGCCTTCAATAATCGTATGTGCAGCAGTTGTATGAACTTTCACCGTTCTACTGTTTGCATTCGGCCTTGGTAGTCGCTTTTATGGAGGTTATGAACCTTTGTGAACAATGTAAATAAGTAGTTGGTGCAACGATATATATGAATAGTTGATGAGGGGTAATTACTTATAGGACATGCGGTTCTCATCGGATCCTATGGTTCTCGGTTCGGAACGTTTTTATCATTGGTACAAGATACGATGATCATGTACATAGTTGATATATTTGAATTTTTTAGATATTGAAGTGGGTGAATAGTTTAATATATTTAAACCGTGATGTGGCGGCCTTTTTCTGTCAGTCTCTTGGCGAATCACTCCCCATCTCGTTTAACCCTTTAGCACTCTCGCTATGAGATTTTTTCTCACGCTCACTTTCAAATTGAATTATCCTTGAAATTTCAACTGGAATGACCACTTCATTTTTTTCTATCTGTTCATGTTTCTATCTGTTTCTATCTGCTTAATGTTTTTCAAAGTATGACGATAAAATTTCCTTTTTTTTCACAAAATTTTTACTCAAATATTTCTTCCAGTACTGTGAGAATTTGGCCCACTGCCAGAGTGAAGTAAGATGTAAAATTTTTAGATTCGGACGTGTTCGGTTCGATTCGGATACCTCCGTATAACATGTGTTAGCAGTGTATACTCAATGTAGTCATTACATGCGATAGTATTACTAAATTTACCGTACCCATGCGCAGAACTTGTGAGAATTACTCTCATTACGAGAGTAATCTATATGAAGTGTCGAACGAGAATGCTGAAGAGGCCCGAGGCCTGCCGTGAGAAGTTTCACTTCGAAAGTTACATGATTCTCGAAGCGATAGTTTAGCGTCATGGTTATAAGGTGTGCGATTAGTATTGCGAACGGCAGCGAGCGTCTGCGGTTCAAACCCCTCGGTTGAGAAAAAAAAATCTGTGACGGTTTTAGGTTCTTAATGCAGTCATATTAAATGCGTCCCTACTTACACTGTTCATGGTAAATGCAAAATGCAGACATGATTTCGAGAAGGACCTATCGAATTTTACTTTTTATCTGGACCCAATATCTGACATTTTTATCAGGGTATTCTACGCGAATCAAAATGACGTATTTTAAACGTATGGATACCACCCCAGTGAATAGGTGAATAGAAGGTGAAAAAAATGAGGAACATGAAATATTTTCAGGGCAGGTAGGGGGATGTCTCCTGAGTCTAAATCTAGATTGGCGACCTCTCATTGTTATCAGGGTCGCCGCCATCTTGGACAACGCGTTTCATTCCATATCTCGCGAACCGTCCACTTGACAACAAAGTGTGTTGAAACCTTTTTTATACAAGATTAAATTGCCCATCTTTTTTATTGATAATATTTTTTTGCAACATCAATATTTTCCAAGTTATAAATTTACAAAACTATTTCTTCGAATACCTCCCTAACCGTTTATTATTTCGCGAAAGTACTAATTATTAAACTTGTAGAGCATTAGATTCTCTACATTTTTTAATCTCAACTTTTTCTCCTATCATTAATGCTTTCAAAGTTATACCGCGTTTATTGCCCGGAGCGCCGCGAAATCTTCACAAAATGTTCTCGATAAGCAGTGAATATCGAGTAACGTTAATATAAAAATAGTGAGAAAGTATAATTATTTATTACAGCACTTACCTGAATGAAGACCGCAGTATTATTATCATCAAAACAATTTTTGAATAATGTTGGTTAGGAATTTTATTGATAGTCAAATTAAATATGGAAATAGACATGTTGAAGTTGTCACTCGGTTTGTAGTTATTAAGAAGAAGGTCTTATCAATCAAGCCAAGTCAACGTGTTCAAATTTGCCTGACGTTTCAGCAGTAATGTACTGCCCTCATCAGAGGCTATTTATTTAAAAAAAAATATACAATACAATAAGTCGAAAGTATACAAGTCAATTTTATTTGATTGACTTGTACACTCCTGACTTATTTTACTGTATATTTTTTTCTAATAAATAACCTCTGATGAGGCCAGTACATTACTGCTGAAACGTCAGGCAAATATGAACACGTTGACTCGGTTTGATCAATAAGACCTTCTGCTCAACAAATTAAATATGATCTATAAATGATTTACAAAGCAAGATAAATATACGATAAGGATGGGAAAAGGAAGTAACTGTGAAAACCTCAAATTGATTCACTCATTTATTGAATGAACATAACACAAGATATCAATCAATGTGAAGTTGAAGGAAGAGATTCATCAACATCCCCTTGCATGGTTTTCGTTTAATTCAACGATGTCTGTTAGGTTTGCTACAGTATCATCAGTATCATCTAAATCGTCTTCGTGTATAGTTGCAGTTAAATCTGGTACATTCGAACAGAAATTTTCGTTACAATTTATACAAATAATTGAACAACATAAGATAGGAAATTTAATACTGTATAAAAAAGGTGTCAACACATTTTGTCGTCAAGTGGACGGTTCGCGAGATATGGAATGAAACGCGTTGTCCAAGATGGCGGCGACCCTGATAATGATAAAAGGTCGCCGATCTAGATTTGGACTCAGGAGACATCCCCCCACCAGCCCTGAAAATATTCCATGTTCCTTATTTTTTTCACCAAACACCACTTTCGGATCACCTATTCACTGGATTGTACAGCGAATAATATAGGAGCATGAACATTCGTCGAAAAAACCTTTCGACAGTAGGTATAAAAATGGTTCAACAAATGTAAAAAATAACGTTTATGCGGTGGACATTCGGATAAGAGAGTTGTCCGTGCTCTATAACCGTTTCCTACACTAATGGTTTATACTTTTCCTCAACGTTTATAAAACTATCATGTGTTTATTGGGTCGTCACGTATCAAAAAAAAACGGAGCCATTCCATAATTCATGATTTTGAAATAAAAATTGCTTTATCAATAATCATTTATTCGATAACGCTCATCATCGATATATTTTAATATGAGGTACATTTAATAGTACGTGACTCAATGAAAGTAGTAAGTGATAATATAATTTACCTTATAATTGTCTTGTATGTACCTCATTTTCATATATCATTTTTCATATAACATTTCACAACATAATCAATTTTATCTGTCATTTCAGAGATCAATTATTGCACATTCGCCACTTTACGGACACAAGGTCGTAAAATCTAACTATACGGACTCAAAACGGTCCCTAAAGTGCGTACTTCACGGACACGTATGACAAAATTTACATTTTAATCATTTTTTTCAATAATAACACAGAACTTTGCCTGGGAAGGTCTGGTCAACGTATGGTCATTGTGTTCAGAATTATTTCGTTTATCGTTGAGTGAAATTTCTAATAAGCAAAAACATTTCTATGTATAATTTTTTTTTACTCAAAGTTGGGTCAGGTGAAAATTCCCATAAGAGCCTGTGTTAAAATCGCGTTTTTTTGTGCTTCGTTATTTCTGAATTTTGCCTGGAAAAAAATATCGAAAAAATTCAGGTGAACTTTAATTCAACTAGAGACCAATATCCTAAAATTTTAGGTCAAAAGAACATTTCCTTCTCGGATCATCGAACCTCCTTAAATTCCGGTTACCCTATGTCGAAAGTAGGTTAAAAAAAATTAACCAGATTTTGTGGAACTGGGCCTTAATTATTTAAAAACTATTTCTATATGATATTGTTATCCATGCACACAATCATACATTTTGTTTATAAACATTCGTACTATTTGGAGTTAGGTTATTATATATCTATTCACTTACGCAAGCGCGTGATTTGCCCTTATTCTCCTCTACTCAATCCACACCACAAGTATCGTCAGACGGAGAGAGGAATACTCCCGACATATCTCTGTCCTTTATATGTTGGCTTCAAGCGGCTCATAAGAGCGCTCAGTCTATCTTATAGGTCTATGAGTTTACCCTGTTGGACTCGGCAGTCATTGTAGACAGAAGGTAGCTGCTTGGCAATATTCCATGGGAAGTTATGACGTGTTTGGTTAGGTTTGTCTTTTTGACGCAAATGAGAAATAAAGTAAATGAAACCCACGTAAAAAAGCTACAAGCATTTATTGAAACTTGGTTCATTACTTCAAAATAATAATTCAATGCAATTAAAATGCTCTAACTCTAGCGGTTTAGTAATTTGAGTATGATCGTTGCTTCGGTTCTGACTGAAAATAAAGTGAATTAGACATAGAACCAATTATTTTAGGACACAATTAATTACCCTGAATCGATTAATGAAGTTTGCATGACGTTTATTTACATTAATATCTCGTCGAAGTGGAAGCTAGAAACACAACCTTTTGCAAACTCAATAAATCTTATAGTTGATCAATCAAAGTGTATTAAATTCTTATTTTGAACCAATAAATTGATTTTTAATAATTATTTCCAGCTATTTCACGTGGATTTCATGCACTTTCTCGTTTGCGTCAAAACGACGAACATAACCAAACACGTCATAACCGCCCGCAAAGTATTACCACCAGCTGCTTTTCGTCTACAATGGCTGCCGAATTTAACAGAGTATACCGCTGGCCTAACCGTCCGAGTACCCTACGGATTTATTAGCGTACGAGTTGGCTAACCCTATAACATTCGTATTATTCACGTATTATTCTGCGCCCATGCTTTTCGGCTATATAGTTTCAAGAGACCCCCACGGTATATAATCATATATAAGTAGGGGAAGGTGGGGCAAAGCCGGCCTATGGGGCAAAACCGACCACCCAAAAAAAAAAATGAGAAAATAGCATTTTCGTGTCAATGCTGGTACGTCACAGAAGACGGTATGCAAAGTGATTTCGCTGAAAACGAAAAAAAAAATGGGAGTGTGGGGCAAAACCGACCACCTTCAAAATAATGGCTAATCGACATTTCCGCGTTAAGGGGGGGCTCTAGGCGATTTTTACCGACATCAACTATTCTTTCGAATATCTCCGAAACGGAGGGTCCAATCGGATTGTCCTTTGGGCAGTCGATATTTGACGAGGAATGAATTCGATCTATCATGAGAAATTTAGCGAAATAATTAATTTTTTTTTTTTTTCAATCGCAAAGTGTGGGCGTGCCACCTATTTCGAGTTATATCAAGGCCTATGCATCGAAAATGCAAAATCGGCTTCCTGAGCCCGATTCTGAATGAAATTCCGAACACAACCGTCCGAAAACATCTTTGTTTTCGACAACGATAAAGACGTGATCGGTATTCTACGAATTTATGGTATTTAGCAAATGTCAACGGCTGGAAGCAGCCATTATATTGGTTCCCAAAACGCCTGCAAGACGTCGCCGCGCGCGAGTTTTCTGCTTCTCGTTCTACCACCACTGTTACGTTGGTATGTTGGTACCACGTGTTTCGACGTGCAGTCAGAGATGATTTGAAGACTAACAAAACGTATATTCACGATATAATACTTTTCAATGATTTCTGCAATGTCTTGGTAAGTAAAAATATTCAATCGATTCATAATTGAGCATTTTGTTCATTTATTTTCGTTATTAAATAAGTATTCAATTACGCGTTACCAAAATAATCATGTAGGTATAGAAGAATTATAGCCTGAATATCATTAGTTCTTATACATATTTTATTATTTTGGTGACGTATAATTAAATTTTTATTCAATGGGTAACTTAATTTTTATTTAATCACCCATTACTTTGGTAATGTGTAATATTACTCATCACTTCGGTAATGTGTAATTGAATGGGTAAATTAAATGTAATAAGGGACTCGCTACACTGGTTGAGAAGGAGGGCTGACGATCGTAAGATATTTTTTTTCAAAGTATTTGGAACGAATCTATAGATACGAATATTCTACTAACCATGGTCATATTGTATGTATAGATTGTATATCATATGTATTTTCATATGATTTCATATAATAGATAAAACGACTGATGTATAGCATGAAACGACTGATGTATACATGAAATTATATTATATGTAGTATACTACATATAATATAATTTTATGCTATACATCAGTCGTTTTATCTATTATATAAAATCATATGAAAATACATATGATATACAATCTATACATACAATATGACCATGGTTAGTAGAATATTCGTGTCTATTGATTCGTTCTAAATACTTTGAAAAAAAATATCTTACGATCGTCAGCCCTCCTTCTCAACCAGTGTTGCGAATCCCTTATTACATTTAAATTACCCATTTAATTACACATTACCGAAGTAATGAGTAATATTACACATTACCAAAGTAATGGGTGATTAAATAAGAATTAAATTACCCATTGAATAAAAATTTAATTATACGTTACCAAAATAATAAAATATGTATAAGAACTAATGATATTCAGGCTATAATTCTTCTATACCTACATGATTATTTTGGTAACGCGTGATTGAATACTTATTTAATAACGAAAATAAATGGACAAAATGCTCAATTATGAATCGATTGAATATTTTTACTTACCAAGACATTGCAGAAATCATTGAAAAGTATTATATCGTGAATATACGTTTTGTTAGTCTTCAAATCATCTCTGACTGCACGTCGAATCACGTGGTACCAGTATACCAACGTAACAGTGGTGGTAGAACGAGGAGCAGAAAACTCGCGCGCGGCGACGTCTTACAGGCGTTTTGGGAACTAATGTAATGGCTGCTTCCAGCCGTTGACATTTGCTAATTACCACAAATTCGTAGAATACTTCTTACGTCTTTATCTTTGTCGAAAACTGAGATGTTTTCGGATGGTTGTGTTCGGAATTTCATACAGAATCGGGCTCAGGCAGCCGATTTTCCATTTTCGATGCATAGGCGTTGATATAAGTCGAAATAGGTGGCACGCCCACACCTTGCGATCGAAAACAAAAAAAAAATTAAATATTTCGCTGAATTTATCATGATAGATCGAATTCATTCCTCGTCAAACATCGACTGCCCAAAGGACAATCCGATTGGACCCTCCGTTTCGGAGATATTCGAAAGAATAGTTGATGTCGGTAAAAATCGCCTACTGCCCCGCCTTAAAGACGACGATCGTCTGGAAAACGCGGGGAGCCAAAACTCGTACATCATTCGATTGATCGGAATGAAATTCTGAGGATCGGTGTATTATCTTTGCAGAAAGTGGAGCGATTTTTTACTCTTTGACAATCTTAGGATTTTTTGAAATTTCGAATTTTTTTTTTTGGAAATTTTGAAAAAGTAAAAAATTGCTCCACTTTCTGCAAAGATAATACCATCCATCCTTAAAATTTCATTCCTATCGGTCGAGCGATGTAGGAGTTTCAGCCCCCCGCGTTTCCCAGGCGAGGAGCGTCATCAATGACACCTTAAGGAATGACATCTTGATGTTTAACATACATTTTAAAACTATGCCCGATGTGAAAATTACTATTCTATAGCCATCCAATGTTCTGTTCTGAACGTATTGAAACTATCCGTAGCGGGTTCTTACATATGCTGAGTACCCTTCAATTCTACGGTTTAAACACGGTATAGGTCTTTACTTGGTATAACCACTGTAAGAATACAGTTGTTTGGCAGTAGTTTCGCGCCCAAATCGGACCGGAAACATATCGTAGTAAAAGCGTATGTTTCTCATATGTATATGGGGCATTCCATGACATCTCGATCAAGATTCGGCGTCGTTCTCTCAGATTTGTTTGAGAATTTTTTGCAGAAAAGTACATGCCGAAAAACGCAATCCTAATTTTTTTCAGAATTTTTTGATCCAGCGTCTCTGAAGTATGATTTAAAAACTTGAAAAAAAACACCCACTTTGTAAAATCTGGAAAAATTCAGAAAAATCTTATGAAATATAACAAAATTTTCGACACCTATTAGAAGATGAAGATTTCATAACTTCAAAAGATAAATAAGGAAAATAACAAATTAAATAATTATTATTATTCCATTGCATTTTTTACATCAGAGTCAACATAAAAGCTCCTTATAATATGGGCCGAAAAATGTCTATTTAGAGAGTTACAGGGAATCAAAAATATCAATATAAAGGAGAAAGAATCGAAATCCTGTGATCATTTTATCCGTAGTCTGATTGGGCGTTTGTCTTCGAGGAGCGAGGTTCGAGATAATCGCGGCGCTGAATCTATAGGTCGCGTTCGGCCGTAGTCAAACGCGCGTTATTTGTATGCGCATTATCAGTAACCTGTACATTGACATCTATCTGCCTTAGAAGTGAAATTGACATCTGTCTGACTTTGAATATAACTAATCTGCAGCCTTTCGTTGCGGTTCAACGTACGTGTGTTAAGGCTTTTGCCACGATTTTTATTTCATTTCAGTTTTATTCGGCGAATTTTTTAGGCAGAGCAACACAGATAGACAAACCAACATCTTTATAGACACCTGTATTCTTGGATAGTGACTCGACGATCGGATAATCAATCAGCGCCGTGCTTAGCCCTCGGGGCACCTGGGGCAAGCTGAGAGAACCCGCCTTTTCCGATACAAATATTTTAATATAGAATTTGAAACAATTAACAAATAATCGATAGTGCACCCGGTGGTTCGTTTTTTCATTACGTAATTTTGTTCTACTTCAAAAATCAAACGACTTTTGTATGAAACTTTTTTTTGTGAGACATCAATTTTTCATGCTGTTCAGCTGAACAATCACAGATTTTTGAATTTTTGAGAACATTTCACCTTTCAACTATCAAGTTTGGAGAAAAATCGCAAGAGACATGAAGTGCGTAATTCTATGTAAAGATTCTTGAAGAATAATTGCAGACTTTTTTCCAATCACTTTTTATTGCGGCTTCTTCAATTGCGTGAAAAAAACTCGAAAATTGTAAAACAGAATCCTGCGAATATTTACCAAGAATCTTCGCATGAAATTACGTATTTTTTGTGTCCTGCAATTTTTCTCCAAACTTGATAGTCTAAGAGGTGAAATGTTCTCAAAAGTTCAAAAATCTCTAGTTGTTCAGCTGAATAGCATGAAAACTTGATATCTCGCAAAAACATGTTTTATACAAAAGTCGTTTGAGTTTCTGAATAGAACAACATAACGTAATTAAAAATATGGGTTTCCATTTAAAAAAACAAAGTTGACCTTCCCCTGACCTCAGCGGCGCCTCCAGTGAGAAATCCAATAACGCCAATTTCTTTCCCCCTTTAAACCTTAAAATTTTCACTATACTCAATACTTGATCGGAGCAGTATTTTTCGAGATAAATCAGGTGCCAGAGTTAAACGGACCACCCTGTATATAAATACATACGTATAATTGTATAATAAGTCCCATACAGCACGATCGTCGTATAGATGTCATAAATAGGTTAGGTTAGGTTGGGTTGTGTCGAATAGATTTTTCGACGAATTGTCATTCAGTGAATTATTTTCGACGAATCATTTTTCAATTCAAATTTTTAGATTCAAGATTTTTCTATTCAATTAAAGAAAAATCAGGAAACCGGCTGACCTGTGGGCCAACCCTAAAACTTCCCGCTATGTGTTGAATACGTTACAACAAATTGATACTATTGTGTTTATAATACATTGAGAAAGGTTATAAGTATAGTTAGTTTTCCGTATATAAAATTTTTTCCCGTATGATTTTTAATCAAAAATCGAGTTTTTTCAAATGTCAACATTTCTAGGTTTTGGGGAGTTATATTCAATGTCAAAAAATATCGTTCAGTCTCAATTACATTCAAGTCCTGGTATACCTTTTCGATCGCCGCAAGAATCATTCAAATCGGTTAATTCGTTCCCAAGGTTTAATACGACAAAAAAAAAAAAAATTTGTCGTGCAATATCTTTCAAACTAATCGTTCGATTTTGACAAATCTTTCGGCAATCGAAAGGGCTATCGAAGACTTAAATCTAATTAAGTTTTGAGACTCATCGCACGAACAGATTAGGAGATATGCGCTAAAAACATGAAATTTTTTTTTTTTAATTTTTATTTTTCGACTAACTTTGGAACTACTCGACCGATTGACTCCAAAATCTAATCAGATCGAAGTCTTGATAAACCCTTTCGATCGCTACAAGAACCATTCCAATCGGTCAATTCGTTCTAAAGATATCGTACGACAAAAAATTTGTTACACACACACACACACACGCACACATGCGGACGTTCATCCAAAAATAGTCGGAATAGCTTCCTAGGACCTCAAAACATCGACATCCGATGAAAACTCGGTTTTCGAAAATCGGACCGAAACCAATAACTCCCCTTCTTTTATGAAAACTTTCAATTTTCATAGCGGGAAGTTAAAAAATCTACACGAGTCCGCCGGCCGCCTTCACGGCACGGCGCCTGGGGCAGCTGCCCTTTTGCCCCACCTCTAGGCACGGTGCTGCAATCAATATCCTAATACTATGGGCAAGTTCCGAAAATTAGTCGTTGATGCGCGCAGCGCGCGACTGAGTTAGTAAATATAAACTTGCGAATTTAAATATTATATTAATATATTTGATTTCCGGTAACTCTCTAAATAGACATTTTTCGGCCCATATTATAAGGAGCTTTTATGTTCGTTCTGATGTCAAAAATGCAATGGAACAATAATAATTTTTTAATTTTTTATTTTCCTTATTTATCTTTTGAAGTTATAAAATCTCCATCTTCTAATAGGTGTCAAAAATTTTGTTATAATTCATAAGATTTTCCTGAATTTTTTTAGATTCTACAAAGTGGGTGTTTTTTTTTTTTTCAAGTTTTTAAATCAGACTTCAGACACGCTGGATTGAAAAATTCTGAAAAAAATTAGGATTGCGTTTTTCGTCATGTACTTTTATGCAAAAAATTATCAAACCAATCTGAGACATCGACGCCGAATCTTGATCGAGATGTCATGGAATGCCCCATATATTTCGGACGTCCTTTATCCGAAATTGTAAATCACGTATTACTGAATGTGAAATGTAAAATTATATGCGAAATGTGACGCCGACCTTATCTACTTCACCCCACCGATATAATTCATTTCCATTTTATCGTGCTTAGGACTTGGAAAGGTGCAAGTTATGGTGAAACGCGCCTCTCAGTCGTTTCTAAAATAATAGGTTTGAATAGATTCAAGTGCCTTCATATGTTTTAAAAAGCTTATACGGTTCGAGAAGCTCGTGGTTCAGTGGGTAAGCGCTTTGCTTCGTGACCGCGTAGCTGCGTGATCGGTAGTTCGAGTCCCGACTGTAAAATATTTTTCTTTCTACGTAATTCGGATTAAACGTACGTGAATATCATACAAATTAGTGTTGATAGTAATCGCTTTCAACAACAAAATAAAATAAATAATCGATGATATTTTATCCTATCTTCATACCGTAACAAATCCATTCATGAACTGTATACATACGGTATGCGCATGGTCTGCTTTGGGCGTAAATATACCATAAGGCAACGTATGATTACCATCTTACTATCTAGGTATAACTAACGGCCAGAGCGTAGTCATACGTTGTCTTATGGTATATTTAGCGTATATGAGAACCCGCTAGGGATGCTATGAATATGTTTATGCTGTGTGGGATGACATGTCACTTACATAACTACTTTTTGTCTAACTTATAGGATATATTGGAAAAAGATTACCTCACACAACGGAATGCAGAGACACTCATACTCGGGTTACAGTCAACACAAATAAGCCTTGCTTTTTCAATATCAGTGTACTAGGACAATGCAGTAAGCCACCTTACGGATACACAACTGAGGAGCCATGTGTCATAATAGCATTCAACAAAGTACGATCCAACAAAAGTATAATTTATGCTGATATATAAAGTAATTATTTCGTTAGCAATACCGACATGCACATGGCAATGCCAGCTTCTCTATGATACACACTTCGGGACTGTAAATAATAGATTCCTTTTTTTCTGTACCCAGTCAATAGACCTATAGGCGATCCAATACCTTTTCAATGCAGTTTTATGTGACCGTGTATTTATTGGTTGTGGAAAGAGTTTCCGATTATAGTAGACTATACAAGTTTCCAACCGGAAAAAAAAAAAAAAAAAAAAAAAAAAAAAAAAAACTGGTGAAAACTGCACACACTTATATACCTAACGTATGCATGTACAGTTGGGCAATAAAGTTCGCATAGGGTCAAAATTTTGGCTCAAGCGGTTCAGTATCTACGCTGTTGAGCAGGCCCGTCGATGCGTTACGACCGGTCGGTCTGGTATTTTCTATATAGTAAAGTCCGTGATCGGATTTCCGGATTTCCAGATGTCACAGAAGGATGGGTATACGACGATCTATATAGTAAAGTCCGTGATCGGATTTCCGGATTTCCAGATTTCCGGATTTCCAGATCTCACAAAAGGATGGGTATACGACGATGCTATTCAGTTTCAGTAGATAGGAATGCCTCGGAGTTTCGGTTTGTAGATCTCGCGCTTCGGATCGTCTAGATATTAGATTACGATGTCCAGGAGTCGCGCTCCGCAGTTTTCGTACTTAAGGTCGTTTACGTCATAGATGACGATATTTCGGCCTTTCGGTGCGTAGTTTTCGTACTTCAGGTCGTCTATGTCGTAGATGACGATATCCTGGGGTATCGATTCGTAGTTTTCGCGAGACAAGTCGACGACGTGGTAGATTACCATGTACTGGGGTTCCGGTTCGTAGCTCCAGGTCGTCCACATGGTCGATTACGATGTTCTGGAGTTTCGCTTTCGCGCTCCAGGTGGTTTTCGTAGTGGGTTACGACGTACTAGGGCTTAGGGTCGTAGTTTTCATGCTCCAGATGGTTAACGTCGTAGATAATGATGTCTACGATTCGCGCTCTGTAGTTTTTGTGCTTTGGGTTGTGTATGTAGTAGAGTACGATATTTTGGGGTTTCGGTTCGTAATCTTTGCGCTCTTTGCCCAGGAGCCACGCTCGGTAGTTTACGCGCTTTGGTTCGTCTACTCTGTATATCACGATGTCTAGGATTCGTGCTTCATAGTTCTCATGCCCCAAGTCGTTGACATCAAAGATTACGATGTCCTGGAGTACCGGTACCGGATGTCCGGTTCATAGTTTTCATGCTTCGGGTACAGTGTACGTATTAGATCTCGGACATCTACGACATCTCAGAGTTCTGATTCGTAGTTTTTGTACTTCTCTCGGCTACGTAAGTGGGAATTTCAGAGTTGAAAAATATGAGAGAAGGGAAGAAGTCGCCGCGGCATGCAAACGAACGGCATGAACAAAACATCATTAAAGCTATATCAAATAATTTTTTCCAATATTTTTTCAAAAACTACGTTCAAAAACGAATAAGTTGAAAGAAAAAATTCCAAATCGATCAATTTTACAAAAAGTTATGGACAGTCGAAAAAAAAATCGTCGAAATGTTGACAAATTGAGATCTTACAAACTATCTGTCAAAAAAAAAAAATTGAAAAAAAAACCAGAGAAGTGTTAAGAGAAGTGAGAAGTCGATAAGGTTAGTATGAAATCTTTCGTGACACTCAAGCGGTAACATACATTTCATGGTAACCTCATCGACTCTCCATACCTCTACGTGTATAAGAAGCAAATTCAAAAATTAATTTGTCAAAAACTGTGCGGTAAATTGACTTGAAATTTTGGCAGTGAGTATTTCAATTATGTATTTTCCGATGAATAAAATTTCAAAATTTTGGTACTATTTCAAATTTGGTATCGAACCTCCTTAAGTTACTCATAGCGAGCGAGCATAGCCAGCAAGGAACAACGCTAAACCAATCGAGTGAGCGAGCGTAGCAAGCGAACGAGCACGAAAATCAACCAATCAAGCACAAAAATCAGCTATGATGATTAAATATTGAGGAAAATGAATACCTTCTGGAAAATCATCTGAAATGAAAATGCTTAATGCGGGACGTGATTCATGCGCTTGAGAGTCTAGGGCGCCCGTATGTATGTACAAATTTCCGTTGTATATTTTCACGTAATCTCATGTTTATTGTACAATTATTTTCCGAACATTGAAAAAACCACTAACAACTACTGCGCTACGTAGAACTACGCTCAACCAAACGAGTGAGCGAGCATAGCGAGCGAACGAGCAAAAATATCGGCTAGTTATTTATTATTTATACTTTGGAAGTGTTTCTTACTTTACTACGAGCAGGTAGTCTGCCGCGTATGCCTTCTCAATGAGCAGGCACATGGGGGCGTGTGGCCTACTCAACAGCGTAGACACTTAAGGGGACCAGTACAGCTTGGTTTGATGAATTTGGAGTACTCCAAAATTCATTTATTTGTCAACCAGAGTTTATTTCACATCGAAAAAAAATTTTCTTCGAAAAACTTTGTCGTAAGGATTCAGGCACATCGTTGGTCCAATTCAACCTCTCAGCAATTATACTCAGCAATTCTACATCGTATGAACGTAGGGATTAGTGAAAAAAAATCATGTGAAAAGTTACGGCCAATTATGAAAAATTTCCAATATTTAGGCTACTAATTTGCAAATAACTTGGCCAAAACGAAATTGTAAAAAAGTTCCCACGGTCACACGATGAGGATTTCTCTTCCGAACAAAATGTTCCCTTAACGATCTTGATCGGAACAACGATGTGCCTAAAACCTTACGACACAGGTTTTCGAAGATAAATTTTTTTTTGATATGAAATAAACTTGGGCTGAGAAATAAATGTATTTTGGAGTACTCCGAATTTCCAAAACCAAGCTGTACTGGTCCCCTTAAGGCAAAGTGTAACGCATCGAAAACGGGAATGGTGAATTCTCCAAAAGTACTGGATGAATCGCAATGAAATTTTGGGGGATTACGCATTATTCTAGTAGAAAGGGTCTGATTATTTTACTTTTTCGAAATTTTACACATTTTACAAATTTTTTTTTTAATTTTTGTGAAATTTCGAAAAAGTAAAATAATCAGGCCCTTTCTACTAGAATAATGCGTAATCCCCTGAAATTTCATTGCGATTCATCCAGTAGTTTCGGAGAATTCACCATTCCCGTTTTCGAGGCCTTGAAACGTTACACTTCGCCTTAAACGCTTGAGCCTAAATTTCGACCGTATGCGAACTTTGTTGCCCAACTGTACATACATACGATCTATGATTACATAAAGTTGCGAATTGTATGTATTGGTCATATCACTTGAATAACTCAAAAAATTAAAAAACTAAAAAAATTTTGGCAATTTGTCCGTTCGAACCAAGACTATTTATAGTTCCTACTTTTCTAAACCAAATAGTGTCGCTTCATAATTACCGTAATCCAGTCGGATTTGACATGACGTCGATTATAGAAAGAGGTGGATTAACCGATTTTTTACGGGTTCATTTAACCACAATAAAAATAGCCCCCTAGATTTCTAGAAAAAAAGGGCCGAATTTGGCGGTAAACAAATGTTATACAATTAAAGATCGACTTTTTTAACCTAATCTTTTGTCCTGTGTGTTTAGAAAAAAAGCTCCAGATAGAAGTTGGTCGTCCCATTGCCCTCTGAAAAATGATGCCTTCGAAAGTGATTTTTTGATTGTTAGTTTACCCGCAAAACACAAAAATCATCATATATCATCATGGCTCAGCGCGCCGAAAAGCTGCAAGATTCATTCCGCTTTATTTATTTCACGTGGCAGCTATTCCAGCGACTCAGGATTCCGTGCGCTTTCCTCATTCAATAATTTGCTTGACAGAACGCATAGCATAAGGAATATAACAATAATTCATGCTCATTCATCAATGCAGTTGCTGGAAGGCACGTATTTTTTTCAACTGAAGATATCAATCAGTATAGCAATAAACTATGAGCTGTAAAAACGTGTTATCTTCGGACCCAGCTCAGACATCGAATTATATTTTTTTGTTTTTTCTTAATCATTCAGTTCGAAAAGAGGAACAAGAATCTTTGACAGCATTTTCGGCAACCTTGCAACAGTCGAAGTTATTTACATTTGTTTTTAAGTATTTTTGCGGTAATTTTTTTTTTGGTCGAATTAGAAGTATGTTAAGGGGGGCAGCACTCGATTTTCACCGACATAAACTATTATCTCGATTTTCTCTCAAACGGTAATCCCAAATTAATAATCCGCTTGGCAGACGGTGATTAAAAAGAAATAGGTTGTACCTAGCATAGAAACCTCAGTTAAAATGAAAAAAAATACGATTAATGCATCGAGATGGCTCAGCACGCCGAAGAGATGCAAGGTCTAGCCCGTTCTCTTTCGTTCACATAACAGCTATCTCATCTGCGCAAAATTCCGCACGCTCTACTATCCCTCGATAATTGCAAAAAGTAGGAAAATATGTGTTTCCAAGTGATTGAGAATAGGCAATTCTTACTAATTACGGGAATACAAACCAGCTCGTCAATATTGCGCGAATCATAGTGTGTCATGTTTTTAGATGATCGTGTTTGGCATTCTAATTGCAATGACGCTCTGTTTCTCTTCGTCGCGTCAATGATGCGGAATTTTCGATAATAGTCAAAATAAGTGACACGCCTACATCTTTCCCAGCAAACAAATTTATGTACCGATGATGTACTACGTCTGTCGCGATTGCCACGTGCGATGTACTAAGTGCCGCACATGAGCGGTACATTTGCTGCCCGATGTCCGCAACAAGGGCGTGTTGCAGGTACTTGCAAGTACATAACAAAGGCACGTACCACGTATGTACCAGTGACGTATCACGTTTGTGAAACTAATATCACATTTACGTACCATCACCAGGAATAAAATGCTTTGTTATCTATTATAGTATTTGATGCACGTGAAAAAAAAATTTATGCTTACGTTTTGCCATCATTTCATCATCCCATCACATAGTTTTTCAAGTTCAACCAACAGCTCTAGCTGAGGCTATCTCGCTTGAGTCTCTAGATGAGATGAAAGCAGCTCTAGTTGAGTCAAACTCCCTCAAGTCTCCAGTAATAGTGAACAGCCCTGGCTGAGTTTAGACTCGTTCAAGTCTGAGGTAATTAGTAAACAGCTCTAGCTAAGTTTCAACTCGTTCGAATCTGAACGGTAGCGATCGCAAATGACTTGAAGAAAACGTGTCTCATAATTAAAATTTATTTCTCATTCAACTACCTGATTGGGTAAGGCTATACTCAACAAGGGTCCAGACTGTCAGTCAGCAAATTATTATACTCACAGCAACCTGTTCATACGAGATTTGACTAAATAATATAAGCACGCGCCATTCTACTAATCATAACCAATTCCGTGCTAGAAGGAAAATTGTTTTTAGGCATTCAAGAATAAAAACAACATCTTGTGGTTTTTTGTATTTTTCAGCTGAACTAACGATGAAAAATCACTCTTAGAGAGGTCCTTGTTTGGAGGGCAATGAGATAAACAACTTTTGTTTCAAATTTGAAAAAAAAAAAAACAGGAAAAAAGCCTTAGTGAAATCGATTTTCAATTGTTTAACAGTTTCTTGCTGCCAAATCCAGACCTAAGTTTTGTAGAAAACTATGTCATCTACTTATGTCAGATTTGACTGGGCTTCCATCTGTTAGGTATAGTACGAATTTTCATTGATACATAATTATTAGATGTTCCACTGGGTACCTTACCATTACAACGCAACTTCCGATCTACCATCAGCTATGCCAGACTGGCTGAAGAAACTCGTTAGACAAGCTACGAAGGTAAGCAGAACTTACGGATTGCAATGTCATTCCCACTTGATATTATATTAAACCTCTAGTGCAAAAACCTTTCGCCAAGTACATTAATGTGATATTTCCCACAAAAATAGTTTTGTAGCCCTTTAATCTAGAAAAGTATTGAAATCAATGGACGTTGCCCGGTACAAATAAATTTGCTCCCCGTTAATTTCTGAATGTAATCTAGTCTTAGTTTTCAGTGGGAATTTACATTTCGATATGTATAATGTGCGTAACACGTAATAACATGGAACATACGAACTCATAAGAAACGATCAATTAAAATTAAAATTAGGAAAAAACAAAGACAAGAAAAAAAATTTGGAGGTAGTGGTACTTGGCGGGCATTTTTAATTTTTAATTTTAATTTTTACAAAAATGCCCGCCAAGTACCACTACCTCCAAATTTTTTTTACTTGTCTTTGTTTTTTCCTAATTTTAATTTTAATTGATCTTTTCTTATGAGTTCGTATGTTCCATGTTATTACGTGTTACGCACATTATACATATCGGAATGTAAATACCCACTGAAGACTAAGACTAGATTACATTCAGAAATTAATAGGGAGCAAATTTATTTGTACTTGGCAACGCTCATTGATTTCAATACTTTTGTAGATTAAAGGGCTACAAAACTATTTTTGTGGGAAATATCAGATTAATGTACTTGGCGAAAGGTTTTTGCACCAGAGGTGCTTTTGGGGGGCTTTTATTACTTTTTGTACTATCTCGATTCGTACTAAGTCTTGTTCATAATAAATTGTACGAAGAATTGTATAAATTATACGTACGAAAAAATTATACATTTTGAATTTAAAAATGGCAAATAGTCGTATGATGGCGCTTAGGACCTTATGCCAGCTGACAAACCTGGGCTTGTTGATTTTATTGCTATGCGTTTTGATAAGCCATGTGTAAATATGAAAAAGAAAATCACCATATTGACAGCTATAATGCGGTACTGGCTAACACAGTAGCTTCTATTTACAAGAAATATGCACTATACTTCTGAACTCTGTGGATTCGGATTCCAGGTAGAGTCAATTACTCTGTAACTGTGACGCAGGAAATATCTGGAGATCAGCCTTATATGAATGTCGAATTGAAACGAAATTTGACCGAAGATTAGTTTTGACATAAAGAAACTACAGCGACGATTCTATCAAATCAGATATTATAATGTGGTACAGAGTGTTTATAAATTCACTTATGAATCCTAGTCTGCTGATAACAATGAAAATTTATTTATATTTTTAATATTCATTACGTCAAAACATTAGAGACAAAATAGTTGGATGTTAATCGCTGGCTACAATGGAAATAAATAGCACTCAGGTAGCCCCTAGAACCTTATACCTTGTCATACTATCAGTCATAATTCACATTTTTCGATTCTTATAAACGTTTCTTGTCACTGGATATGAGCGGTTTGCCTAGCACGGTGATATTGAAATAACCTGAAAGCAACAGTCAATCACCCTTTAATTGTACGCAGAAGATAATCCAGAATGAATTTTGCATGAGTTTAGAAAATTTAACATTTTCATTAAAGCTCATTGTACTGAATCAAAAATTGAGCCAAAAGTATTAATTTCCACATGAAAAAAATACTGCGGTAATTCTATAAAAACAAAAATTATAATATAGCAAATAGTATTTGTAGTCTCCGAATGAAGATATCTATAAGTTTACTCATGAATCTTGGTCTACTAGTGACAATAAAGGTTGTCTCTATCTTTCATATTTATTGTATTAAATGTTAGAGATAAAATGATATTCATCGTTGACTTAAGGGAGTATACCCACCTGGAGAATATTTTTTTTTCGAATTACTTTAACAGTTGATTAGTACTATTTTGATAGATAGTTCATGATATTTCAAGATTTTGTGGTCTTCGCTGCACATAGATTTAGTCCATCAAAGAAAAATTGGTTGTCGTAAGGTACAGGCTGCTGTGATGCATGAAATTTCTTCAAATTTGGAGCGAATATTCCATACGATAATGTGATTTAGGGCCAATCAAATAAAAATTCATGAATTTAAATTTGGACATAAAAATCTGTGATTGTAAGACTTTTTTTTCCATTGTTTCTAAAAAAGTGTCTCATGATAAAAAAATTCTCATGTTTGAAAGTTAAATTCATGAAATATTATTGGCTTAACCCTAAATTCCATTCATATAGAACATCCTATCGAAATTTGAAGAAATTTCATGCAACGCAGCAAGCTGTACCCTACGACAACCACTTTTTCTTCGATGAACTAAATTTATGTTCATTTATCAGGAAGGGATTAAATCAATCCAGTCGAGTCAATTTTGAAAGTTATCAGAGGCTATTTATTAGAAGAAAACAAAATAAAAATTAACATAAGACAACCGACTCACAAACATTGAAGGTTGCTTAGTAAATACAGTCAAACAATTAAAATCTGCTTAGTCAATACAGTCAAATAAATAACAAAAAAATTTTTACAAATCTCAAATATAAACAGTCGAAATAATAATAGATAATATGAAATAATGAAAGTGCAGTATGTAAGAAAGGGTAGTTAGTTAAAAGATAGAAAGTAAGTACCTTGGCCTAATTGGTGGTAAATTTGACAACTCAATATGTGAGATAGTCACGTTCGGTAGAAGGATAGCAACCATACTATCCTTCCGTGATTAAAAGCCGACTAATAAGCCAGGTGTGAATAGCTCCTGTTTATATAGCAACTAGATCACGTGTTGACAAATCTTACTGCCTATTGCCTATATCCCGAATGAAGTCATTGAGTGTGTATCATTAGGTCCAAAATTTGCACCACCAACTAAGTTAGAGCAGGGAACTATAATTGACATTATAAAGAACGTAGAATTCTCAATTAATATTCCTACGGTATCTGATGAACATAAACAAGAGTTAGGAAGTAAGCTTATTAGTAGTATAGACCAGTTCAACCGAAAGAATAAACACATTAACATCGAAGATCGGTTGGTAGCACAAAAACTAAACAGAACGCGCTCTTTCCTCAGAAATAATAACAACATCTTTTTCACTTCAGCTGATAAAGGCAACGTTACGGTAGCATTACCCTAGCGGGTTCTCATATACGCTGAGTACCCTTCAATTCTACGGTATGGAGACGGTATAGGTATTTACTTGGTATAACCACTGTGAGAATACCGTTTTTTCACAGTAGTTTCGCGCCCAAATCAGACCGGAAACATATCGTAGTAAAACTGTATGTTTCTCGTAGTCATACGGTAGGAAAATCAGATGTATCGAGATATATATTTCGGACGTCTATTTATCCGAACTTGTAAATCACGTATTACTGAGTGTGAGATGTAAAATTATATGCGTAATGCTCGACCTTACCTACTTCACCCCATCGATTTGATTCATTTCCATTTTATGTGTAGGTCATGTCTAGGACTTAGAAAGGTGAAAGTTATAATAAAATGTGCCTCTCAGTCGTTTCTGAGACAATAGGTTTGAATAAATTTAACTGCGTTCATATGTTTCAAATAGTATAAAATATTTAAGAAGCTCGTGGCTCAGTGGGTAAGCGTTCTGCTTCATAACCGCGTAACTGTGTGATCGGTGGTCCGTATCCCCTTGGTGGGGTAGTTTTTTTTTATTTCTTTCTTCTCTACGCAATTTGCATTATTCATACATAAATATCATGCAAATCAGTGTTCAAAGTAATCGCTTTTGAAAAATAAAAATAATTGTTGATATCTTTCCCTATTTGTATATCGTAACAAATCTATTCATGAACTGTATACATACGGTATGCGCATGGTCTGCTTTGGGCGCAAATATACCATAAGGCAACGTATGAATACCGTCTTACTATCTAGGTATAACTAGCGGTAAGAGCGTAGTCATACGTTTTCTCATGGTATATTCAGCGTATATAAGAACCCGCTAGGGTAAACAGAGACAGTTACACACAGAAAATGCGGACCTTGTTCGCTGATCCCGCTACATATAGAATAGTCAATAAGAATCCGGTAATCTCGTTACGCAAAACTGCATATAGGATATTGGATAGGTGGAATACGAACAACTTCTTATCAAAACAATTCCATAAGAATGATCTAACTCAGGCCAACACGAGTTTAGCTAAGGGTTATGGTTTACCAAAAATTCACAAAAAAGATGTTCCGCTCAGACCTATCATCTCAGCCATAGGTAGTCCAACTTACTCTATTTCAAAGTTTCTAAGTAATTTATTAATGATTAGTATACCGAAGGCGGATTCATGTATTAAACATAGTTGGGATTTGATTGACAAACTCAAAAATGTGTCAGTTCCAAAAGATCATATTTTGATTTCCCTGGATGTCACTTCTTTGTTTACTAACGTACCTACTGAATTAGTCAAGACAGCTCTAATGAATAGATACGCTTTCGTAGCTAAACACATGGTCATGCTTTTGAGTGAGTTACTGGCAGGAGTTGCTTACTTGTTAGATAATGTCTGCTTCCAGTTTGATAATCAGTTTTATAAACAAATTTTTGGTACCCCTATGGGGTCTCCTGTCTCTCCTATTCTCGCAGACATAGTTATGGTTGATCTGGAACGCGATTGTTTATCAAGACTTAGCTTCAAACCACTATTTTACTATCGATATGTAGACGATATCATCATGTGTATACCACAACAAAAGGTTGACCATGTGGTTAACACCTTTAATAGCTACCATGAAAGACTACAGTTCACTTCGGAACTCGAACAGGACCGTAAACTAAGTTTCTTAGATGTTCACGTGATTAGGGATGATTCCAATGAATTAATTATAAATTGGTATCGCAAACCAACTTTCTCAGGTAGATTCCTGAACTTCAACTCGTCACACCCTGTAGCACAAAAACGAGGGATGGTATTCAACTTGGTAGACAGAGCGTTGTCTCTTTCACATCCTAGGTTTCACCAAGAAAACTTGAACTTAGTGAGAACGTTGTTACGGGATAATAATTACCCCGATCCTTTCGTTGAAGGATTGATCTCTAACAGGGTGTCACAGTTACGTTCCAGGAATCTACATGATTGTAACACCAACATAATCATCACGTTAACCGATCCCGATGAGAAAACCACGGTGATTACTGTAGTTAATAAGGTACGCCACACACGTAACAAATTAGTTCGCTTGCCTTATATCAAAGGTTTTCCGGAAAGACTCAGCAGCACGTTTAGAAAATATGACTTCACGACGATTCTGTGCGTTAATAATAACTTGAGGTCGATTGTTACTAAAGGGAAAGATAAAATAAACAAAAAAGACCAATGTAATGTAGTATATAAAATCAAATGCAATGACTGCTCAGCCTCGTATGTGGGTGAAACTAAACGTGAACTCAAGACGAGGATAAAGGAGCATGAAGATAACATTAACAAAGACGTGGGGTTACATTCGGTGGTTTCGCAACACCAAACTCAACTTAATCACTCCTTTGATTGGGACAATACGTTAGTGTTAGATAGGGAACAAGTATGGGCTAAGAGGATCACTTCGGAAATGCTTATCAACTTGCAGCCGAATAGCCTTAACAAAAAAGAGGATACCAAAAAACTACATGTACCCTATTCTAATATGTTACGTAGGTTAAGATCTAAAAGTGTCTCTTAGATTATTAAGGTATGATTGTAATGGTGTTGTATTGGTCAGTTCTATGTTATTGTTTTGGTTTTTTGTACTTGATCTTTATAAATACTCATTGACGTCAGCTATTGACGTCACATGTTTTTGATTGACTGTAACAATAGGCAGTGAGATTTGTCAACAGTTGATCTAGTTTCTATATAAACAGGAGCTATTCACACCTGGCTTATTAGTCGGCTTTTAATCACGGAAGGATAGTATGGTTGCTATCCTTCTACCGAACATGACTATCTCACATATTGAGTTGTCAAATTTACCACCAATTAGGCCAAGGTACTTACTTTCTATCTTATAACTGACTACCCTTTCTTACATACTGCACTTTCATTATTTCATATTATCTATTATCATTTCGACTGTTTATATTTGAGATTTGTAAAATTTTTTTTGTTATTTATTTGACTGTATTGACTAAGCAGATTTTAATTGTTTGACTGTATTTACTAAGCAACCTTCAATGTTTGTGAGTCGGTTGTCTTATGTTAATTTTTATTTTGTTTTCTTCTAATAAATAGCCTCTGATGAGGACAGAACACCACTGCCGAAACGTCAGGCGACAAATAACTTTCAAAATTGACTCGACTGGATTGATTTAATCCCTTCCTGATAAATGACAATCCGAGTGTTAACTTCACATTTACTATAAATTTATGTTCAGCGAAGGCTACAAAATTTCAAAAAATCATGAACTATTATTCAAAATAGCACTAATCAACTGTAAAAAAACTGAGCTATAAGACACTGAAGTTGATTAAACTTTTTTTTGAAGTATATTGAACTTTTTAATTAGTAGATTGAACTTTATTCAAAGATCTATTCAAACTATATTTAGGTATGATCGTAAGCCTGAAATGAGATATAATACTTTATGACATATAAAATGAACTGAACATGCATAAGTTTTAGATGACAGTCTCTGATGACTCTTCCATTGCTCCTGATGCAATATGTTTTGTACTTTTCGAAAATTTTTACCTCACGTGCTTCTGCGTAGGGGATATCATTACTTTAATAACATTTGCTACAGTTTATATAGTTCATATAGTTGTGAGTAATGAGACTGCACAAAATATAGCAATTTTATCTCCTGCTTCCTCATTTTCTTATGCTAGCCGAGAGGGAATATTATTACGGGTATTCACATAACCTTGAAGACTTGAGCTCGTGAGGTAAACGATAAATCAGATAGGTTAATATTCATTGTTGTTTAAAAGATATCGGGTCCATATTCGAACATGTTTACCTCCTACTCTGTAGAAAGTTTTCAATCAAACATTACTTTGTGAATTTTGCACAATTAAGTCTTTTACATGTCGGCTGACTTGAACTGTCAGTTTGACAGATCGACGCGCATGCGCAATGGCCTGGAGCGATAAATTGTGCTGAAAAAGGAGAAAAACTGAGAACGTGAAGCGAGCCACCTCGAAATTAAAAATATTCATATCTCAGCTATACGTGCACAGATTCTATTGATGTTAGACTTAAATGAAAGCTCTTTTGATCCTCATTCTCACAATTAGTTGTAGATCCGCATGATGTCACCAAATACGTTGGGACAGAAAAAACATTATTCCCCCACTCCGCGGGAAAATTGCCGCAGCTGTAAAGAGACTCGGAGAGTCGCTACGTACACTTGGCGAGGTTGATTCTGGGCCGGAAGTGCAAAATCAGAAAAGTTACCAGGCTGGTAGTTACTAGGCAAGTAGTGAGACAGTACGAGCCGTCTGCTAAGTTTCAAAAAAAGTGACAAATAACCTAAACTCGAAACGAGACCAAGTGACGCGGTGTTTGTGATTACCCCAGAAATTATGTAATTATCGAAGTTGATACCACCTCGTGCTGGTTTCGCGACCGTCTTTAGGGTAGCGCGGCGACTATCTCACTACTTGCCTTTTAACTACCAGCCTGGTAATTTTTATGATTTTGCACTTCTGGCCCAGAATCAACCTCGCCAAGTGTACAAAAAAAAAAAATGTTCAATGTACTTGGCGTGAGACTCTACCGAGTCTCTTGATCGCAAAACAACACCGTGGCGAGAATATAGAGACATACTTCTTGTCGGATCTTCTTTCTCATCAGATTCCAGGATGCATGATTTGCAAAATGATCTCCCAGACAGCACAAAACTGAATGTTGTTCATCAGACGTCTTTTAGACATCCAATGCACCAACTTTTATCATACCAGAGGCAAATATCACCAGAAGTCGTTTTTCTGACGGAAGTCTACTTTTAAACGACAAAAACTGGCGCATCGGATATTCATTATAATACTGTATTGGCTGGGATAAGATCTAAGTAATTCAAATGTTTTCTACTCCATCACAGTGTATCAGTAAAAAAAAACTCATTCTAAAAAAACTAAAAAAACTAGCGCTGCTATGTGTGGATTTTTCAAACTACATTTTCAGGCCTGAGTGTATATAAACACGAGGTGGTTTCGGTTATCAAATATAAATTGTCACGAGGATATTTTATCAACACCCTAGCGGGTTCTCATATAAGCTGAATATATTGTAAGACAACGTATGAGTACGCTCTGACCGATAGTTGTATCTAGATAGTAAGACAGTAATCATACGTTGCCTTATGGTATATTTGCGCCCAAAGCAGACCGTGTGCATACCGTATGTATACAGTTTACGAATAGATTTGTTACGGTATAAAAATAGGGAAAGATATCAGCAATTATTTTTTTTTTTTTGTCGAAAGCGATTACTATAAACACTGATTTGCATGATATTTACGTATGTGTAATGCAAATTACGTGAAAAAAAAAAGAAATGAAAGGAAAAGGACACTACTCTCGGGATTCGAACAACCAATCACACGGTTACGCGGTTATGAAGCAGAGCGCTTACACACTAAGCCACGAGCTTATTAAACATAATCTACTACTGTTCGAAACATAAAGAGCTTGAATTTGTTTGAACTTACCCGACTAAAAAAGATTATATATAACTATATATGAGTATATATAAGTTTATATGATTCATATATAATTTTATATAATTCATATATGAATTACATATAACTATATGAAACTATATATAGTAATATATAACTATATACAAGATTGTGAATAGGCTTATATATAATTATATAGAATTATATGAAATTTCACATTGGTATATATAACGATATAGGTATATGTTGTATTTATCTTGACCGTGAATAATTATTAGGAATTGTAGAAATCTCGGGTATAAACGGTCCAGTTCAGTAAATAAATTGAAATTTTATTTGACGTTTCGGCCGAGACATGGTCGACCATCATCAGAAAAAACTGTGGAAACCACATTATAATTCAGATTATAATCGTAAAAATTAGGTGTCTTATGAGTAATAGATCTGTAGTTATTCTGATCCAAAACTGAGAACGATTTCATATAATTTATAAAGTTTAACAAGAATTTAAACATTCGTAGAAAAATCACAACATGTGACTAGATGTAGGTTAAGAGTATTATAGAAACGTAAAACTTTAGCTAGAAACAAGTCGATATAATTTAATATTATAATAATATGACACTTTAAATGTTGAAAGTTAACTGATTGTTTAATAATTTTTGGATATCATATCAGGCTAAGTTGCTCACCGAAACAGACTTCTATTAGCTCATAAGATGTTGTTAGGAGAGCG
Organism: Macrophya alboannulata; assembly: GCA_949628255.1. NCBI lineage: Eukaryota > Metazoa > Arthropoda > Insecta > Hymenoptera > Tenthredinidae > Macrophya > Macrophya alboannulata. The sequence goes on from OX451213.1 coordinate 7,182,758, forward strand.
CTCAGTGAAGAAGTGACGTTATTGCTAGGTTAGATCTATATCGATAATAGATGTCAATCGATAGTCACGGATTAGTTAACCAACAAAAATCAAGAAATATCAAAAAGTTCCAAATGTTAAATAACATTATTTGTAAAAATTCTGATAAATGTTAATCTTTCTGACACGTTGTTACCACCGCAAGTTAAAAATTTTTTAGCGTATGGACCAAAACATGGTGTTCCTTACAATCCTAACAAAATTCCCACAGATAACATAATTTGTGGCATAGAATCAGGCTTAAATACTTTAGATAAGAACACTAGAGATATAGTACGTAGCCAGGTTACTAATAAAATTCTTTCTCATCAAAATAACACTCAACTAGATCGCAATCAACGACAAACTCTATGCGATTTTAAATTCACTAAAAAATTCTTACAACAGCATCCAAATTTAACTATATCTAAAGCTGATAAAGGTAACAAAACCGTGGTTGTTAACACAGTGGATTATCTAAATAAAGTCAATGTGTTACTCGATGATGAAGAAACTTATAAAGTACTTAAAAATGATCCCACAAAAATCTTCGAAAGAAGAAACAACACTCTTGTGAATAGTTGGGTTAAAAATAATTATATTTCATCTAAATTAGGCTCTAATTTAAAAACTTTGAATTCAGTGGCTCCGAAAATGTATTTCCTCCCTAAGATACACAAACCTAATGTACCTTATCGACCGATCGTATCTAATATTGGTGCTCCAACTTACAAGTTAGCCAAATTTTGTGCGTATCCCTTATCACAAATCTTAGGTAAAACAGAGTATCATACTAAAGATTCGTGGTCGTTTGCTAATAATATCAGACATATGGACCTACCTAAAAATTATAAACTCATATCATTAGATGTTACATCCTTGTTTACGAACATCCCTACACATTTAGTGTTGGATTGTATCTCTAAAAGATGGTCGGAGATTGAAACTCACACACAATTACCTAAGGAGGAGTACATTAAAAGGATTAAATTATGTTCAGATTCAACTTTCTTTGTTTTTAAAGCGAAAGTTTACCAACAAATTGAAGGTGTTGCGATGGGTTCTCCTATTAGCCCATCGTTTGCTAACTTAGTAATGGAAACTCTTGAGAACTCTGTGATCAATAACTTGCAGTATTCCCTTCCGTTTTATAAACGATACGTTGATGATATTATCACTTCAGTGCATCCTGATATGATCAGGGACATCGTTGAACAGTTTAATAAATTTCATCCTGAACTTAATTTCACTGTTGAACTTGAATCTAACAACTGTTTGAATTTTTTGGATATTTCAGTCATTAATCATGACCAAAAGATATTTATTAACTGGTACTGTAAACCAACTTGGTCGGGTAGATTTCTACATTTCTCTTCACACCATCCCCTAAAATATAAAAGAAGCGTAATCAGTGGTTCATTGGACAGGGGTTTATTACTATCTGAACCACAATACAGACAATCCAACCTTAAGTTGATCACGGATACTCTAGAAGAGAATGGATATCCCTCGAATCTTGTTAAACAGGTGTTAACATCTATGGTTAATAAACTCTACAACAGCATTAAGTTTGAAGAAAAACAGTTAAATGATTCAAGGGTTTTCAAGAGTTTCACTGTTATACCATATGTAAAGGGTTTATCTGAACGATTACAAAAACTAGTTGCAAAATATGGTATTAAGGTAATTCATAAAATTGCCAACACTACCTCCAGTTTGTTTTCACACCTTAAGGATCCAATTCCTACGTTGGAACGGTCAGGGGTTATATATCAAATTCCCTGTAATGGTTGTCAAAAATGCTACATAGGACAAACGTCGCAACACCTTCATGAACGCTTATATTCACATCAATATAACATTAAATGTAAAGACATCGATAAGTCAGCGTTAGTAAACCATAGTTTAACTTTGTGTCACAAGTTTGATTTTGATAATGTCAAAATAGTTGCATCTGAACAAAATTTTTTCCATAGAACTTTAAAAGAAATGATATATATTAAAAAATATGACATGGTCAATAAAAGATCAGACATAGACAACTTAAGCAACCTGTATGCGCCTCTATTAAATAATGTTGGATAACATATTAGGCTATAATATCAAATCAAAATTACCGCGTACGTTATCATAGATCGATTAGTAATACACACCATCCGTGACTATCGATTGACATCTATTATCGATATAGATCTAACCTAGCAATAACGTCACTTTTCCACTGAGCGCTCTCCTAACAACATCTTATCAGCTAATAGAAGTCTGTTTCGGTAAGCAGCTTAGCCTAATATGATATCCAAAAATTATCAAACAATCAGTTAACTTTCAACATTTAAAGTGTCATATTATTATAATATTAAATTTTATCGACTTGTTTCTAGTTGAAGTTTTACGTTTCTATGTTACTCTTAACCTACATCTAGTCACATGTTGTGATTTTTTTACGAATGTTTAAATTCTTGTTAAACTTCATAAATTATATAAAATTGGTCTCAGTTTTGGATCAGAATAACTACAGATCTATTACTCATAAGACACCTAATTTTTACGATTGTAATCTGAATTATAATGTGGTTTCCACAGTTTTTTCCGAGGTTTTTTCTGAGGATGGTCGACCATGTCTCGGCCGAAACGTCAAATAAAATTTCAATTTATTTACTGAACTGGACCGTTTATACCCGAGATTTCTACAATTCCTGATATAGGTATAGGTATATATGGGGCATTTCACGTCAACTCGACCACGTCAACTCGACTCAACTTTGGTATGATTGTTCTCACTTTGAAAGGCGCTCAGTTTTTATTTCAGATTTATCCAAATCGATTTGAATTTTCTACAATTGTTGAAAACGATCATATTGATCGACACAATTTAAAAATCTGAAAAAATTCTGAAAAATCGTGTGTCAGATATCAAAATTTTTAAGCCTAGAGCCGGAGTGGGGAGATTTTTCCTTCTTACTGTTTTCAAGCTTTTTCCGAAAAAAAACGATAAAAAAATTAGAAGCGGGGGTTATTTTACTATGGATGGTCGCTGAAACATTTTCATATGTTACACCGGATTTTTGAAAAAATTTTCAAATTTTTCGCAACAGATTTTTTCGAAACAAGAAAAAAAAAAAAAAATTCTGCGAAAAATCTGAAAAAATGTTCAAAAATCCGGTGTAACATATAAAAATGTTTCAGCGACCATCCATAGTGAAATAACTCCCGCTTCTAATTTTTTTATCGTTTTTTTTTCGGAAAAAGCTTGAAAACGGTAAGAAGGAAAAATCTCCCCGCTCCGGCTCTAAGCTTAAAAATTTTGATATCTGACACACGATTTTTCAGAATTTTTTCAGAGTTTTAAATTGTGTCAATCAATATGGTCAATTTCAAAAATTGTAGAAAATTCAAATCAATTTGAAAAAATTTGGAAAAAAACTGAGTGCCTTTCAAAGTGAGAACAATCATACAAAAAATCGCGGGGCCAATCCATGAGGTCAAGGGTCAAACCCAGCTCGAGTTGACGTGGAATGCCCCATACCGAGAGTTTTCGGTGAATCCGCACGACCCCCTCCTAAAGCCAAACCAACACAGACACTCACCGTATGCGTGAGGCTTGTTCGGGAGGGGATGAGCAATGCTACTAGTAGACTATCCCCTCCTGAACGAGCCCCATACACGCGGTGCGCGCCTGTGTTAGTCTGGCCTTAGGAGGGGGTCGTGCGGATTCACCGAAAACTCTCGGTATATATATTAGGGTGTGTCACAAAAAAAAACGATATCTGGCTACGTTTCTAACGGATAGCTTTCGTCAACACAAAGAGATTTCCCGCTCAAAAAATTTCGTATGTCAAGGCTAACTGGTTCCGAAACTTTTTTTTTAGTTTTTTGGTTGTAGAGTAAATATCACATTTTATTATTCTTATAATTTTAATTTATTAATTTTTCTCGGATACAGTGTTATGAATAAGGGAGGAGCTCCCACTGTTGATAAGAGTTAGGGAGGAGCTGCCACCGTTGTTATGAATCAGATTGTTGCTGATACGATAGTTATGAATTTGGGTTCTTTTCTCTTGTTTTTACGTCTAGGGACAACCGGATATTATTTGGGTGCTTGGATGAATGATGTGGATGAAACTTTATGTATAGTTGATAATACTGAGAGTGAGTTTATTATATAGACTTATTATCTAATACAATATTCTGTTTGAGTTTAGTGCAAGATTGAGTGTGTAGTTTATTATAATTGCCTGATGTGTAATGAAGTGATTGAGTTGAGAGTTTGTGGGCAAGTGTTTCTATTGTCTCATTGTCTCTCGGGCGTGAGCGCGTTTATGCAAGGTAGCAGTTTTAAAGGTGAGTAAGTAGGGATGAGGTTCTTCGGATTGAGATTGAGGCTTCTTCTGATTAGAGGTTGAGAGATAGGATGCAGCTGCAGGATGTTATGTCTTCAGTTGATATCGTAGGTAATATAATGTGAAATATAGGGGTGTGAGTACACGAGCACGTAACACGCCCATCCCCGGGGGAAAAAAAATATTGCTCCTGTGAAGCAGGAGGAAAATTTTTTTTTTTTTTTTTTTTGTTTTTGTGTTTAAATCTATGGATTTAAATGCAATATGTATATTAGTTATAAAGGTCTTATGTTTACGTTAGTAAATATAAGCTAGGTATATGAGATAATAATTATAAACGTCTTATATTTACGTTAGTAAATATAAGCTAGGTATAGGAGATATGATTTTGATTCCAAAATCATATTACACTAAAGATGGCTTATTGGCAATAAGATCGGTTAGTTATAAATGTCTTATGCTGAGTTAGTATATGATATTTGAATATTACATTGGCAGGTTATATGTGTAATTATTTAATAATAATGACATGGATAGTATCGTTGTTATTACAGATATTGTATAATATAGGTAATTATTACTGATTTCATCATAGTGGTACATGTTCTTATTGGGCGTAGAAAGATGTTTGAGACGGCGGAGGTGTTTCAGTATTTATTGGGTTTGATGTTGTGTGAGTAGTAATGATCGCTGGCGGATTTGCTTGTTGAATAATTATATGTGTGTGTGGTGTTTGTGGGTTTAATGTTCGTTCGCATGATGATGTGGCATGTTCTAATGAATTGGGTGGTTCGATAAAAGTCTGATTGCCTTGATATTCGACTATTTCATTGCTAGGTTCATTTCGTTGGCAAATACTTCTGATAGTTTTGAACAAGTTGAACATTTTACTTACTAACGAAAATTTGTTCATCAAATACATAAGTGATAGTGATCCGAATGCAGAAGAAATGTAATATAATATGTTTTCCACGCGATTGTTGTTGTCTGTAGATTTTTTATGTTCTGTCATTTCATTTGCTTGTTTAATGATGTCGTCTAGTGTTAAGCCGTTCGAGGTCAAGTCTTTATGATTAAGATATGGGGTTTTGTTCAGTACTGATATAGGAATGGGGGATAAATTGTTGAAGTCTTTGTTTTTGAATGGCCCATAAAAATCTGAGATATTAAGGTTAAATTTGGGTACGTAGGAGTAAGTTTCTATTGTTTGGTAATGTTTGGTCGTAGAGAGAGAGATTGTGTTAGAGCTTGCCGTGCATTTATTGTTCAATTTTAATATTCCGGAATCACTTAACGTTACTTGAATTGGGTTTTCGTCTGTGCATACGATATGGATAACTTCTGGTTTTGTCAAAGAGTAAATCCAGGAATTGGATGTAATTAATTCTGTCCAGTATACTCCGTTAAAGGTACCAAGTCTGATGTACCAAGTCTGTTTCGGTCGGCTGGATAAATAATCCGATTTCGGAAATAATATGATTGTTAGTATGGAATAGCGGTTGATTTTGTCTGCAAATGTATGCTCCTAATGACATCATACATTTATTGAACTTTAGTTCGGTTAATTGGAAATATAGGCTTCTATCTCTTGTTATTGCTATGTAATCGCTGCTTGGTCTGATATATGCGAATTTGTCGTCCGTGGTATCGTAGTGTTGTTTTACTGGGATTGGGATAAGTCGGTAAATGTTGAAGATGTTAGTATTAAGTAGTGGTATTGAAATGATGTAAATAAGTTTATTGTTTATGTAGGTAACTTCGAGTTTTGAGAGTCTTACTAATTCTTGTGCGTATTCGTTTTCTAGGGGAACTGGAAAATGTTTCATGGGGTTTTGACTTTGTATTTGTTTGATAGATGACATAATCTGTTCAGGTGTTAGGATTTTTGGATGAAGTATCCCTTGTCTAGCGAATAAGATTGCATCGATCAGATTGTCGAGGTCGAGTTCGTATTCGTTAGAATATTTGTCAAGTTGTACTAAGTGTTTTAAAAGGAAAATGTGTCCGTGATTTATCTTTACATTTACGTTTATAATGTTGAACAATTCGTTGAATTTTATTTGTGTATTGTCTATTTCTTGAATATGGTCTGTGATTTCTTGCAGTTTTACTCTATGTTCTCCAAGCTTAGATTTGATTATGTGTGTTTGGGCTTTCAGTAGTGAGGCTAGATGGTTAGTATCTGCATATAATTTGTTGATTTGCGAATCGTAGTGTTCTGCGTCTTCTGAGTCTAGGGTACCGAACAGTGTTTTACTAACTTTGCCTATGAATCCAAAAGGAGCCCATCTCTTGCGTCTGTAGTTAAGGAATTTTGCAAGGTGTTGTTCGATGCCTGTGTTGTCGTGATAACCGATTAGGGTACCTATCTGATTCTGGTGTTCTGTAATAACTAACATTCGATTTTTTAGCATATCTATGTGATCGTGCATGTCGCAACTTGCCACGTAAGATGCGCATTTTTTATTAATTGCTTCTAAATAGTCGTTTAGTTTGCTCAGTTTTCCGATCAGGTTGTCTAGGTCGATGAAATTGATTAGTTTCCACTCGTCGTTGAAGGTTTTCAAGTTTTGAATATGCTCGTAGTAGATACCGGGATTGTCATCGAATATTGAGATTGCGTACGGGTCGTCGATTTCATCTGGCTCGGCTAGTCCAGTTCTGAAAAGGTATTCATGTACTGGTATATTCGTGATTTGGCGTCTGTTATGTGTGGTAGTGTTTTGTATATTGTTATTCTATGGCTAATTTTATTTTATTTATATGAACTATTTTAGTTTTATGATCGTTTATTTGGAGTTCCGCGTTAATGTTATTGATTATACGAATTATTTTGTATGGTCCTTTGTAGTGGTCATCTAATTTCTTTTTCGTTTCATTGATTAGGTAGACGTATTGACCTGGCTCGAAAGTGTGTACATTTATGTGTTTATCGTATATCAATTTTGATTTTAATTTCGCATTGTTAAGATTTTTCATTGCGTCTTGACGAGTTTCTCTGAGACGAGTAATTATTTCGTGCAAGTAATCTTCGTATTTATTCGAAAGATTTTTGTTGACGCATATGCTTGACAATTGTCGCGCTATTGTACCAAATATTAATTCGTGAGGTGTGTAGCCAGTGCTTTCGTGTACTGACGTATTATACGAGAATATTGCGAATCTAATCCATTTGTCCCAATTATATTCATGATTGATGTAGTGTTTTAAGTATTCGATTAGGACTTGATGACTGCGTTCGAGAGAGCCATTGGATTGAGGATGGTAAGCTGTGGTTTTTATTTGTTTTATTTTGAAAATTTTAGCTAATTGTTTCATGACAGGACTGAGAAAGTTCGGGCCTTGATCTGTTAAGATTGATTGAGGGGCTCCGTAGCGACAAATAAAATTTTCTGCAAATGCTTTAGCTATTGTTGTTGAAGTCATGTTTTTTAATGGTATTGCTTCCGAGTATTTACTTAAATTGTCTTGAATTGTTAGTAAATATTTATTTTGTGAATTTGAAGTAGGTAAAGGTCCGACTATATCTAACGAAATTTTCTCGAACGCGTTTGTTGGTGTATCCGTTATTATCATCGGAAGTTTAATTTTATTTCTGACAAGTTTTCGTCGTTGACAGCTCTCGCATGATTTTATAAATTTTCCGATATCGTCTTTCATGTTCGGCCAATAATATAATGCTCGGATTCTTTTGAAAGTTTTTGTTATTCCTTTGTGACCAGCTATGACGGATTCGTGGTTTTCACGAATTATTTCCTCACGTAGCTCAGGATTGGGGACATTGATTTCGTTTAGACAGATGTTTACTGTTATATTTGTATAATTAAAGACTTTTCTGAGAGTGTTTTTAATCGCGAACCAATTTAGTTTATCAAATCCGCTACCGATTTTAGAAATTGAGAAAGATTTTATGTTTTTAGCCTGCAGTATGTCACGGAGGATAATTAATGTGTTATGGATTCCATTAACTGTTGATTTTTCATAATGGTTCTCTTGTGTTACAAGACTAAAGATGAATTTTTTATTAATTGGTGTAATGATCACACTATTCATTTCAGGACTTTGGGATCTTAGGAAATTTGTATCTAAACTGCCGATTTCGATTAAATGTTTACCAACTCCTTTTTTAAAAATACAATCTGCTGACATACAGTGCACGTAATTATCTTTTCTCATAAGAATATCATCGTTTGTCTCTTTGATATTAGGTGCTAGTGGGGTTGGATCTGTATGGCTGAAGTGTGGAATCGGATTTTGAGGTTGAACTTGTTGCATATTATTTGTACTATTTTCTTCGATATCGTGTAAGAGTCGGTTGTCGTTTGATGGAAGAATATTATTCGAGGTACTGATTCTGTCTGTTTCTATGTGGTAATGGTGTAAACTTTCAGGTACGACGATATGTTCGGTTCGTATACGATTTTCATTATTTGAGTTTGAATTAGCAACATTATTTCCTGAACAGGGTACAATATTTTGACTTGGTTCAGAGTCGCAAATAGTCATTCTTATGCAGGAATTTTGAAAAACAAAGTATATCATTGATCGCACGGTCTTCCAATTTAGTTTATCTAGTCCACAACCGATTTTTGGAATCGATATTGACTGTACGTTGTCTGTTTCTAACTTTCGTCTGAGTTTACATAGGATGTTGTACATAGTTTCGTTCGTAGGTTTGTCAAAAAATTCAGGTTTAGTTATCAAGTTATAAACTTTGATGTCATTGTATGGTGTTACTATAATGTCACCTACTTGATGGTTTTTTGATTTTAACTCGTCGCGACTTATAATATTTCGTTCGATCATTTCTTGTGCTATACCTCGTCCAATTAGACAGTCGGCTGGGATGCAATGTGCCAAGTTGTCGTTTGTTGTAAATAAATCTTGAGTTACCTCAGTTATGAAACGGTTCTCTGGGATCGGTAAAAGTTTTGAGACTTCTCGGAATTGTTTATAGGATGGATTATAATACATGGATTTGGCCATCGGGTACGTGGATTGTCTCGGGGTGGTAGTTTTAGGTATAGTGGGTGGTTGTTTTCCTTTGACAGCGTCTGAATATAATTTCTTATGATTAGAACTGTGAGTCCATGATTCACTGGAAGTAGGTAATTTTTGTTCATAATAAGGGACATGGTTGTCGTCTGACGATGAAGAATCAGGCGGTTGTGAAGGGGATTTAGGCTTTCTTGGTCGCAGCTTATGTTTGTATTCATGTGTTGGAGATTGCGTGCTGGTGCTTTGCTGTATGTTGGTTTATTTTTAAGTGTGTCATTTGGTTCTGAGTTATCACTAGGCTGGTTTGAAGTAAGATCAGGTTTATCAATTGAAGCGCTTATGTTCGGTCGGCGTTCGATATATTGTGGATTATTATTTAAATTTTTGTTCAGGTACGGATCTTTCTTGAACGAAGTTGATGTAGGGTTCCGTCGGAGTTTACGTGATTTATTATTTACGGGTAAATTATTCGGGGAAATGTCTGTGTACGTAGCGTTTCAAACAATGGTAAATCGTCAATTGAGGTGTCAGTGGACGAATCGATTGTTATTGGTTTAGTAGATTTCGAGACGTTAATCGGTTTTTTAGGCATAGGAAAACTGTCTGTTGAGTCGTCTGAGGATAGATCTTTTGAGAAAGTGGTTAGGAGACTGTCCATTGAAGCGTCTGTAGATGAATTATGAACTGTGCGTCTGTCTGGTGGGTGAATTAGTCTTTTTGCTAGCGGTAGACTATCTACAGATGTATCGCCTGGTGAGTCAATTCTCATCGGTCTATTTGAAAAATTTGATATATCTCTTTCTGATGGTAAGCAATCCATGGAAATGTGACTAAGTTTGTCATTGTCTGAATTTAGATCCATTTCAGCGGATTCAACGTCGCTTTTGTATCGTTTAGTAGGAGCAGGATTTGGTGACTCGTCTGTACTTTGTCGTGGGTGGGTCGGGAATTGGTGAGCTTCTTTTCTCCGTTTCGCGTCAAGGTTTGATATACTATCTGAGCTCGTGTTTCGGTCGCGTTTTACGTTGATTGGTAATAGTTTATCAGTATCTACGGGTGGATTACGTGATAACGCGTCTGCGTTTAAATTAATTTGTCCTTTCTTGTATACGACGTCGTAGTCATATTCTTCGAGTTTGAATCTCCATCTTAGTAGTCGTGAGGTTGGGTCTTTAACATTGCTAACCCAAACAAGAGGTTTGTGATCCGTAACAAGTGTGAATTTATGTCCGTACAAGTAAGGTCTGAAGTGATGGACTGAATATACAATAGCTAGTAATTCTTTTTCGATTACAGAATAATTCAACTCTGCTTTGTTCAGTGTGCGTGATGTATAGGCTATTGGTAGGTCTTCTCCGATTTTACCTTGGCTGAGTACAGCACCGATAGCGTATTTGGATGCGTCAGTTGTTAAAATAAATGGTTGGTCAAATTTAGGATATTGTAGTATAGGGGATATGCATATCAAGTCTCGTAACGTTTCGAAAGCCAGTTGGTGTTCAGATGTCCAGAGGAATTTAACGTTCTTTTTCAGTAGAGTAGTTAGTGGTCTCGATATTTTTGAAAAGTTTTCGATAAATCGTCTGTAGTAACCGATAAGACCGATGAATTGTTTGATTTGTTTGGCTGTTTTAGGAACTGGGTATGATTTGACTGCTGTTATTTTCTTTGGGTCTGGTTTTACACCGTTTTCTGTAATAATATGTCCTAAATAGGCTACTTCCTTTCGAAGGAATTTGCACTTTCCAATTTGTAGGCTTAAATTTGCTGATTGTAGTCTGTTAGCTAGTTTTTTGAATTTAGTCTCATGTTCTTCTATAGAATGTGCATAGATGACGATGTCGTCTAAGTATACGAATGCAACGTTTCCTTCTAAACCGGATAAAACTTGGTCCATGAGTCGCTGAAACGTCGCTGGGGCGTTTTTGAGTCCGTATGGCATGTCTTTAAATTCGTAGTGTCCGTGTGGAGTTGAGAAAGCTGTCTTATGCGCGTCTATTGGGTCCATCGGAATTTGATGAAACCCTGAAGCGAGGTCGAAGGTTGAGAAATATTTGGCGTTCCCTAACTGGTCGAGTATATCGTTTATATTTGGTAGGGGATATGCGTCACCTATTGTCTTTTCGTTAAGTTTTCTGTAATCTATCACCATTCTCCAATTTTTGTTACCTTCTGCATCAGGTTTTTTCGGTACAATCCAGACGGGGGAATTGTAAGGTGAGGATGATGGTTTGATTATATCTTGGTCTAGTAAATTTGAAACTTGTTTTTGTATCTCGTCTTTGTGGATAGTCGGATATCGGTATTGTTTTACGTTAATCGGAATGTCATCTGTTGTTGGAATCGAATGTTTCGTTAAGTATGTGTGTGATAGTTTATCGCCTGGCAGAAAAAATAGGTGGTTGAATTCTGTCGTGAGTGTAAGTATAGATTCTTTCTCTTCGTCGTTGAGGTGATCCAAACGCATTAAATTTTTAAGGATTGTTAATCTTTCGAAGTTATTATTAATATTATTATCGAGGGTTGTAGTGTCATTAGGCTCTATCGTGTTGTTCATTGTCAACACTTTTAGAGTTTGGTGTGTATTTTGAGTTTGGTCTTGAGATTTAGTATATATTTTTATTGGAATGTTTGTGTTATTGAAGGTTGAGATTATTATTTGTAAGATTTTATTCCAGTTTTGTTTGCCTAGTTCGTTGGATAGGTCAGGAATTGAGATTGAATTTGTGTTGTTTGGAATTAGATGATTCTTAAGAGCTTCGAGTGTTTTCGTAATCATTGTGTCATCTGTATCGCTGTAATAGGTTTCCATAATTATTGAGTGGTATAATGCTTTTGAGGTTTTAGGAATTATATCTTTTATAGTATCTCCGACTATACTATTTTTCGCGTAGGCTATGAGCTCGTATTCGTTTAAATTGCAAGCTTCTAATAATTTGACTGAAATTCCTCTTAATATTTGGAATTTATGCGGTATGAAGTGAATAATTGCTCCTGTAGATCTGCATATGTCACCGTGAGTTATTGAAAGTTGATTAAGCGTAGAGTGATTTGTAGTAGTTTCTGCAGGGGTGAGTGTACTGAGGATTTCGAGGACTGGTTCTAGAGTTACCGTTGGTACTCTTATTTCAACAGCTGATTCGTTTGAGTTTATCGCATATATGGACGCTTGACCGTTTCTGTTTGTTAAGAATGCCTTACCGCAGTGAATATTGGGGCCTAGATTAACTGTATCTACGTAGCCTTGATCGATTTCCGAATTTGAAATTTTAATAGGGATTACTTGAGCAGTACGACCTGGTATTGTAATGATAGTGGTAATACGTGAATTTTGGAGTTCAAAGGGAATTACCGTATCTGTCAAAGTTAGCGTATTAGATTTGTAGGAAATTAGAGCTTTTTCTTTGGATAACAAAGGTTGTCCGATAATGCCGTCTTGAGCTATTGGGAAGTCGTCGTGGACAATGTGGAATTCGTAATCTTTGTCATTAATTTGCAATTTGGTTTCGGCTAAAGTAGTAGTAAATCCATCTGTGATTCCTGTCATTTTTCGCGTTTTACTTCTGTCGTGTTTAGTTTCCTCTTTTAAGCAACTGATTTTTACGATATTTAAGTCTGCACCAGTGTCTATTATGAATTTTGCTTTTGTTTCTAACTCTCGTATATCCATTTCGATGACTGGTAAAAGTCCATTTACTGATTCTGATTTTGTATCGAGGATGTGATTTGTTGTATCGTTGAACGCTGTTGTGTTTGATCTGGGTCCGTCGGCACGTTCTCCCGGCGGACAGTGTTCGAGTTTAAAGAACCCTGTGTTTGTTGTCTTTGTGCGTTATTATAAGCGCGTTTTCTACAGTTTTCTATTGTATGTCCCTGGCGTTTACAATAATTACAGGATAATGAGGAATATTGTGTGTTTGATTGAGTAGGTTGTTGCATTTGATCAAGTTGTTGCAATTGATTAGGCTGTTGTAATTGATTTTTGGCAGAGCGGCATTCATTCAGAGTATGGCCCGGTCTCTGGCAGTGTGTGCAGTATTTGGCTTGTTTGGTATAGCGATTTTTCGTGTAACAGACGTCTTCTGTGTGACCTCTGCGGTTGCAGTAAGTGCAAGTTGTAGGGTTTTGATTGGGATCTGGTCGTTGATTTGGATTTCGAGGGATTGATGGGTTTTGTGGGTGATTATTGAATCGTCTATTTGGTTGTATGTTTGGAGGATGTGATTTGTTTTGTTGGGGTTTTTGGTTGCTAATATTTGGATTGCTATTACTGTTGTTTTGGGTGTTATAGGCATTGCGATTTAGAAATTCTTGTTCTTCTGTAAGAGCTATTTCAATTGCTTGGTTCAAAGTGGTCGGGTGAGTACCCGCTACTCTAAACTCTATATCGGGAATCAAGCCTCTAACGAAACATTTTAGTACATTGTCTTGGATTGCCGAAATCATGCTAGTCGTGTCGGTGTTAGTGTGTGTATTGTTGATAGCTTGTATTGTGTTATAGAGAATATCCTCAACTTTGGTGCCGTAATCTAAGACACGTTGATCGCGTTGTTGTTTGACATTATTTAACTCGGTTTGCCATTCAAAAATGGTCTTCTTTGGTAAAAATGCTCGTTTTAGAGCTAGTAAAATCTCGTCGATGGTGTTATATTCTTTGTTCCCGAGATATGATTCTGCGAGTCCGTAGACTTTGGTTCGTAACATGCGCGTTAAAACTGGGGCTTGTGTTGGGTTAATGAGAGGTTTGGCATTTTCACAGCTTCTGATAAAATTGTTTATATGCACATTTCGACCATCGAAATACGGGATTGTGTCAAGTACATCTTTAAGAGACCAATATTTTCGTGGTAGTGTACCAGATGGGGATTCGTCGTCGGACATTTTGGCGATATTGTGTTAGGTAATTTCTGTTTGTGTAATATAAAATTAAGGTTACTTACAAGCTGATGATCAGAATTATTATAAATTTCATTTCTATACGGATCTCAATTAGTTTTGTAGATGAGGTTGATGTGTAGAGCTGTCTCGGTGTCGTGATGGATAGAGATGTCTTGATGTTGTGGAAAGTGTGTCTCTTATGGGCCTCGGTGGATTCAGATGAATCTTTGTGGGGCTAGGTGCCTTTGAGGAGTCGTTGGAATTTCGATTTTTTTTTTTTTTTTTTGCTGAGTTATTTCCTTATGATTTTGTAGAAGTAGTTAAAAGGACACAGTATTTTATATTCACTCAATATTTATGCACTTTGTTTGTTCAATGTAGATTTATGAATTTATATGTTTGTGTTTAAGCATAGATTCAGTGTTTCTGAATTTCAGTTGATTTAGTTTTATGGATTTGGTAGCAATTCGATTATTTCTTATAGATTTTTGTCACTTAAGTCACGATGATTGTAGAGTTTGAGATGATTATCCTGAAGAGTACGTTGTAGAATTCGGTTCTTTTGACACTGAGATAACGTAACTTCTAGATTGATGATTTTGTAGTTTGTAGATCCTGATAGGATAATGATGTAGAATTCGGTTCTTTTCACACTGAGATACCGTCACTTCTAGTAGTATAGAATTGGTTTCACTTAACTTTTAGCACTTAAAATTCCGGTAAACAAGGAGTGCCGCTGCCACCATTGTTATGAATTAGGGAGGAGCTCCCACTGTTGATAAGAGTTAGGGAGGAGCTGCCACCGTTGTTATGAATCAGATTGTTGCTGATACGATAGTTATGAATTTGGGTTCTTTTCTCTTGTTTTTACGTCTAGGGACAACCGGATATTATTTGGGTGCTTGGATGAATGATGTGGATGAAACTTTATGTATAGTTGATAATACTGAGAGTGAGTTTATTATATAGACTTATTATCTAATACAATATTCTGTTTGAGTTTAGTGCAAGATTGAGTGTGTAGTTTATTATAATTGCCTGATGTGTAATGAAGTGATTGAGTTGAGAGTTTGTGGGCAAGTGTTTCTATTGTCTCATTGTCTCTCGGGCGTGAGCGCGTTTATGCAAGGTAGCAGTTTTAAAGGTGAGTAAGTAGCGATGAGGTTCTTCGGATTGAGATTGAGGCTTCTTCTGATTAGAGGTTGAGAGATAGGATGCAGCTGCAGGTTGTTATGTCTTCAGTTGATATCGTAGGTAATATAATGTGAAATATAGGGGTGTGAGTACACGAGCACGTAACAACAGAATTTCAAAAATTGTTTACAAGTCAATATCTTTTTGAAAAATATTGATTAACTACAAATCTATGTGAATTGACACGAAAATAGATTTTTTTGTGTGTTAATTAAATGGAAAACTAAAAAAAGTTTCGGAACTACTAAAAAAATTTCACTACGTGGGATTCTTCTTCTTGATAAGGCCTAGTGACTTGAAAAGTAGCACCATGAAAATTAAAAAAAAAAAGTCAAACTGACACACCCTAATATATGGGGCATTCCACGTCAATTTTACATTTTCAAACCCTCACATTTTTTGATTCATTTGCAATTTTTACATGTTATTCTATACTCAAAATGAGTCTACACGTGTTTCACGATTTGTCGATATAACGATTTTTTCGATTTTTCACCAGCTAGTTCAAGTCTTGAATTTATTCACAAAATCATTTCTTCACCTGCATATATCTCGAAATCGGCGAATCGTATCAAAAAAATCAACTGAAGTAAACTTGTTCAGTTTGAATTGTACCATACTAGAAACATTATTTCGGAATTTTTGTCACCCTCTAAGAGCGAGTTTTTGGGCATTCAAGTACAAAAGAGACCGTTGCAAAAAAAAACCCTTTTTTTTTCGTTTTTAATTTTTTTTCGAAAACTAGAGAAAATTACGAAAATTTTGACCTATTTTTGAAGATGGTTCGAATTTTTTAAATGACCGATCTGGCGGTTTGAAGTTTTCAATAATTTTTCATTCGCATCCAGTAAATTACAAAGCCTTATCTATGAACGGTTATGCACTAAAATTTCCGAAAAATTTGTATTAACACTTACTCTTTATTTACCATTAAATAAATACTATCACGAAGAGGATTTTGGAGTCCCGGCCGATTGGCATTTTTTCGCCACAGCTCATGGCAAGGGTGCCTGCGACGGAATTGGTGGAACAATAAAAAGATTAGCAGCCCGAGCCAGTCTCCAGCTACCAGTCGATAAGCAAATCACAACTGCCCTGGGATTATATGAATGGACTTCTACAAATATTGAATCCATTGCCATTAAATATTACGATAGAATAAACTATGAGTCAAAAAAAAATCAGTTAACGTCCCAACGGTTCAATGAAGCAAAGACGGTTAAGGATACGCACAAACTTCACGGAGCAGGACGATTCGGCGCGGCCGTTTCGGCGCGACCGATTGGGCGCGACCGTTTCGGCGCGACCGATTGGGCGCGACCGTTTCGGCGCGAGTCCTTTCGGCGCCGGGACGTTTCGGCGTGAGTCGTTTTGGCGCGAGCTGTTTTGGCGCGGGCCGTTTCGGCGCGAGCTGTTTTGGCGCGGGCCGTTTCGGCTCGAGCTGTTTTGGCGCGGGCCGTTTCGGCTCGAGCTGTTTTGGCGCGGGCCGTTTCGGCGCGAGCTGTTTTGGCGCAACCCCTTCGGTAGCTGGCCGTTTGAACGCATCCCTTTCGGCACGGGGACGCTTTGGCGCGATAAAAATTATTGTTCTTAACGAATAAAAACGAAAATCACAGGAGCTTGACTGACCGGTATAAACATAAAAAAATATGAAAAATAAACGTGATAACAATCCAGAAGGTGATTTTGGCACTCTAAGGGTTAGAATAATTTAGGCTACCCCACCGATCCACGCACGCACACACACACACGTGGTACAACTAAGAAGGTGGCTGTGGCTTCAGAAGGGTTAGAATGGGTTGGGCTACCCCACTGATCCACACACACACACACACACGTGCTACAACTTAGAAGGTGGCTGTGGCTCTCGAAGGGTTAGAATGGGTTAGGCTACCCCACTGATCTACACACACACACACCCGCTACAACTTAGAAGGTGGCTGTGGCTCTCGAAGGGTTAGAATGGGTTAGGCTACCCCATTGATCTACACACACACACACATGCTACAACTTAGAAGGTGGCTGTGGTTCTCGAAGGGTTAGAATGGGTTAGGCGACCCCACTGATCTACACACACCACACGTGCTACAACTTAGAAGGTAGCTGTGGTTCTCGAAGGGTTAGAATAGGTTAGGCTACTCCACTGATCTACACACACACGCACAAACGTGCTACAACTTAGAAGGTGGCCGTGGCTCTCGAAGGGTTAGAATGGGTTAGGCTATCCTACTGATCCACACACACACGCACACGTGCTACAACTTAGAAGGTGGCTATGGCTCTCGAAGGGTTGGAATGGGTTGGAATAAAACATCCTAAATTAATTCATAGTCGCCATCGCGCCGAAACGGCTCGCGCCGAAACGACCCGCGCCGAAACGGCTCGCGCCAAAACGGCTCGCGCTGAAACGTCCCGGCGCCAAACTTCACTGGTCAGACAAATGTAAAATCATTAAATAAAATGATGGTATTTATTTAATGGTAAATAAAGAGTAAGTATTAATACAAATTTTTCGGAAATTTTAGTGCATAACCGTTCATAGATCAGGCTTTGTGATCTACTGGATGCGAATGAAAAATTATTGAAAATTTCAAACCGCCAGATCGGTCATTTAAAAAATTCGAACCATCTTCAAAAATAGGTCAAAATTTTCGTAATTTTCTCTAGTTTTCGAAAAAAAATTAAAAACGAAAAAAAAAAGGGTTTTTTTTGCGATGGTCTTTTTAGTACTTGAATGCCCAAAAACTCGCTCTTAGAGGGTGACCAAAATTCCGAAATAATGTTTCTAGTAAGGTACAATTCAAACTGAACAAGTTTACTTCAGTTGATTTTTTTGATACGATTCGCCGATTTCGAGATATATGCAGGTGAAGAAATGATTTTGTGAATAAATTCAAGACTTGAACTAGCTGGTGAAAAATCGAAAAAATCGTTATATCGACAAATCGTGAAACACGTGTAGACTCATTTTGAGTATAGAATAACATGTAAAAATTGGAAATGAATCAAAAAATGTGAGGGTTTGAAAATGTAAAATTGACGTGGAATGCCCCATATATATATATTTGCGATATTTTCAAACACCGCGCGCCTATTCAGATGCGCAAAATGATCGCGTAATGATGCGCACTCGCGCCCATGATGATACATCGTACGTCATCCACTACATTCTATGAACGAGCCGGTGCATGATCTAGTACTCGTACTACTTTCTTACTACGAGTGTTACAACACTTACTATAAGTGTTGAGAAAACGTGCTCAGTTTCATATTTTCTTAGAATCAACATTGGCGCTGGAATCAATGGTGAAAGGTTACCATTTACTTCATAGTTCATACAAATATCAATCCTAACCTCGAAGTGTTCATCATACCTATATGCTAATATACACTGAAAAATATGGTTTATATGTATGTAATTTCACTTCGCATGTGCGAAGCACAATCATGGTTTTCTGTTCTTGAAGAGTGGCGTGAGAATTGAAAATAATTGAATTTCCAAAATAGTACGTTTCAATTATGATTTTTCTTATATGTGAAAGTCTCAACTATTATATCGTTTCGATAGCGGGACTAATAAAGCGAGTATCAGAATTCCGGATCATGGATTGTACTCAAACTTGGAGGGGTGTTTTCTTGGCCCAAAAAATAAAAAACGTGTTCTACGTTCATCTAATAGGCCCTTGTTCTCTTCGCAAGCCTCATTTAATAGTAATTTCCAGCAGTAGATGAATATTCGATAGGGGTTTCAATAATTTGTTCTTCTTCAATTGAGTTTTCTATGCTACAATCTAGTATGACACAACGTAAATGTGAGTTAGCATGCTCAAAAACATATATCTCACACGTGTACAATAAGCTCGAAATAGGCTATTTGTGGGTACGCAATAATAAAGTTAATGAAATTGTATGAGAATGATTAAGAAATAAATCCGAGCATTCCAAATGAAACTTGGATCGAATCTTACTGTCATATCATGATCGATATTCTAGTTTGTACGTTGTTTAACCAGCTCTTGACTTTTTGCCGAGCCTGTAAATGGTCCTCCGCTATAGTGAAATAGCCCTCAGTGCATGTGCACCCTTCCCAAACATGCTCCCATGTCTCCTCTTCCCAATCGCATATCCTGCATTTCTTTTTTTCGTCTTCCCAGTACTTCGCTTATTTCCTTCACAGCTCTCCTCCTAGTCTGATTCTCGCTACTTGCTACTATAGCTTTCTCCCCACCCTTTTTTCAGATATGCTGGCACTCCATCATGCTTTTTATGTTCCTACTAGCTCACCACGCGCGCTTCGCGCGCGACTGAAGCTGAATTTTCAGAAAAACCACCTTAGCAAAATCGGTCAGGTCGGTTAGGTACGAGATATTTTTTTAGAAAGGCCATAGGGGGGTAAGAATGTTAAATCGGCCACGGAAAGATATTTTCATCATACTTTGAGGATATGTATAGGTACTGATAAAAAATTAAGATCCTTAAAGTTTCAGATCTCTATCTTAATTGATTCTCGAGACATCGAATAAAAAATGAAAAATAAAAAATATATTTCTTCTCAAGATTAACATAACCGATTTATCTAAGCATTTAGCATGTTTCTGAGGCTCGCAATAGCTCTTTTAAAAATAAATAACAGCAATATAGCTTGATGAGATGCTTAATGAAAAAATGTTTATGCCTAAATTCTGTTATTTAAGTATGATAAAATTTTGGCACAATTACGAAAATATTTTTTTTTTTCAAGCCTTATATGCTACCTTATAACATATATTTCTTTCAAATTCCTTAATAAGGTACGCCATAGTGGAAACAAATCAATACCATTTTCTAGCTCAAATAATTAGTTTATTTTGATGTTTTTAGTTTCAATTTTTCAAAGGCCGTAAGGTGATAAGCAGGGTAAAAATGCCTTTGCGAATATCTCAAAAATATTTTATATATGGATAAGTAGGTATTAATAAAATACTAAGATCCTGAAAGTATCAGATCTAAATCTCAATTCGTCTTCGAGAAAAAAAAAATGAAATAAAAAATATAAAGTAATTTTTTCCCCAGGATTGACTTTACTGATTTGTTTGAAATTGTTTGAATTTATTGAGAGAGTCAAAAGACAGATTCTTAGCTTAATAAATTCATGATAAAAAAATGTCTCTTAAATTTTTATTCACTGCTACTTTTCGAGCGAAATGATGAAACTATCATTTTTACGTCCCTTATAGATTCCTCGATAGCTCTTCTTTTTCAAAATATCAACAGCGGTACGCCTCAGTTAAAATAAATAAAAAACATTTATTCCCGCAAAAAAAAAAACTGAATTATTAAACAAATTTCAGCCATATCATTCTAAATTGTACTGTGTAAATAATAGGTATACTGAAATAATTCACTGACATTAGTAGTTATAACAAAATTTTTTTACATTCGTAGATGTGAATTCATCAGATACAAGCCAAACTCAAATTTTCAATGCACATTTTACTTTATATAAAAAATTTAGAATGTTCTTTTCATTTGGTTTTGTTCGGTGTTCTGTGGATTACGCTGCTTGAAGTAAGTGGAAATCTTACAGTTAAAAAGACTTTAGTATTGAAACTTGATTATTGCATTGAAAATTTGAGTTCAGCTTGTCTCATAAATTCACCTCTACGAATGTAAATGCACACGAACGATAAAGTCACTACAAACAAAAATTTTTTACGTTGCTTGATAATTTAGTTTTTCTGGCAAAAAATGGTTTTTGTTTTTTTTTTCAACTACGACGTTATACCGTCACGAATATTTTTTAAAAAATTCGAGTTATTGAAGAATTTATAAAGAATGCAGGAATAATAGTTTCATAATTTTGCTCTCAAAGTATCACGGTGAAATCAAAAACTTTAGAGAAAATAATTTTGTTGTATCAT
Source organism: Macrophya alboannulata (assembly GCA_949628255.1). NCBI lineage: Eukaryota > Metazoa > Arthropoda > Insecta > Hymenoptera > Tenthredinidae > Macrophya > Macrophya alboannulata. The sequence continues at coordinate 7,204,086 of OX451213.1, forward strand.
GAATTTATTGAGCTAAAAATCTGTCTATTATGTTTAGAAAAGCTCTGGATTCCTTTAGTAACATATGATTAAATTTTCAAACACATCGGTCAAGTAAACCCTGGGGAAAAATTACTTTACATTCTTGAGTTTTTTTTTTGTTCTCTAAACCCTGATAAGATCTTGAGATCTGATACTTTCAGCATCTCAGTATTTTAATAGTACCTTTAATAGTACTTATTCATAAAATATTATTGAGATATTCGCAAAAGGCATTTTTACCCTGCTTATCACCTTATGGCCTTTGAAGAATTGAAGCTAAAAACATCAAAATAAACTAATTATTCGAACTAAAATATGGTATTAATTTGTTTCCACTATGGCATACCTTATCAAAAAATCTGAAAGAAATATATGCTATAAGGTAGCATATACGGCATGAAAGAAAAAATATTTTCGTAATTGTGCCAAAATTGTATCATAGTTAAATAACAGAATTTAGGCAAAAACATTTTTTTATCAAGGATCTTATCAAGCTGTTATTTATTTTTGAAAGAGCTATTGCGAGCCTCAAAAACATCCTCAATGCTTAAATCAATCGGTTAACCCTAGCGGGTTCTTATATACGCTGAATATACCATGAGAAAACGTATGGCTACGCTCTTACCGCTAGTTATACCTAGATAGTAAGACGGTATTCATACGTTGCCTTATGGTATATTTGCGCCCAAAGCAGACCATGCGCATACCGTATGTATACAGTTCATGAATAGATTTGTTACGGTATAGGTACAAATAGGGAAAGATATCAACAATTATTTTTATTTGTAAAAAGCGATTACTTTGAACACTGAGCCACGAGCTTCTTAAATATTTTATACTGTTTGAAACATATGAACGCAGTTAAATTTATTCAAACCTATTGTCTCAGAATCGACTGAGAGGAGAGGCACATTTTATTATAACTTTCACCTTTTTAAGTCCTAGACATGACCTACACATAAAATGGAAATGAATCAAATCGGTGGGGTGAAGTAGGTAAGGTCGAGCATTACGCATATAATTTTACATCTCACACTCAGTAATACGTGATTTACAAGTTCGGATAAATAAGCGTCCGAAATATATATCTCGATACATCTGATTTTCCTACCGTATGACTACGAGAAACATACAGTTTTACGACGATATGTTTCCGGTCTGATTTGGGCGCGAAACTACTGTGAAAAAACGGTATTCTCACAGTGTTTATACCAAGTAAATACCTATACCGTGTCCATACCGTGGAATTGAAGGGTACTCAGCGTATATGAGAACCCGCTAGGGAAGTCAATCTTGAGAATAAATGTTCTATTTTTTAATTTTTATTCGAAAACCAATTAAGATATAGATCTGAAACTTTACGGATCTTAGTATTTTATCAGTACCTAGATATGCTGAAAGTATGATAAGAATATCTTTCCGGGGCCGATTCACCATTCATATCCCACTGTGGCTTTTGCAAGTCAGTAGTCTTCATTAGGTTGGATTTTTGTGCGAACGCACGAACCTTGTATTGTAGAATTCATCGAGATACATGAAACTAAAAATTTGTACCACGCCATTAGGTATTTCACATAAGCTAACCTGGATACACGTGGGTTTCTGTTCAAAGGCATCAAATGGCGAACATATTGAAATAATGAATAAATCCAAGATTCGACAAAGGCAACCACGTCGAAGTTACAGGATATACCGAGATGTTTTCTTGAAACTGTACGGTCGACGGCGCACGCGTCAAATAATTCGTCGTGATCGATCGGCGAGATCGTCTCGCGACGATATTCTACCCTGTGAGGCAGGGGAGCCAACTTGCATAAAATTGGGCGAGAGCTGTCAAACTCGCGCGCGCAAAATAGCGAGTTGAGGTTATGTTATTTATTTTAGTTCATCGTGAATTATGAAAGAAAAATAGCATCAACCAGCAGTTTGTAATAACAAGGTTGATATCGGAAGATAATTAAATTAATGCAATAATAGATTTCTTGAAAAAAACTAAAATCATTTGTTAGAAATAATTACTGAGAATTATTTATTGAAAGAAAAAATCTAAAATTAAATCCTGCGTCATTATCGGGTGGCGGTCTGGATAAACCTAGGCAGGTTGATAACAGAAAACGTTTATTGTAAAAAGATTCTTTATTCACATGAAATAAGAAATAAATTAATCGTTGAAACCCAGTCGAAAGTAGCTCCGGAGTACATTCGTCGTCACAGTGCAGTGCTTCGAAGGCCAGTAATCAGTGTCGATAAACATGAAATGAGAAAGAAAATTACTTTAGTAACAAGGAATCAAAGAAATTATTCGCTATAAAGATGAACGCCATACTCACTTTACCACTCTCAAGTAGAGACGCTACTAAAACTTTAACAAAAGTGATTTTTTCGTTTTTAAAATTATTAATAAAAATATAATCAAAAATTCATTTCTACAAAATTTGAAGTACGTTAACATGTATCTTGGAAAAAAAAATTAAGATTCTGCGATGAAAGTGTATGCGCAGGGAACCTTTCGCAGAAAATTCCCTGCGCATGGCTATTAAAAATTCCTTATGCATAACCTTTCATTGCAGAACCTTAATTTTTTTTCTCAAGATACGTGCTAACATACTTTAACTTTGGTAGTAACGAATTTTCAATTACATTTTATTTAGTAATTTCAAAAATGAAGAAATCGTTTTTGGCAAAATTTCAGTAACGTCTCCCTAACGCCTGAAAGTTCGTGAGTCTCTATTGAGTTTATTCCTGGGTTTCATGTTCGCACTGTTTGAATCAAATAAAATCTCACTCTCAGATCAAAAATAGAACCTGACATACAGGAGTTATCCAGCGGCACAAGTTGAAAATCAAGAATTTCATGATGGTCTCTTCGCCTCTTCGTTTTTATTTTTCATTTTCAGAACTCATAAAACTTAATTTACTCCTGACATTATGAGAAAGCCAGAAATGTATTTTGAAGATACATTTCACGCATTGATTTGGAACCGAAAAAGCCATTATGAGAAAGACCTAGACCGTAAAAAAACCTACGACCCAAGATCTACGACTTCAGTCATCAGCCGACAAAAATAGTGATGATCGCTGCATGTCATGAAACTGAATAGGAGGTTTCGATGAATGGCAAAGATGCGATGACATTGGGCGTTGCGGACGTATTCTAGGAGTAGCCAACTAATCAGCAGTCATTTATCAATATTTCCTGTAGATCGAAAGAATTTGGGTTGTTATTTATTGATTTATTTGTTTATTTAAGTATAGGTACAGGTGTTGTTTTGACTGTAACAAATTAAAATGATTGGATAAACTGGTTTCACCTACCTGCTTTATTTATAGTAAGTACCCATCATTCAAACAAAAAGTTTTCAATCTTGGTTAAATAAAACGAATTTTCGAAAAAACCGATACATTGCATCGAAGCAAGGCAGTATTGCGAATAAATTTCAATAATTCCCTCTAAAATCGAGTTTCAAACTCAACACTGAAAGCTTCCCAAGCATTTTCGAATCACGACTTCAATTATTCGAGATTCTAACCTCAAAAATCCAAATCAACCGCTTAGCCGCCAAAACAGAGTTTGACAGCTAAAACTCAGGATGGCTAGCCTGCATGAGCAGACGCCGAAACTCGCGCGTGCGCTGTCGACCGTACAGTTTCAAGAAAACATATCGGTATGCAATCAAATGGCGTTAGCTACTCATTCATTTTACACATTTCTACACATCCCTCCTACACATTTTTATCGATTCTATTTCATTAATGCTTCCGAATAGAACACTGCAAAGACATCCAAAAGAACTGCGTGCAGATTCCTATAACGAACTTATAGACTACTTGCAAAATGCTGCAAATGATTTGTGAATGGTCGAGATCAGAATCGATGGAATAGAGATGATTACCGGATGAATTCTGTCTATCATATATTCGATGTAAAAACTTACTCCGTAATTGGTATACCTATATATCATAATTGTATTAGCTTATAATCTGAACAGTTTGACGATCAACTTCAACGACAGCTTCCAACATTTGTAGATCTGAAACCAACGTTTATAATGACTTGATGTCTGTGACAGAATAATAGGTTACATGATAACAAAGCAGTCCTTCGAACAAAAACCGCCAATTGCTCTATACATGCACATTGCGCAGTGCGCATTTCGCAGTGACGGAAGTTGCGTCATATCCGTTACAATCTCTTTTTTAATAGACGGATACCATTGATTATATCTGGAGTTTTTTATTTTTTCCCATCTTTCTTTTTTCTGCTCCTCTCTATTTTTCTCTTAATTTCTTCGTATTCTACTTTTCTTCTCTCTCCGTCTGTTTCTTGTTCTTCACTCTCTTCCACCCATTTCTTATTTTCTTCTTCTTTTGAGCCCTATCTGTTCTTCCTTCTCTCCCTCTGCTCTCTTTCTCTTCTGTCTGTCTATGATCCCGTCCAGCGAGCCTAGGCTATTCGCCTACAGCTCTTTTTCTCCTCCCTCATATAACTACCTTCCGCCACTTCACTGTCTTTCCCAGTCTTCACTGCCCTTCACTTTCACTTTCCTTGTCCTTTCCTGTCCTTTTTTCTTCTTCTCTTGTCTTTTTTACACGCTTACTTGACACGACTTATTGACGTCTTGTCAACACCGGAAGTCCCTATATGCAGTGAATAATCACGTGCGCAATCACGCGTGCGTTACATATGCGACGCATATGAGGACACATATGCGACGCATATGAATTGCACGCATGACGATTTTTCGCACGCGATGCATGCACCGCGATGCATGCACCGTGCGCACACTGTGCGATCATTTTGTTATCTGAGCCTGACGTGCTAAATGCTGTATCTGTGCACGATTCCGTGGATTCTTGAAAAAGACTATATAATTCGTGTTGAGTGAAATATCACGTTGGCCGCGTCCCTGGTGGAACAAATTCTGGGTTATGAAAAATACGCTGAGATTCTCATGATGACACCCCTTGGTGAAGAGATCAACGACCACATTATTGGATACCTCGCGCATAAGATCATCGCTTACCAGTAACTTGGGTAAGTTATCTCTGCTGTAGTCCGCTTCCAGAGGTAGCCCTTCGCGATACTCAATTCCGTTTTCAACTGTGTCTATTTCACTATTAACCCCTTGGAGCGAACTCTGCTCTGCATAGTACCACATTACACGGGAAAAGCGCGTATCGCACATATGCCTAATTTCATTCAGAAATTTCTTAACAAACACCGATTTTCCGCATCCTGATGGTCCTGTTATTATCGCTGAAAACGGGTTGCTCCACCGCGTATCCATCTTCCATCTTCTACAACGCGAACTTACTAAGTCTGTCTGTGCGCGACGAGCGCTCCACCAGTTATGAAGCAATAGTAGACAGACCGACAGATATCCATGAAATATTTCACCCTTGGAGATCCTGTAAAAACAACGCACCAATTTCCAATTTTCATGAAAACTGTTCTGATAGTCATCGTCTAAGACGCAGGGAGTAGCTAACCGAGCGGGAGGAGCATTATGATTTTTGGTTTTTCAGTTTAATGTTTGGTACAGGATAGCGAGGTAAGGATCATGCCAAACAGAATGCGATTGTAAAGAAGTAAAACTGTATTCAACTCTGTTTATTATTGTCACACGAAGTCGGTAGTTGATACAATTATGATACAATTACATAGATGTAAAGCTTAAAATATAGCAGGCTCAACTCAGACATTTCATAGTTGATACGATTCGGTAATTTCCCATCCTTCTTTCAAATCCGGGCTTTGGACCGGCATAGGCGAAGTTAAAAATTTAACCTTTACTCTATCTTTATTGAGCGGAGGGTGAAGATAACCTGTCGGTTACTTAGTTACATATTCCGGAAAAAGTTCACATCCCACAACCATTTTACAAATACCACTTCTGATCAAGTATTATAAATAATTCAAATTATACTGCATGATGTTTAAAATAATATCTACAAGATCGGCGGTATACATATAAATGGTGAAATAAACATTTACAACACAAGTTAAAGGAAAATAAACAGCGGAATAAATACAGAGGATTCCTAAGTATTATAAGTAATCTAAATTATACCTCAACATATTTACAATAATATTTGTAACAGGAGGCGTATACAGATAAATGTTAAAATGAATATTTACATCACAGGTTGAACGTATATAAACAGTCAAATAAATTCAGAAAAAACCTAGAGAGACCTTTGAGCAGCGATTATTCGGCGTGGTATCCGTAAGGGAGGGTATCGTAACTATCTCTACAACAACGCCTTTTTACAAAAACGGACCGACAGGTCTTCGTCTGGTCCCTGGTTACTACAACGTGTGATTCTGTTCGTCGAATCCCCCGAAACTTTAAGTTGATAGGTTCTGCACCCTCCGCCACCATTTCCCGAATAGACTCGAAATTTACTTTTAAACGTGTACTATAATTTAAACTAATGCCTTTTACTTTACACACCTCCACCTCCTCCCCGTTCGGACATACCACTATAAACGCGTAAAATTTGGCACCGCCAGATACAAACGCCCGAATGTAACTATTTTTACCGTAGGGCTCAAGTTCATCGGTCAGATCTCCCAGGAAGCTACCTACAGGTGGTTCATACTCGCCAAGCTGGCCTGTCCGGATATAAATAACAGAATCGGTGTCGTAGTAGAGTACTTTGCGATCCAGCTTCTCTAAATACGAGTATAATTTGAGTCTCGCCTGTGCCGTCGTATATGCCGCTATTACAACGTTCGCAAGGGTTGACGCTTCGAACACTCTCATCATTGTAAGACCAGCGGGCGAACAATATATCGTCGTTGACAGGTAGCAGATCTTCCAGGGAGATTGAAGGACTTGTAACAAGGTTAAACAACTGTTCTTGTGTTTTAATAACCGTTGTTTTCGATAGGATATCCCGCTCGCCAAACTTACCCCAGAACGAGTTCAGGCATAACTTTGACACGGAACGAAACCCAGGGTTTTTCTCGATTTTCGCAGTTTCTAGCTCTATACCTTCTACCTGTTTGTACCGGCGCAGAGATACTCAGCCCGACTACCCTCATCATCACACTCTGCAGGCAAACCGCTTGCCTTCTGTTTTATCTTAACGAAAGTGTCTAGATAGGCGGAAAAATGACCACCCTCCCGAGTATTTGGGTTGAACATAGTGATGCCGTCGAGACGAGAAATTTCCCATTGCAACGAGACGAGACGAGAAACTTCTCGTCTCGAATACTAGATATTCTCGTCTCGACATGTTGAGACACGTCGAGACGAGACGAGAACATTGTCTCGATCAACGAGAATCTCGATCGAGAAATCAAGACATCCTGATATTCCATAATCGAATAATAAGCTCCTCGTCTACACATGCCCCCAGGATCCGCTATATTTAGGAAATCTGTGGAATGATTGGTCACATCTGTTGCGAAATCCAGTGATTGGCTAAGACCTCAAATACACGCGATCCTAAAGTGCGTCTTTGGAACTATCATTAAATTGGTTTTCCCAGATGAAAGTAGGGAAGTAGCAAATAGGAAGAAGGCGGGAGTTGGTTGAGGTTTGAACCATTATTATTCCGTAATATTGAAGAATACAATTATGATATATGGATTTATCCAGAACATTTCGAAACATTTTGATAATTGTTAGAATATGGTTTTGAAGCAATATGAAGAAGTGGTGAACTAAATGCATCGCGTTTTTGGTGAAATGACAATATTGTATTATTTAAATCAATTAGCGACTGAGGTTGCGCTGGATTTTCTCCTTGAGGCTGCATGTCATCCATCCGTTAATGCATAGCAAACTTCGGGCAGATTCATTATGCAGTTTGTTCCGGTGTTTTCTTATTATCAATCCGGCTTTAGAAAAAAGTCGCTCAACTGGGACACTCGTCGCCGGAATGCTTAGAAAGTCTCGAGCCATGTTGGCCATTTTTGGGAACGCAACCGAATTCGTTCGCCACCAGTGCAAAATATTTTAGGTTTTGTCGGCCCGTTTCTCCCTGCAATATTTTTCGAACTCAATCCTCCACTCGTTGCAGTGCGTTGTCAATGAGATCTCTGAAGTTGATTCATAGAGTGCGAATAAGTTAAAAAAATCGGAATCCTCTTTTTTCGATAGCAATCTTGGTTGTGATGAAAGCGCCACAACAGTGCAATTGGCGCAATACTGTTCTTGGAAGATGCTTTCGAACTTCCTAATCGACTCCTCTTTCATTTGCTGTCCCCAAGTAGTCATAGAAAATGTTTCCACCTTATGCCGAGGGTCCAGAATCAAAGAAATACCATAGATCCAATTTGTTTTTCGATAATGCCGTAGCATTTTGTCTCTGCCCATTTGAAAAGCACGGAGTAATTTTTCATCGGTTCTGTTACGGTCAGGCTTTTCGTCGAGCTTCTTGACAATCTTCTCGATTCGACCAATCAACATATTGAATCCAACGATCACCAGTGGTAACGTGACGTATGTTTGACCTCCAAGAACTGTCGACAAAGAATCAAAAGGCTTCAGGTATGAGGCCACCGTTTCTATGATCTCCCATTCGGTCGGACTTATTTTCAGGTCGCGAAGGTCTCTGAAGCTATGCAGAAGAGCATTCAAAGCTGTTTTGAGATGCAACGCAACTTGTAGCATTTTATAGGTAGAATTCCACCTTGTTGAAACATCTACCGCAGTTGTTATCATTTTGGAGTTAACCGCTTCACAGCAGTTAGCCAACTTTAACGTCCACTGTTCCGACCTTTTGATTTTTAGAAACAGTTTCCGTATTTTGTTGATGATGTTGTCGTTGGTGGATTGCTCCAAATAAAGATCTAAGGCTTCTTCGTCGGAGTCTTCAAAGTCATCAATCAGTTGGGAGCTTGTTGCAGGCGAGTTGATAGCGGCCAAGGTATCTTGCACCCCAAGATTTAATATGTGACGATATGCTGATTTATATTGAAGATTTCTCGATAAAAACGTAGACGAAGCATTTCGGGTTCTTGTAAAGTTCTTCCTAATATGGTAAAGAATTATTTAGATGTATTTTCATTGAATTCTGAACATGTGAAAAGTTTAAATAATATTCTAAATCAGTTAGATCTGGTGTGATTTGTTTGACAAATAAATTTAATATTTTTTTTTCGGTAATTTAATATTATATTAAATTGAAGATAAATTAAATGTTATAACATAAAAACAATTATTTTTTTTTCACTAAAATTATGTTAATATATGAAATCAAATAAATAAATAATTTTTTTATTCCTATATGTAAATAGTTAATAAATTAATACTTATCTATCTTATTATTCCTTAATGATTGTTGCGTCTCACTACTCAATTTTTATTTTATCTAAACTAAATTAATCATAACAATAATTTATCATAAGAATATATCTCTATCTAACGTTAATATGACTTGGGACCCTCCACGGTGGGTAATTCCCAAGTAAGGTCAACGCGGACCGCGTTGCCGGGGGCAAAAGGCCCACATCTGGCGAAACAATACCGTGCTGAGGGAAACTACGGCCCTAAGCAATACCAACGATAGAACAAACAATAGCAAAATAGACGATGGGTCCGTACGTGACTCCTGACGCGGGTTTTTCCAGCGGTTTATGACTAGCGGGAATTTGCCTGGGTTATGACCGTCAGTTGGCTGCCAAATGTGGACAGTATATTACCCGAGCAGCGGAAGCGCGAGAACCCAAAAAAGGGACATGTATTGTTTAAGTGCAAGAGGTACCTGGCCCCTTTTTTCCTCCTATCTATGTATCAGTTCCACGAAATTCCCACTATTTTCTATTCACATTTCCTTGTCCAATCAGAAAAATCGTACACATTCTTGACCAATCCCAAAAATCCACCAATCCCAATTTTCGACCAATTAGCACTCTCCTTCGTCCCTCCACTTTTCCGAAAAATCTTCCGAACGCTTCCTTCTACTAACTGTCTAAAATCAGTACACATCAACTCTTCAAATCGACAACACCTAACTAACAACTTACAACAACTATCGAATCAATTAACTGTCCATACTTCTAACAAATTACTACTTCTAACTCTAACAAATTCAACCTAATTACCCTACGCATATAATTCAGAAGTTATTTGTAATCGTGTATATAAGTTCTTAAATATCAGTTTGTAAATATATATAAAGCTTTCTCAATTCGCTTCAACGAATAATTATTCATCAAAAAACTACCCTCACTCCACCAACGTGTCGTGCGGGACAAAACAATGATAATGGTTAGGAAATTTAATATTTATATAAGATTTAAGTGTTCTTTTTTCATTTTCAATTCAAGCTTTTATTTATAAAATAAGTATTCTTCCAATTATAATCAAGAATGAAATATATCTAGGTATATTAAAATTTAAATTTTAATATTCCTGATATTGAAGTAATTATTGAAGTTTGAATTAAAAGTATTAATCCTATTGATAAAGGTGTTTTTGAAAAATAAAATATTAGTCTATTTGAAAAATTAAAATTATTAAAATTTGAAAAATGCAGAATATAGTTTGATTTAAAATATTAATTTTGGAAATTAATGAAAAAGAAATAAAAATATTTTTATCGTATAGCTATAAGAAGTTGCATAGGATATCGTATGGTTTTTGGGACACCACCCATGTATAGGAGTCGAACTTCAATAATTGATTTCTAGACAGTCATATAAACAATTGATTTTGAATCTTGCACGGAGGTTTAAAATCCGTAGGTGAATATTATATCCATGAATTTTAACTGATTTTTAACATTGTGACCCTTATTGTCGCCACTCTCCTCAATCCAAAGGAACTCGCATATAAGCGGACATAGGTTTTTTTAGTCATCATAATACCGCATGGTGTAAAGCAAAACGATGCTGACCTGAATACCATGAGGACACTCATTTAGGCTCAATAAAGATTTCTCGAAGCGATACGAGATCTCGTCTCGTCTCGATATTTTTTCGAAAAGCTGTCGAGGCGAGACGAGAAATATGTCTCGAGATTTTTCCGAGACGAGACGAGACAGTTTTCTTGTGGAGTCGAGACGAGACGAGAATTGCCGAGTTGTCGTCTCGTCTTGTCTCGACGGCAACACTAGTTGAACATTGTGATTTCGTACTGCCAGATCTCGGTCACCGATATCACCTTGTATCCCATTGCAACAGCTTTCTCAACCTCATCTGAGACCCAAGTGCCGCTTATATATCGATCGCTCTCCTCGTTATGTGGACACGAAGATTGAAACTTTTCACGGCAGCATGAGCGACAGAGCGGAAACAATAATTTGCCGTGCATACGAAGAGGTAATACCGGGTGGTAAAGATCCCGAGGTGGCAGTATAACACATTTAACTAGACCCTCGACAGCGGTCAGGTCTATGCCTCTCCCCCCTCATAAGACATCACACTCTCTACCTATGTAGAGTTTTGGATGGCCCACTGGAAATTCGCCTGTCTTAGAGATAAAAGGATACAAAGAGCAAACATTGACGTAGCGTATCTGCTCTCCCAGGGTAGTACAGTCCGACCTCTCAATAAGAACGAAAAGCCCCCAAGGGGAAGAGTTTTTCCTAGAATTCGAGTATCCCCACCAGGCGCGCGCTCCGCACTCACTAACTCTGTCTGTCTCTCTCTCTCTTCCTTCGACATGCGATCTTTACAATGAGAATCGGAGAATAAGAAGTCGGAGTGGGGGAAGTGCTCGAGCGAGAGACTGGGGAAGCGTTCTTATTGCGGGCGTTCTTATTGAGAGGTCGGACTGTATCTACCTCGCGGAATCTCAACGTGTTCCCCGTACGTCCACCGTAGAAGGCATCACGCGGGTTCAACTCAGTATTAGCCGATGTGCTGACGAGACCGCTAGCGTCAATGCGTTCCTGCTCCTGCTCAGCGTTCCTCTTAAGCTGGTTGACAAACTGGCACTCCCACATCTCGTCCACGACATAGTTTAACGCTCTTATACGTCTAGTTTTGGCGTTTGTCTCTTCAAGTCGTCTGTCCATACACTCCCCAACCGCTGGCTTCTTGTTCCTGTTGACTCGATAACAGCAGGGACAGCCATGCCAGTAACAGCCGTAGAACTCAAGAACATGCCGACGACCATCAGCAGACTCGTAGTAGCCACCCACAGGTCGATTTAAGATACGCTTTTCTCGCCCCCTTGCAGCGTGTTCGATCTCTATCCCGAGATCGCTTTCCTTCAAAGCTAACCATTCGATAGCTCGACGCGACTGTTTCTCGACCAGCCTGTAACCGGCGGGTGGTATGATGCATATACGGTTATCCTGTAGAAAATTTTTGCGAAAAACCATAGAGCAGGATGAAGCGATAGTCGTGCTTTCCGTGAACGGACAAACATCACCGGCGCGAAGGAAAATTTCTCTGAAGGCTATGCACGCGAGACGAAGTATACGTCCGATCGGCAGTATTCGACTACCTTATCATCTAATTCAAAAAGGGAACCTTCACTGGCTAATCTATGATGCCATTTGAAAAAGTTTTCCCTAGCCTCGACAGCCATAGTCTCAGGTGAATAATACTCAGCAGCAGGTAACACTCCTTCGTATCCCTGATTAGCAAGGGTGTTAAAGAGATGTGGGAATAACCCCTTGCGGGTCGCCTCTGGCAGGCCAAACGCTTTTGGTAACGCTGACAAGACCATTGGCATATATATATATATATATATATATATATATATATATATATATATATATATATATATATATATATATATATATATATATATATATATATATATATATATATATATATATATATATATATATATATATATATATATACATATATATATATATGCTAACGAATCTAGAAAGGGTGTATTGGCCGTTTCCAACAGAACTATCTTACTGCCATTGAGGATCACCTGAGGTGGCTCGTCAGCTTTCTCTACTAGATGTCGCAAAATAAATTGAGCGTCGAAACCCTTTGGATTGTGCGCTATACATATTGTCTTTCTATAACCCTCGACCTTCCTATCCACTAGATCCAATAACTCCCTCACAGGATCCTGTCTAAACACAAACTCGCAGACAACACCACAGCCCCGGCAGGTAGTCTGAATATCCCCAGCTATACAAATCAAACAGACCCGTTGAGCAATGCACAGATTCGGAAAATGTATATTCACGGTATCATCACCCTCGAAAGTGTCGTCTTGTCTCGTCTCAAAATCGTGGAGAATGAAAATGTACTTATCAGTCTTGTCTGGACTACGTTTTACAGGTCTCATATAACACCTGTGATCTATCTGTTGATTCGAACGACAAGCCTTGCAATATTTCACACCGCATAAATGTTTCCCTTCTGTAGTATCCATATAGATATCGCACTCTTTACAAATTCGTAGTGTCTTACAGATCGATTTTTTACCTCTATACGATCCTGGTGTTTGATGTCGTATGAAACAGGTGTTACGAAGAAATTCACGCCTACAGGAATCACACTTCCTCTTATCCTCGGTTGTAACACATGCCGGGGATGCTAGACATCGCGGACAAATGTTGGAACATCTGTGTTCATTATCACCTTTGTAACTAATGTTACATGCCATACAAAACTTTCCTAGCCCTCTCATCCCCCTCATGTTTGAAATTACTTCATAATGCCGTGCTTTTCGATCATACTGAACGTTAAGATTATATTCTATAGAAAAACCCAACCCCAAAACTATGACTGTCCCGTCAAAAAGTGGTCGTTCACCGTTACCGATGTTATCTTTCAAAAACACTCTTATACAGTTACCGTCTTGTGTCATATACCGCCGAAACTGGGCAAGCTCGCTGGGACCGCAACCTTGTTCTGCTATCGTGACTCCTGCCTTCCTACTCAACTCCTCAGCCTTCAAAATTACCATATTCTGATTTCTCTTAACAACTTCCCACGCGCTTTTGTCAAACCCACCCTTCGTTCTCATACACCTAGCATACATTCCTGCTGTACATACAATGCCCTCGGCAAGCATAAATTATCGATTTTCGACCTGGAAAGAAGCGACCGTTTTCTAATTACCCTATCACTATCCAATCTTTTACGTTTTCCCTGTCCATGTAATACGTCAATCGTCGTAACATTTATGGTAAAAGGTTGATCTATTGCAAACTCACTAGCACTCTGCGTAACCCTGAATACTAGTTCCCATAAATCTTCAAAATTCAAATCACGGGCTGGCCGAAAACTCTGACCCGCAGCACCCCTAGTAAAACCCTCTGTTGTAAAGCTAATCCCCATTATATTGTCTGGTTCACAGAGCGATGTAAAATATCTATGAAGAGCTCTAAATGCTTTCTCTAGCCATTCCATCGGGTTGCTCTCCTTCGGAACAATTATTCTAGCCGTCACTTGATTCCCTACCCGAATTACCCCTACACCGAATTTTTTTATTCTTCTGCTTGAACGGCAAGTAATCTGGAAATATTTTACTGAATCCTCTGATACCCCAGATTCGTTCTCCAAACCTTCCTCCACCGCCGGGACATCGTCCTCACCATTGACGGCTACTGTGGGTAAATCCTCCTGTCCGGGGGCATTGGCTACACCTCCGTTACAGCTCGCAGCTCGCGGTACAGCCCCACCGACTTGTACTCCCGAAGTACTAGCTCCCTCGTTGACCATAAATACGCGGCGCGGGACGCATGTCCTATCCGCACTTCTGATATCTGAAAATCGGATAAAGGTTACTACAATTTTCTTTCAATAGGTGTACCAGGTCTAGGCATGAACAACCGTATAGAAACAGGCACGACATACTATAATCGCTATTCTTCAGGAGACCCGTACTCAACTAGCGGACTGAACCCGTCGAGAGACACAGATGACGATGAATAAAATCTCTTTTGGGAAAAAATTCGTTGGCCGGGTGCGGGATACACATTTGAGAGTCGGTCCTCCCCGTCTACTATATCTAGCCGGTGTAGAATATTCACGGCTGGCACGTTTATTAACTCTAAAGGGTAGACTGTTTAAAACTGTTAGAAAAGACTATTGGAAAATACACCTTGCGAACTAGTATATAACATAAACTGGTGTTAGTATTTACCGGTTACAGGCGTGTATGACGGCCCTCGCCCGAAGATTCCACATCAGAACGGGGAAAACTTCTTTCTCTCCCAGCTGAAATCTCCACAACCGCGTCTCCGACCTCCTCCGCCACAGATACCTGTGATAGCTGGTCTACCACCTCTTCGACTGTCCTCTCGTCATCCTCCATCGCCATAGTTTGCTCGATGACAGGTTCCAGAACGTTGTGCCCAGTGTGCCCTTCCTGCACATCAGCCACTAGAAGATCCTCTGCAGCTTCCGCAGCTTCGGCTGCCTGGGTCAGCATCGCTTGTTCTCTGCACAGCATACGGCCTCTGAGTGCCCTTGGTAGACCCTCGAATTGTGCCTGGGATACTGCATTCTTCACCATATCACGTATCACCCTCCCCCAAATAGGGTTCTTCCTTACGATCTCCACTTCCAAGAGTATTATCATATCGCCAAATTCGGCGACCCGTTACATGCTCATAAGCACGCCTCGCAACTCCGCTTCCAAACGTCTATGTAATACAGAGCTATCTCGGGATATATTCTCGAAATAACTAATCCACCGTCGAATCTTGCCCAGTATAAATTTACGACGTTCTTTTTGCAGACGGTGTAGTACCGATAAGACGACTGCCAAGAAGGTCTTTAAACCGGTGGACGACCGTGAATTATTCATTTTGAGAACTTCATGTAAAGTATAAACGGAAAAATTTGGAGTAAAATCAGAACAGAGTCAATATTTACTTTAAAGCTTAGCCGCTCGAAAACAGAGGATGACAACCACTAGAGTTTCCTCTACTGGATAGTTTCTCGTACTGTTGAAAGAACTACCTTTGACCCTCGATTATATCTGCTTCGACTAGCCCTAGTGAAAAGTGGGGTTACCAATCAGCGATACTGACGCCCACCTACCCCTGCAGTTAATGACGATAATGCACAATTGTATCGGCAGTCACGAAACAAAGGGATATGCACCGCTTCGCTACGGCGAACAAAGGGTTAACTAGAGAATAAGGATAAAACCATAGACAACCGTATGATGAACAAACTCATTCTTTTCAGATATCTGTTGAAGCATGTCGAAAGAGGTTGCTGTGTGCAAAACCCTGCATCGAGACCGCAGGTCGAAACTTGTAGACCCGTATACGCTCTGAGTCATAAAACCATTTCACCACCGTTCGAGCTGAGTAGCTGTGTAGTCAGAAATAGGGGAGTCTTCTCGAAATAACACGTAGTACCTATATAGTCAGAAATAGGGGAGTCTTCTCGAAATAACACGTATAGTATTTAGATACATCTTGACACTAATCCACAATTGTATCGGCAAACACTAAACAAAGGGATATACTCCGTTTCAGTAGGGAAAACGAAAGGGTAACTTGAAAAGAGGAATAAGCTAATCATTTTTTACGAAGCTAGAACCCCAGATAACTGTGTCGTACACCTGTTCATTCGTTTCAGATATCTGTTATAGCATGCCAAAACAAGCTGCTTCGCGCAAAGCTTTTCGTTGGGACTGCAGGCTCAGGCCTGTAAACTTGTATAGACCCTGCATCATGAAAACCTTTCTCCTCCACCCTTCGAGATGAGTACCTGTATACCCAGAAGTGGGGAGTCTTCTTGAAATAGTACACAGACTATCCATCCACAGCATTTAGTAACAGTTTGGAATCGCTCCAGTGAGTATCGCTCACTCTTGCTCAATAGATCGCAGAAGGAGAACCGTGTTGTACACCATGCCTAACTTTCGAACCGTGCGCGATTCAGTTAATAAAGTGAGACCATCCAAACGAATGTTACTTTCAACCACTTACGGGTTAAATTACTCTTTTTCTAAAACCGTGTCAGTTGGACACGCATTAATCGGTCAATGTTTCGAACCCGCTGTTCAACTCTGCGGCAATAGCGGAAGTGTTATTGCAATGAGGTCTGATGTATGGTGGAAACTATTCACCCTGAACGATATTAACGATACCTAACCAGACCAGTACGTGTACGACCCAATTGTGACTCATGTTACGAGACCAATAGATGGATTCCCAGAGAGCCTGAGCCCGAAACTACGCCCATAGTCTTATACTCGGCCGAATCGTTGTGGTAACATATGTCCAAAATGGTACACTTCATTGAATAAATCATAAGAAACTTTTTTATGTGAAATTTTGTTACCTTTCTTTTATCTTGATACCGCGATCGCGATGCAGTTGACAGTTACAGAGATATACGTGAAAAACTGAAAAACTACATCTATTTACCAAGATGGCGGCGCTAGCTTTACATGTACGGGTGGTGACTTTTTTTTGGTTAAATTTAATGCCAAAAGGAACACGTGCACCAATTTTCAAAAGTTTGGGTCCGATTCCCGCTATTTTCCCTGAGGTGACTGGGCTATGTATTAAGGTGACCCATTTTGACCGACTATTTTTTAATTTCAGGTCTCGCATGAAAATTTGTTAGTTTTTTCCCCTTTGAGGAGCCCTTTCCAAATTCCAGATCGATTGAAAAATTTTTAGGGGTCGCTCGCAAATTTTGAAAATTCCAAAAATGGTAAAAAATCGAATGATTATTATTTTTTTTAATTTTTTCTCTCCTATGAGCAATTGTTTTTACATTCAACAAAAATGACAACCCGGAAATTTTTTCTCAAAATATAATGGTACCTCCCAAGTATGCGGTGCCAAGGCTCCCATTGTGCCAGACCTGACCCAGGGCTGGCGGGTCGAGTCCTGGTTAGGACTATCGTGCCAATCTGCCACTAAGGCTCGGACCAGTCCTGGCTCAGGACTGGGGAGATGGTCTTGGGCCAAGACTGGTCACCAGTTCTGATCCAGGCTCGGTAAATCATAGTGGCGTATCCACAACCTTAGTAGATTACATATAGGCGCTTCTTAAACTTGGTAAATATCATACTAGACATTTTTCAACCATCTAGAATGCTCCGTTTGAAACTCTAACTCCTCTACAAAGCTGATAAGTTTTTGTAAACTCAAGTCTTCAATTTGAATTCATTAAATATTTGTATCAAGTAATTATTTCTGAATCTATGTGAATAGAATCAAAATGAACAGATAAATTAGATTAAGTAAGATGAATTTCAAACGATCAAAATTTCAGATGAACTCAGATAGTAATATCATCAAAAGAGCTGTTTGTGGTGAAAAATCAAAATATTGACCCATAAATGATTTAATACTCAAATTCTTAATTGCTGCTCAGCAGTATGAATTTTGAAGTAACAAGGATTTTTACTCTTTTTCTTTATCCTTGATAAGCAGTACAAACATACACTTGATCATCAATGTTGAACACATAACACTTTCCAGTTGTATGAAATACACCGGTACAGTTCTATCGACTGAAAAATAGTATTTATAATGGTCTGAATATATTAACGCTATATATGTATACAGCTTCCGGCGAGGATAAACACTGATTGGTGAGATTGTAATGTCTTATCTGTTAATTCGACACTACGATGGACCTTGAACATAGAGATCAAAACATTGAAACAAATAATATCGTAGAATGGCGTAGTGGGTAGAGCGAGCGACTAGTGATACGAACGAATACGAGCAGACGTGGGTTCAAATCCCAGCTCAGACAAAAATAAAAAAAATCTGGTGGCGTTTTTCTCAGCGAACTAATAATGCATCATCATCTACATGCGGGGTTGATATAATAAATTGTCAAATCAAACATGAAAACGGAAGCAATTTAGTTTTTTCGATAAGTTATGTAATCATCGAAAATTTCGGGCACTCTTAGAGCCAATGTACAATTACATTATGAGACCGCTATCCCAATACAACCAATTTCACTACTGGTCAAAGAATTTAAGGTCCAATGTAGGGACTAAATTTGGACCTGGGATATGTATGCTGTACTTTTATGTTTTTTTTCGAACATAAGTGCCAATAATTTTACACTTGGCATGATCATTGGGCCGGCGCTGGGGATAGTCTGGTCACCGAGGCTCGGCGCATCACCATTGGCCCAAGCTGTAGACATTGTTATCATTCCAGCGCTGGGACAGCGCTGGCTGCCAATTTCTGGCCAAGGCTTGGTAGTATCGGCACCGGGCCTGGGCCAGCCGTGGGCCGATGGAATTTGCAAACTTGGGCTCTTTCAACGTACACAAGCTTTCCCCAAAGTTTGTAAAAAATCTGCGATCATGAAGTCCAAATCCACTATGTCATTATTCAAAAAAACCACCTATAAGTATAATAAATGTTCAATTAATATAAAACAAACCCAGGCAGCAAACTTAGTACATTTACGTTACCGCGATATCACACTGTGAAATTGTTGGTACATACCAAAGTTCACGTAAATTTTATGTAACATTGGTGTATCAGCAATCTTTCAATATATCAGAGATGCGCTTGACATATAACACTGTAGTATCACAAAGACAGTACATTGTTATGTAGCGTTAATATCATCTAGTTCTCTCCTGGAGCAGTGTCCAAGTTTGATGTAGCTGTAGTATGACAAAGATGTCACAGTGTTATATCACCAGAAAAGTACAACTGGTTTGTAGAGTTTATATCAAGCGGTACTGTCCTTGAGCAGTCTAAATAGTCGATGTAGCAGCAATGTCACACAGACGTCACAATTTTATATAGTCAAAAAAGCCAAACTGGGTATCTAAAATTTACGTCACAGAGTACTATTTCAGTGCCAAATACAAAGTTGACGTATCCGTCACGTGACGAGGACATCACAGTATTCTGACACAAAGGATACACAATTATTATATCGAATAAACATTTCAGAAAAATCTCCGTGTGCCTTCAACGAGAACAATTCGTACGTTAGCTTTTTAGGTTATGTGTTTACTACGTGTCCTCAAATGTGTAGCAAATTATTCAGGCTCGTGATCAGTTTATATGTACTATTACGGATAGTTCTTTATTATACACGTATCTAGAATACGTGAAATTAGATCTGTGCATATTCAAAACTAAGGGATCGCGGGAAGGAAGGTACAATTGTTTTACAACATGTAAAAAAATATCGTTGTAAGAGTAAGCTTAACAGAAATTTTGACTTCAATTTTTAATAACAATAGTTGATTTGAATTTGGACCTGCTTACTTAAGCGTGAATGACATAATGATGTTTGCATAAACAGACAAATCATGTAATTGAAGTGACAGTTGTGACAAATCAAAATTTTAATAAATGATCATTTTTCGTGATGTTACGGCAGCAGATTATAACGCAGTCCAAAGTAATTTTGTTTAGATGTTCGTTGTGGTGTCGAGGCAGCGTGCCCGGCTACGGATCACTAAGGCGTCCACTGGTCCCGTGTTCAAATCCTCGGTTCGTGCGTGCGATTTTTTCGTTAATTATAATTACAGGCAGGTAGATTTAGGCAGTGAGTTTTCGGTAGGGCGCACAAATATTGTGATTAGCACAAGATCTTATCAGAAAAACTCAGATATCCGTCGTTTAATCTAATTTTTTTTTTGTCATAAGTCACATGGACCTTTATGCCTAGAATGTTGCAATTATATGAGTTACATAGATCATACATAACCGTTTTGAAAGCCGACTCTACAGTGAGTCCGCTGTGATATATCTGTTATGATCCTAACACTCAACTGGTATATAATTGTTATGTACCGCAAATCTGTAACTGTGACATACCAGCCATATCAGCCTGTGGCGGACATTTTGATATCCATGGACTGTAAAATATACGGTCCCTGTGATGTAGCAGTGATTGAGGAAAGAACCAAATTATATATCTGCTACATTATGGTTACATGATTTTGCTGCCTGGGAAACTTCATATATTTATAGTTCATTTAAGTGGTATTCCTTGAATTTTTTTACCTTTCAAAATGATTCATTTTTTTCAGTATAGTACGTTTTCATGAACGGATCGATCTACGAATTATTCATGATAAATCCGCAGTGATAGGATGTATCTACATCCGGTTGGATTTGTCTATATCTGTCTATATCTAATCTGATCAATGCAGATCTGCTCAGGTCAAATTGGCGGTCTGTACTGAAGGTCAAATTAGATCCGATCCAAAAACAATCCCGGGAAAAAAAGATTTTGTCTAATAACGTATACTCGACCATACATTATCATGATGATATACGGAATTGTGTATGATTATATATAAATATATATGAATTCATGTATGATCATATATAATTATATATCAAGTTATGTATAATTTGATCTGATCATGTCTAACTGATAAAATCCTGTATATGATTAGATCTGATCAGACCTGATTGATATAAAATCTATATTTTAGTCTAATCTCAACGCTAGATTAAATTTTTATTTCTATGAAGATCAATTAAAATAAAATTCTCATTATTTAAAATTTGTTCAAAGGCGTTAGCTAACTCAAAAATATGAATCATAAAAAATAAATAAATGTAATTAATTTTACACTAAGTATTAATATGTTTACAAATGTCTTATGCTTGCCGTTGCCAATCGTCATCCGATTATTGTTAATTTCAGTCTTGTTCAAGGCATAAAACCGAACGCACGTATTTCCAAATACAATAAGTTTTAAAAGAATGTATCTAGTCTCACAACAGATCATCAGAGCTAGATGGAAACCGGACTTCACTCGATTAAGAAAGTTAAGCAACGATACTCAGGGCCAGTATTTGAATGGGTGACCGTTTTTAGACGATACGATCGAATTGACAAACATAATCTTTGTGTTTCCTTTGGTCAGCAGAACATTCCGCAGGTGTGTTTCGTTCTCAAATATATGCTTTGCAACGAAATACAACCTCCCGTCGTAATTATTTTGTTCAATATCAGACAAAATCATTTTTTCCCGGTAATAAATGTATCTAAATCTAATTTGATCTGGACAGATATAGACAAAACACAGATCTGTTCAGATCAAGAAAATTAGATCAAATTTGATCTGCGCGGATCTAAACTTTTTTCCCGGGTCATTTCACATAAACCCAGATAACAAAATGCATGCACAATGCGAGCGTATACACTCTCACGCCATGCGGATCATTTGCACGGCGTGATCTCATAGTGCCGAGTCCGTGCGTCATCAATTGAGACGCATAACGCTAGCACGTCGTGAGTGTAGCATGCGTGCCACGCATATGACAGGCACATCATGATGGTCGAATGAGGATTGTCGAAATGGTATTTCGACTTTTATTTTACTTCTAGCTGGTTAATAATCTCTAATTGTTTGTTCTATTAAAATCAGGTTTATCATTATATTTCGTCAAATAAATGAAAACAGTCATGTATTGAACAAATATTTTTTTATTAGATATTTATATAAACGTTATTATATATATTTTTAGTTCAAACTTCAACAATACATATATCGTGTATATAGGAATATAACAAAGCATAAATAACTTCAGGGTGATTCAGAATTTGCGACCAACATGTCATACGACCAATTCTTGTGAAAATTAAACCTAAATTCAATTTAATCCGAACATTTTTTTCAATCCCAATAGTATAAACTGTATTATTATTTTTCGGTCCCACGGAATCCCGAGTAACTATAAGTTTTGATTTAATATTATAGTAGTACATACTGCTTGGTGAAAGTTTCCCATTTGGTAAAAGCCGTAAAAATATTGGTCACAAATTCTGAATCACCCTGTTTGTGTTATCAATAAACCTAAACTTTGGAAACGATATTATAGATGAAAATAATTTTGAGAAGTCTAATATATATCTATCTTTCAAGTATTGATGAAATGTGATATCAATCCTCAGTCTCGTCATCTGCACCGAAGTCAACTTCGTCGATATCTTCGTTTTCTGAACTTAGATTCAGCATCTCCTCCAATCTTTTAATTTTACTTGAGAGCTGCTCCTGATTTCGATGATTTCCTATTTCTGGTTCTATTGCTAGTGACTTCTTTATGGAATTGCGAAACCTTTGTTTCGTAGAGCGCAAGACTTCTTGCATCTCCATTTTAAATTCTGTCTTAGTATCAGGGCCCCTGAAGAGCGGACACTTCTGTGCTGCCACTGAAAGAAATATTAATGCAAAAGTATTTGCATCAGTTGCACATACAATAATTAAATTATCAAAACAATGTTCGACGACTTACAGTACAATATATTGGCAACCTTTGTGTCACCAAATTTCGCACTAGTTTTGCAGCCTGGCCACGTAAACTGATTTATCAGCTTATCCGTCATTACTTGTTTTAAGCCACGGTTTAAGAAGTCCCGCACTCTAGATCCACCCAGGCTACACAGATGTACATACTGGAAAAAAATCAAATTATTCATCATCGGAGAAAAAAGATGTAATGATAAATATCGTTTTAATTACCAGATTTGTGTAAACTGAAATAGTCTGGATGTTCTTACTAGTTTCTTACGAATACTTTTGTTGGACGCAGAATCAATTTCTCGAAATTGTTCTATGGTTTCAAGAGGAAAGCCTTCGAGAGGTTCGTACAAGTTTGTAGCAACTTGTTCGCCTATATTGCGTTGCCCACATTCATCAACGATCACTTTTTGTTCTCTCAGTATATTTTGAATCTGCTGTTTTAATTCCTGATTCTGTTTCAAGATGTCTTCGTTCTGTTGTTGGATATCTTTATTCTGTTGTAAGATTTCCCTGCAAATATATAATATATGTTATGCACAAAATGAATACAATTATAAAAGATATATGAATATTCGAATAGGTTTTATAAAACGGAAGGTATATTTGAACATGTGCAAATAGAGGCGACAAACTTGATGATTCACGAACCAGACAAATGAATTCAGCCATTATATTCATTAGGGAAAAGACAGTCCGCATATATCACTCACTTCAAGCTTGAGATCACTGGATTCAAGTTTACTTCAGAACGTTTTTCAACATTCTCCTCATATTCTTCATCTGAGTTTTCTTTATCGTCGCCCAGATTCTGCTCATCCGTCAATTCAATGGGTGATGAAAATGAAAAAATTTCATGGCAGTCGGCTTGTGGAATGAGAGATGCTGTGTTTTTTGCTGTCTTTAGGTTTGGTGTCCGGATTTTCGAGTATTCGGGTTGAGGTAATTCGCAAGTCAACGCTGTGTTTATTTCTTTTGTCGGGTTTGGTGTCTGTATTCTGGAGCAACCGGGATGAGGCAATTTGCTAGTCACTTCTTTTCCGGTTTTGCTAAATGAAAGTTAAAAAAACGATCATTACTTTATACTAAATTCTATTTTCACATAATATACTGTACTTACGGCAGTTGAGTTTCATCAATGTTCGTCGAAATCGATATGCTTCGTGCTGGTATGTCAGGGCTTGATTTTTCGATTGCTGCTGTTTCCGCAACTTTCTCTTCACTACTGGTTTTCTCGGATTTTTGAGAAATCTGTTTCCTAATTGCACGTAGTCGCTGCAGTTCGTTTCGGACAATAATTACTTTCTTGGAGGACCTTTGACGACGTGGGGCTTCATCAGAAGAGGTAGTCAATATCGCCTTCGGTGTTTTAATTACTCTCCCTCTTTTTGACACCCTACTTTCTCTCTTTGAAGCTGGCCTCATATTGTCCTGGTTCATGTTTCTGAAACGTTATTAGAAACAGCAATTGCATATACTGTCCACTCAACTCAAATATTTTTTTTTTAAGTTCCATGGAGAGAAGTATCAAAAAGAAAACAAAATCGACTACGCGTATGTATGTCAAAATCGTGGGCCATTTGAATTGTGATGATAAAAATATAGAAAAAAAAGCATTAGACTCAGATTCGATTCGGCACAGTCCATTTTTCTAAGTGTACAGTCAATCAACGCAGTGTTAACCTCTAGCGCAAATACGAACTTCTCCTTTGGTTACGCTAAAATTTGTTGATATTATAATAATAATAATAATAATAATAATAATTCACTACCATACCTCACCTCATTATTGATCTTGACATTTATTGATCGCATTTGTTTGTGAATTTAGTACTATTTCAAATAGCTACAAACAGGCAATAGCTCTTCATTTTACACACCTTCATTTTGTAGAATACGTCTGATCGATTTGTAGATTTTCTGATAGATCCATGTCTAATGTTGAGGTATGATTAGTGGCGTTAGTAACGTGACGCAAATACATTCGTTTTCCATCACATTTTCTTCTTCTCCGACTACAGAGCTCCACTTTGGCATTCTGTAACTCTTGTTCGCTATCTGATTTATTTCCACTGCCTGAACTCCGTCTGATAAATTCGTGCAATTGTACACTCCAACGGAAGAAGATGATAATCCAACGTCATAAACTTCAGATGTTCGAAATTTTTGAACAATAAGGGAAATCCTTTCGTCAATTTGCACAATATTTTTTATGAGGCAAACTGTTGAATTCTTTAGCATGCAGCAACTATCACGCAAAGTAGTGGCCAATGTTAATTTACCAATTTTCACTTTATGAAACTGTCGACAATGCTGGGCCATATTCTCTGGAAGAGGTCCATCTGCATGGTCTTGTGACACACGAATCAGATTATTTTGTACTGGTGCCAAATTGAAATCATTTAGCTCGACTAGTCTCTTATAAAATTGTTGGAGAGGAAGGTGCGGTTTTCGAATGCGTTTTCTAAACTCGGGAATATTGTTTTCATAACAAAATGCACTATATGTGTCCAAGCTGCCAAGTTCTTGAACATCTGCTACGACATGCAGCAGAGCATGAACATTATATGAGAGAAACTGCTCCCCATATAATTCTCCACATAGAGTGACATACGTTTCAAGAGCTTCTTGACAAAAGCCATACAACTCTTGTGGTATCTCTGGCGAAGCGAGAAGACGAAATACGCAGTGGAGAATCATGAAATGATCATAGTATTCGTCAGGAAGAACATCTTTGAACACAGCTGGAGCAGTATATAGCAGTAATTGCCTATATTCACTAGCTTTGAAACTGTGGAACATTGTGATTTCATTAGGGCGACGATTAAAGTCAGAGGGACAGTAATTTTTTAGCAGTATCATTCTTGCATTGAGAATTTCTAGTTGTCTACCACTGAACCTTTGATGCCCAAACTTGCCATCAACGTGGGCTCCTACTACTTTTTTACAGATTCCCAGCCAACCTAAGTGCATGATCTCGTACGGGACACGGGTGACTAATCCGAGTAATGTAGACAATGGACTCCTGCCCTTATGGTGATCCTCGTCTGTCATATTGTGGTACTCTTCGTCAGTTCTCAGTGGGTGTCTGATACCTTCAAAAACCATTGTTCCTGCGAATCCCGGGACAGTGCAACGATGACCTTCGACTTTGCACTTAGAACAGGCGTGTGCTGATGTGTGTCCATAATGGTTCAGAGCGAATGCTCTTGCAGGCGCATCGGCAATAAAGCATCGTACACTTAATGGAAGTTGTCTGTTTCCTATAAGTATTCCACCTTGGTCACGTACCTCGACAATTTCTTGAATAAATTGATCGAAAAACTCGAACGGATTAGATGGTTTACGCTTGCCTTTAAAGACACCCGCTATGATAGGTCTTTGATCAGGTATATTCACAATTCGGTACTGGTGTGGCCAGAACTGATCGTTACCGTTATTTAGTTGAGCACCGTCTGTACTAAAATCAATCTCTATATGGTCCGGTAACATATTTTCTGGAAGATTTAGTAGCTTTGGAGTGATGGTGGATTTAAAACCGATGTGTAGATACTCTCCACCTGCGATTCGTTGAATAAATCTAGTAGCAACAACAGTCGGAGTCTGTAGTAGCGTTCTTATGTCCTTTGGAAGATCAACCAAGTTAAAGGGGAACTCTCTCAGCGTTTTTAGTAATAAATTGCCTTGATTGTGCTTCAGATTTGCTGCTAAAAAGGCATTTTTCAGAGCGCTCTTCTTCAAATACCCGAGATCTTGTACCAGTTCACCCACATTATCTTCATCTGAATTTTCACCCGCTAAATTTTCCATAGGATTATCACCACGGTTTTCTACATCGTGTACCTCACCTACTTCGTTATTTTCTTCGTTATTCTCTTCGATATTTTGTTCGTCATTTTGTTCGTCATTTTCTTCACTATCCTCGTCGCTATCTTCCTCGTGAGAACTCTCGGAGGCTTCGTCATCAGAAGACTGTTCCTCGTTAGAACTTTGGTAATCATCATCTGAAGCAGGAGCAGGAATTTCGATTGGTTCGTTCTCTGAACTTCCATCTGAGCTAGATTCAAAGTCGTCATAGTCGTGATCCCGTATATCACCCTCAGTGTGATGTCTCTTGTTACTGGCTATAGATAAACGTCTTCTTTTATGTCTCAAACAGAGGTCAGAAAGCCTTTTATTTTTGTTGAACATTATTTCCGCGGTTCACGGTCTTCACTCAGCAGGTAGGATCTTGAGAAACATTCAAAACATTATTTATGTATCAATGAGGCACATGTCGTTTGATACTCCGAACGTAGATACAATAATAAGGCCAGATGTTTTTCCGATAAATTATTCTTCGATATACCTGAGTCCCATCGAAGTCCGTTATTAAGTTTTTCAATCATACGCTGGGTCGAAAAATTCTGAAAAAAATTACGATTGCGTTTTTCGTCGTGTACTTTTATACAAAAAATTATCAAACCAATCTGAGACATCGACTTAGAATCTTGAACGAGATGTCATAGAATGCCCCATACATAGGTACATAACAAGGGAATAATGAAAAAGTCAGGTTATGTCAGGTTATGTCATTTATACATTTCACGTAGTATACTGGTATATTCATCAGGTGTGTACTTACCACGGATGTGACTGCCGACAACTGACTATCACTATAATATAAATATGACTTTCACTATTAAAGATCGCACTGTAAAAATATAACGTTATAATATGTGAATGAAGTCCGACGAGCAAGCCGACAAGAACGTGTATACTGGAATGGCGCGCGTATTTGGCGGTAAGGGCCGTTCGGTGTGAGAACTGCGAGATTCAAACATCGGGGGGTTAAACGAGCGCCAGTCACAAAACTTCATACGCGCTCTTCTACACAACTACGGCAGTTACCGCCCGGTTTGAACAATTCCTTATTGAGTGTGATGAATTGATATATTATTAAATATTATTACATTAACACGATTGTGTTTAAACAGAACAATTTTGAACACTCATTGAATTGTTATATACGTATAGTATACAATAGTAATTGCACCCTCATACGACACTCACACTGTGCGTCGCATTTATTTCGCACGGCGTAAAAGCATACCGTGATGGCTGACTGCGACTCAATGCGCTTGCACTTCGCTTCCATCACGTCGTGCCGACACAAATCATGCGTTTTCACCGACACGACGTGACTCTCACGCCGTGAAGGTACCGTGAGTCGCACGATTGTTATCTGGGAAACATCGAATGCCAAGAGGACAATCGGTTTGGTATCAACATTTCGGTAAAATTCGAGAAAATAATTCATGTCGGTGAAAGTAACTATACCATCCTCTGGCTTAAATATAGAAATTACTCGTACTCATGGGTTCTACAATGAGTCTTATTCCCTAAAGATAATTATATGAATTTTTCTTGCAATATACACAGCCAAACATTTGGTTCTCGTGTGCTGGAGCCAACCAGGTCGACAGCGAGCACTTAGGAGAGATTCTTTACCTTCCGAGGCCTGGGTTTCCAGTGGCATACTTTCCGTACACTGGCAATAAGTATCATATGTCTCCAATAATTGCTGTACAATTCAAGAATGTAACAGGTAAATCGTTTTATTCTATTACTATTTCGATTGTCTCTAGGGTCACTCTTTGATAACAGGCGAGTTCGGTAGTTCTTATATCTCGATTTGTCTGCAACCTATACAGAGCGATAGTCCAGAAACTGCTCCCCTAAGTAGTCAGGCAATTCTTTTCTATTCTAAACTGGCAACATTGTCAGAAAACCAAATTTACTGATATCTAGACTTGGCGAATTTGATTCTCGCACATCCGAAATTGCGCGCACAGTCTTTCGTTTTCGTCTTTCCTGCGGTTATCTTAATAATAAAGAAGACAGTCGAATTCGGGTGCTACATCATATTGGTTAGAACCAAACACAAGCGACGCAGCGGTAACTGTAAGATTATGAGATTACAAATAACTGTTAAGGGTCAAATTTACTAATTCGATCGAAACAAATTTAATAATCCCACGGGAATCGATATTGATTACCAAATAAGTTTAACAAGAATTATTGC
Organism: Macrophya alboannulata; assembly: GCA_949628255.1. Classification (NCBI taxonomy): domain Eukaryota; kingdom Metazoa; phylum Arthropoda; class Insecta; order Hymenoptera; family Tenthredinidae; genus Macrophya; species Macrophya alboannulata. The sequence continues at coordinate 7,233,279 of OX451213.1, forward strand.
ATCGATCAGGGATGTGAATTTCTGTTAATTTTCTACATTATTAGGTTGGAACTCTGACAATGATTTTTAATCCCATGATCTGACATCTACTCGACTGTTTATTTTAGTACATACATATATGGTTGTCCGAGAATGTTGCCAGGTTCGAAAAAAACGTATTGCCTGTGTTTAAAAATCAGTCTTTTCAAAGAGGGCACCACCTACAATTGTGGCTCGTTGCGAACCTGCCACGATCAACTGCGACCGCTGGAGACTCACCGTGACGCCGGTTTCTCCGGCAGCCATTATTTTTCTCAGTTTTGCATACGCGACACGTGTTGATCTATGTGATTTTCAAAGCTCATTATCATTGCATTTTAAATCGTAACTAGACTGCTCATGTGATTAATACAATCCTCAAACATCAGTGCTCAAGTGAATTAATACAATTCAGAAACTCTCATTGGACATTCTCATCCAAACAACATTCAATTCTCAACGAAAAAGCGACCCTCGTACACGCTCATACACTCACACACGCTCACACAACGCACTCATATCCATCCCCTTAGCTTTAAACTAGACGCGTATTTATAATAAAACCTAAGTTATTGCAAAGTGTTCGACGTTCTTCTCATTTTAGTCATTTCCTAAACAGCCTGATTACTAAGGGGATCAGTTTCCTGACAATCGCTCTGTATATCTTATAGGATAAATTCGTTTATGCAGCCAAGAGCAGGTCTGCGGCTGTGGATTGGTTTCTTCCGATTTACCTGACGATTTGTTTACTCCCGGAGCAGACCTGCTTTAAGGGGGGGCAGCACTCGATTTTTACCGACATAAACTATTATCTCGATTTTCTTCTAAACGGTGATCCCAAATTAATAGTCCGTTTGGCAGACGGTGATTCGAGAAGAATAGGTTGTACCTAGCATAGAAATTTCACTGCAATAGAGAAAAATTTACTTTTTATGCATCGTAAGATGTGGGCGTGTCACTTTTTTTGACTATTATCGAAGCCTACGCGTCATTGACGCGAAAAAGAGAATAAGAGCGTCATTGCGATTGAAATACCGAACACGATCATCTAAAAACATCTTTAATTCGGGCGATATTCACGAGCTATTTTGTATTCCCGTGATTAGTAATAATTGTCTGTTCTCAATCACTCGGAAACACATGTTTCCCTAATTCTCGCAACGCCCGGGAGATGGCTCAGAGCGCGGACTTTTTCAGCGATGATCTAGCTGCCATGTGAAAGAAAGAGAGCGGGATAGATCTTGCAGCTTTGCGGTGTGCTGAGTCATCTCTCGGGCGTTGCGAGAAGTAGGGAAACATGTGTTTCCGAGTGATTGAGAACAGACGATTATTACTAATCACGGAAATACAAAATAACTCGTTAATATCGCCCGAATCAAAGATGTTTTCAGATGATCGTGTTCGGCATTTCAATCGCAATGGCGCTCTTATTCTCTTTTTCGCGTCAATGATGCGTAGGCTTCGATAATAGTCAAAACAAGTCACACGCCCACATCTTACGATGCATAAAAAGTGAATTTTTCTGTATTTCCGTGAAATTTTTATGCTAGGTAAAACCTATTCTTCCCGAATCATCGTCTGCCAAACGGACTATTAATTTGGGATCACTGTTGAGGAGAAAATCGAGATAATAGTTTATGTCGGTAAACATCGAGTGCTGCCCCCCCTTAAGAGCAATCCCTGGTCGCCCACCTCCTGTTTGCCGAAAAAGGGGTGGGGGTGACACATTTCGAATATTATCCGAGCACAGGCGTCGAAGACGCAAAAAAAATTGCAGAACGATGATTCCAATTCAATTCCGAACACATACGTCCAAAAACACGTTCGTTTCATGCGAAAATAGAGTTGAAATATCGTTTTTAGATTGGTCTAATGTCAATTTTATTATAGTAAAATTTATTATAAATATAATAAAAACGATATTCCAGCTCTATTTTGCATGAAACGAACATGTTTTTGGACGTATGTGTTCGGAATGGAATTAGAATCACCGCTCCGCATTTTATTTTTGCGTCTTCGACGCCTGGGCTCGGATAATAATCGAAATGTGTCACCCCCACCCTTCTTTCGGCAAAAAGGAGGTGGGCGACTAGGGATTGCCCTTAACTGCTTGAGTCACCGAATTCACCCGTAGTGTATGCTTGGATCAAAAAACTGCAAGTTTCAGACCTGTGAACGGTACTGGTTAGAAAGTACGCGTTGATCAGTCTTTTGAGTTTGAGAAAATTCACTTTCATATTCGAATTCGTAGCCTATTCTTCAGTTCTAGATCCTCATAAACCGTTGTAAATGCGTTTTTTCGCCAACTTTTATTTCAAATTTGTCTCTGTTATCTGAAACCCTGCTGGTTTTTACCGAAAGACCTGGAGTTGTTTGCGGATGCTGGAAATGGGATCAGGCGGGAGCTGCATTTAGTAATATCCAAGGTAGTATACCCCCACAGGATGGTTGAATTAGGAAATTGTTGAAATTTGACATACAAGTTATTTAATATGTTATCCAAACATCTACAATCATCTACAACAGTCATACAATTGCGATATGAAAAAATCCGCACGCGCATTTTCATGTACAATTGTGAAGTGTAATTTTAAAATTGGAATGTACTTAAAATTCAGTGAATTTCTAGTTAGTAACGGCCAGCTGAGCTACGTGAAAGTAAATTTGCTCAAAGTTCAGAGACTGATCAACGTGTATCTAGCTTAAACAGTACTGTTCAAAGGTCTGAAGCTTGAGAATCTTCGCATCTTGGCATACGCTCTAAGATTCATAAATTACGGACAAATCAAAATTTTGGTCCCAGATCGTTGACAGATAATTAGTGGAACTACTCATATGCATTAGCGTGACAACTTTTCGACTCGAAATTCTTAATTTTCCTCGCCTCCTAAAATTTTATAGTGTTCAATATTTGCGTACACTTAACAAAATTTCAGCGCTGTCGAATAATTTTCAAAGGTCGCTCAAGTATTTTGAACATAATATTCAAAATAAATCGATGAAATTCTTTTTTGGTAATCGTTGCCTACGCTTTGTATTCCTCCATCATCAATATTCATAGAAGTACGCAGAATGTTGGGCAAAAATATAGAAATTTAGAGGTCGCTCAAAAGTTTCTGAAATTTGGAAGAACATCATTATGGCAGTTACTGAGTGTCTTCTGAATATCAATATTGCAGCTTGGAATTATTTGTGCTCTTGTAAGTTTGGCCGATGAACGGATATGAAGGGCGAGAGTTGTAATGAAAGGCAAATGAGATTATTTCAAATAAATCATTATTATTAAATTCTCCAAATGAAGAGATCTTTACCCTTTATAATCGTTCATTATCCCTATCTATGAAAGTACGAAAACTATAAGCAAATCTTGATATTAATATTTACAGGTCACTCGAACACTGCTAACATATTTCTTCTTTTTTAACCTTAATCTTGGAAATTCCTGAGTAACTCTACAATATGTATTAAGATTTTCACCTCAAACTTTGCGTATAAACGTACGGATTGAAAAGTTTCTTTTCATTACCGAAGTTTTTCGTAGAAAGTTAATTTGATTATTATTATACATTGATTTTCCCTTCTGTTATCACGGATGTAGTCCTTTGGAGTCAGGCGGTCATGTTTTAATACCGTGATTACGCACGGTGTCTGGTGGTTAGAATCAAAGCGAAAGGTTCGTTCGGTAACAACGATGATCAAATATACAGTAACGTTTAAAACTTCGTAAAAATTTTTTTTGTAATAAGTCTAACTTCAAACTGTGAAGGCTCAGAAACGCCTAGGTGGATTTAAAAAAATCGAACTGCATTTGAAAGATCAGACCAAATACTATCTTTTTATGCACTGCTGAATATTTTTAACTATTTTTCAACTCTATTTTTTACGATTGAAAATTTTTGAATTTTTACGAATTTTTTTAATTTCTGTTTTAACTTTTAATTTCTTTTAATTGACAAAACCCAACAATTTTGAGGCGACTGAAAAGTCGAGGAAATTTCCTAAAAGTTTGCTGTTGGTCAATTTTTGTATTTATTTTCTGCGCAAAATTACAAGCGTTCAAAGATGGAGCGTACAAGACAATCAGTTTTCAGGTATAATAACGTTTTCCAGGGTCACGCGGACGTGTTTGCTTATCTTTTGGTCTTGTTGGCTATTTAGTAAGTATTCAAAATTAGAGTCATTTCTGCATATAGTTAGATTAATTGTGTCTTATATCTAGAATAAAAACAACTATTGAACTATTACCTCTCATCTTAATATACTAGATACAACAAAAATAGCTTTTTGTTTGGTTATATAAACAAAAATATCCACTTTTATCAAAAATATCACAAATTTTCCTCAAAATAATAGAGTCATTTTCTGAGACTGTTACAGTATTACAGTTATACACAGTTTTGATTCATCGAGGAACCCACCTTTTGCATAAATTACGGCTTTACATATTTTAGGCATTTTGTTCACTAATTTTTCAAAAAATGCAGGGTCAACAGAGATCCAACATTTCTGCAAATACTCCCAAAGATTAGAAACATTACTCTTAGCACTTTTCAATTCTTGCACTTTTCTGTCAAGTTCGTCCTACAAAAGCTCAATTGGATTTAAATCTGACGACTGAGGTGGCCAGATCATTCTATACAAAACTTTTTATTCTTCTTTTATCTCCAGGTAGTTTTTGCAAAAGTGTGGAGAATGTTTAGGGTCATTGTCCTCTTGGAAATGAAACCCTTTTCTTACTCAGCGTAAACCCGAAAACATGGCGTGACGTTGTAAAATACCACGATAAACTTTTTTGTCCATTGTTTCTTCGATGTATTTTCAATCTCTAACTTTACAACCTGCAAAGCAGCCCCAAACCATCACGTTGCAGCGTTGCTATTTCCGTGTTTCACTGTAGGCACAATACACTGTACCTACATGAAATCTTTCACCTACCCTGCGACGAACGTAAACACGGCGTTTTGAACCGAGAAGTTCAACTTTTGATTTGTCTGCCCAAAGCACTCGCTTCCAATCTGAAATAGTCCAGTGTCTATGTTGTTTTGCCCACAAAAGCCTATTTTTCTCATTAATTACCCGAAGAAGAGGCTCTTTTGCTGCGACACAACCACGTAGATCATGTTCAAGTAAACGCCTTTTGGTTGCTGTAATGCTAATAGGAACGTTTCTAGTAGCATTTAAATTTTCCGTTATCTCAAGAGATGTCTTCTATTACGCGTACCAGACAAAGTAAGAAATTTATTTTCTTCCGCGGTAGTTTTTTTTTTGGTCGTCGATTTCTTGTTTTATCACTATTCGGTTGAGTTTCTTTGTATCTTTGAACTGCTTTATAGGCTGTGCTGTAAGAAATATTCAATCTTTCACCAATTTCATGATACATATATATACAGGGTTAGTCAGTTCAAACTCCGAGAATGGGAGGAGCTTGGTTGATGAATTAGGCCCTACCCCTCAGCCGATCCGGCGAATATTTGGTATTTACGTCGAGGAGTCATGTTGTTATCGACGTACGAATTCAAGTCTACGTACTGGTAAACAGTGGGAATAAGGAATAAATTCACGATATAACAAGTAATAATACTGACCAGCTTATTCAATACTATAAACTATGATATACTCTATCAGTAAACATGACTCTCACATGCTAAGACAAACCTCATTGTTTACATTTCGTGATGTCGACTTTCTTTGTTGTCATATCTTCATTATTGTTTCTTATTAACAGCGGTTACCTATGTGTAGACTTCGAATCTCACAATCAATTTGATATCAACACTCATGACTCCTCGACGTAAATACCAAATATTCGCCGGATTGGCTAAGGGGTAGGGCCTAATTCATCAACCAAGCTCCTCCCATTCTCGGAGTTTGAACTGACTAACCCTGTATATATTAGGGTGGTCCTTAATAAGGTTATTTTCAAATTTCTTTGCTCCTAGGGGCTCAAATGCTTCCAAATTGATAAAAAAAAATCCCTGAAAATTTGAGCTCTTAATATTAACTCTAAGATAGTGCGCATTCCAATCTAAGTTTCCTATGGAAATAACATAGGAAAAATTACTTTTGTTATTTATAATTCTATAACTTGGGAACGAATGAATTAAAAATTATAAATCATACATATTTTTATAGAGAATTTAACGCTCTACAAAAAGGCCTCTTATAGATGGCGTAAGTGATTCATTCCATAATACCGCGAGAATTACAAATATTGTATTTGCTTATTTTAATCATAAATAAAATATTTTAACAACAAATATTTAATAATATAATAATTTATTCGATAATATTAATAAAAAGCCTTGATAATATTAATGATAATATGAAAATTAAACTTTGACGTTGAATAACTTTTGAACCAATAGACTAATGGAAAAATTATAGGAGACCTTTTTTGTAGAGCGTTCTCGATAAAAATATGTATATATTGTGACGTGACCCTTATTTAGGCCTCGGGTCCAGACCGGATAGCTGGGCCTCGAGACCGAGTCAGTCGACAATAACTGGCAAAAGATCGAAAAGAAAATAATTAAATTGAATTTTTGGGCGCCAGACGAACTATCTTCGTCACGAGATAATACTCAAGCCAAATAACAAAAGAAAACGTACGGAACGAATGAGCGGCGACTAGCTGCAGTACCGCGGAGAGGGGTCGGGATTATGTGAGGGAATAGCGTACACAATAACGACTCGTGCCATATAAATTTTAACAAAAGAGGAGAAATTTATTATATAAAAAAAACTAGGTTTCACAACGTGATGCGAATAACAAAAGAGAAAAAAAAGTAATTAGAATATCGCCGCAGCGATCATGCACCTCGGGGTGTCACCCCTCGGGTCTGAAACAACGGTTTATCGAGCTTTACAAAAATTAATCGTAGACAAGATCAGGCTTCCACGTAGCAGAGCAATAACAGGAAAAATATCGCTTAGCTCGATACAACAATGCCTCGCAGCAGACTAAAACTAATTTCCAAAATTACTTAAAATTAACTTACACTAACTCTGCCTACGTAAGCTAAACCAAAATTGCCAAATATGAGAAATGGTTAATTCTGACCTAATGCTCTGAATCTCCTCGTGGGAGAAAAAGAGCGCGACAGTGACGGACTAAGGCTGTCTCACTCACACTCGTGTGTGCAGCGTACGTGCTTTAATAAGTGATATTACGCGACAGAAACTCGAAAATTTTACTCAAAGAAAAATAAAGAAAAACTCAAAAAACTCAAACTCGAAACTCTATTATGCCTTCTGACACTGGTGGCGGCCGACCGGCTCGGAGATCGGTTTAATTTAATCCCAAATTCTACTCAGCCTCGTGGCTCGCAACAAGGCAAGATGGCAGGTGGCCGTTTGTCGGATTCAAATTTTTACGGATCAAATTGGCTAACGCTTACCGTTGTCCAGCCAAACTCTCGGTCAGTTTTCCTCGCAGGAAAAACCTCGAAGACCATCCAGGCACTCCAACAGCCACGGTAACGACCTCAGGCACTCACACTCACTCGAAAAGTTCCTCGTAGGGAATTCGCAAAGAAAAACCGCCGCGTGGCTTAGACAAACTCTAGCAAAAATTAGAGCGAGCACGGAGCTCGGCGATCTACCTGCGAAGCAGGCCTACGGCAGAGTAATTAGACCACATGACGCCGGTCGTGCGCACACCCTTCTTACGCAGTCGAATATTGATTTTGCGATCGACCGCTGGATCTCTACATGGCGTCGTACCACGCGCGTAAACTCAAATTTGGCCAGGACGTAGGAAGCCCTCGTTGTATGACCACGGTTCGCAGGCTCTTGGGGGTGGCGGGAATCTCTTCCACCACCTGTATCCCTCGTAGCTGAGTGCCCTCGGCACTCCCCCGTGTCTTCGTGTGTATGAGAGGATGCTTCCTTAGGCGTCGACTCGTGTATGAGTTATCGGTCAACTCTCGAAATCGGGTGCCGATGCCTTCGTCAAGTGACCGTCCCTTCACGTGAGTCTCCGTCATATTTTTGGCCGTCTCCCAGATAATAGAGAAAAGGTTAAAAAAAAACAAAAGAATAAGAACTAAATTCGACAGTCTGTCACGGTCGCCTCTCGGAGTAAAATCTGGAATTTTTGAGTTTCATAAATTCCTTAAAAAGTTACAGTTGATTGATTGAGATTAAAAAATTCATAAGAATTAAAAAACTTTCAATAGTAGAAAAATAGAGTTAAGAAATAGTTAAAAATATTCTGCAGTGCATAAAAAGATAGTATTTGGTCTGATTTTTCAAACGCTGTTCGATTTTCTTTTAATCTATCGAGGCAATTCTGAGATATCACAGTTTGAAGTTGGACTTGTTAGAAAAAATTTTTTTACGAACTTTGAAACGGTACTGTAGGTATAAGAGTCATAAATAAAAAATGAAAAATAACTATTTTTTTGAAAATTGAAGTCTCTTCCAGTTAACTTATATGAATATCATTAACGCGATGTAACGTTTTGCCTGTCAATTATATGGAAAACCTTATTATCAATTGAGGCACCACGTAGACTTCAATGACAGCGCTGCTCTTTTGGGAGGTTGATTCTTCGACGTCATTCCAAAAGTTTTTATCGTAGGAGCACAATACAAAAACGTTGATTCGTTTTGGGACATCCTAATCTACTCATCGAGTAATATGTTCACGACCGATCCTTCCATTTTAATTATTTATTTATTATAATTAATTTTCAGTATCGAGAATATTTTATCTTGTTTTACGTAGACTGGATTATCACTGCAAATAACCGCAGTTCTATCTGTCAATGAATGTATCTTACTCAACGCCAATTCATTACTCTTCATCTTCTCTATATTAATTGAAATCTTTATAATAGAGATGTGTGATATATTTCTGAGAAATAATTTCGTTTTAACTCTCGAAAAATCGATATGCATCACCCTATATGTATAGTTAGATCGGATACGTGATAATGATGATGATAGTAAAATATGCAATAATGTTATTTCGACCAGTCATTCAAAAATTGTAGATAATGACTAAAATGAAGGAACAAGATAAAACATGATTCACTTGCTACAGTTAACAGGCTATTAACCGTGGAATGTACAGCATGGGCTCGGAATATCAACGTCAGAAATGGTTATTCTGTGGACTTTCAACTAATGATAGGCAAGTCTCTTTCTTGGCAGTTATAAGAACTTTTGTATATCTATCTAAAACAGGGGTCGGCACACTCATTAGACCAAGAAGCCAACACTGTAAATCCACTTAGCCCTTTCACCGGTATTAATCCTTTTAACGTCAATTCTTGGATTCTACCATCGAACTTGCCGGTGTGGACAATGACCGTGTTGAGGTAGGCCGAGGGGCTTTACGGTCGTAGTAATTCCCACTCAGCGCCAGCTTGGCTTTGAGAGCCCGGGCGTGCCGACCCCTGACCTAAAGAGTTGTTCGTTTAAACACAAAGTAGTGGCCATTGAAGGGATGGTCTAGTCGATTTTTACATACATAAATTAATTTCTTGAACTCCTTTAAAACGAAGCTATCAATCGGATCGTTTTTTTGGCCGCCGATAATTGACGAGCAATAAGTTTGAACTAGCATGTTTATATGGATGAAATCGAAATTTTTTCTTTCTTCGCATCGTAAGGTGTATACGTATCACTTATGTCGACAATAATCAGTCTACGCATCATTGACGCGGAAATGGCAAGGCAAGCGCCATATTGCACGGTATCATGAAGACACCTATCAAAAAACATCTGTGTTTTATGCAGAAATGAAGTCTCAATCTGAAAACTCGCAATTCATTGTAATTAGCGATTGTTGTTGTTCTTAAGGCGGCTCCCTACTCAATTATGACCTTTTCTGAAAACAATGTGCAAAACAGTGCTATTAAACGGAATATCTCTGCCCAGGCACCGAACACGGGAAGAAGAGGTACGTCCTGCAATTCTATGTGCAATTTCGAACACGCACATCCCAAAACATGTTCGTTTCACGCTCAAATGGAGAAACGCTGTATAAAACACGATTTTTTGACGTTTGGCGAGTCTCAAACGCTCGAAAACATGGCGACTCGTCACGTTTGGAGTTGTCGACGACACCTCCGAGAGAGCGTGACGCACGAATCTGGTAGAACGGGTAAAACAGTCGCTGGTAGAGAACACCATACTACACGATCACTGTTCGATACATCGGTCGGTCACTGGACAAAATCAGCTTCCAGCAGTGATCTTGTAGCATGGTGTTCTATACCAGCGACTGTTTTACCCGTTCTACCAGATTCGTGCGTCACGCCCTCTCGGAGGCGTCGTCGACAACTCCATCCGCCAAATGTCAAAGAAGCTTGTTTCATACAACGTTTCTCTATTTCAGCGTAAAACGAACATGTTTTGGGATGTACGTGTTCGAAATTGCACATAGAATTGCGCGAAGTATCTCTTTTCGCGTTTTCGGTGCCCGGGCAGAGATATTCCGTTTAATAGCACTGTTTTGCCCAATTGTTTCAGAAAAGGTCATAATTGAGTAGGGAGCCGCCTTAAGGTCTAACGCGTAATCGCATGTCACCAATTAGCGATTGTAAATTGTTGGGAAGCCATGATAATCCATAGTTCCCGCTTTGCCTGAGAGAGAGAGCTCAGCGCGAATTGTCGCATGGGGAGTGCAGGCGGTATACTGAGCGTCGTTGGTTCGCGTGGTCGCCACAGTACGATGTGGCGCTCACAGTCTTATCCCAACTGGGCTGGTATAAAGCCAGTTATGTAACAAATATTTTCCAGTTATGAAAATTATATTCAGTGTGACGTTGCAAATTAGCTACAATCATAGCAGCTTGAAATCAATGAAAGTCGCAAGAGAGAACCCGAATATCGCATCGGAGAGAGACACGTCTGTGTGGTAAAAAACTTTGGGGTTAATATGGCGACACACCAAGATAGGATAAGGAATACGGTAAAAATTATATGATTTGATGTTTTTTTTTTGTTATTGTGCAATGTGTATGAGAGAGAATAGAATAGAATAATATTTATTATGCCGGGGCCTGAGAGGCCAAAGGGCAGAAAAACAGTTACAAAGCATTATCAAAAATTATGCACATAACAGCATGTGCGAGCGAGCACAAATGAGACAAAATAATCAAAAAGAGAAAACAAGAAAGAGAAAAGGAAAAAAAAATAACATTGAGCTTATAAGTACAATAACTTGAAGGTGTACCATACATGAGAGATGAGAGATGAGAGATAAGGGGGAGGGAGAGGGGGAGGGGGAGGGGGAGGGGGAGGGGGAGGGGGAGGGGGAGGGGGAGGGGGAGGGGGAGGGGGAGGGGGAGGGGGGAGGGGGAGGGGGAGGGGGAGGGGGAGGGGGGGAGGGGGGGAGGGGGGGGGGAGGGGGGAGGGGGAGGGGGAGGGGGAGGGGGAGGGGGAGGGGGAGGGGGAGGGGGAGGGGGAGGGGGAGGGGGAGGGGGAGGGGGAGGGGGAGGGGAGGGGGAGGGGGGAGGGGGGGAGGGGGGGAGGGGGAGGGGGAGGGGGAGGGGGAGAGGGAGAGGGAGAGGGAGAGGGAGAGGGAGAGGGAGAGGGAGAGGGAGAGGGAGAGGGAGAGGGAGAGGGAGAGGGAGAGGGAGAGGGAGAGGGAGAGGGAGAGGGAGAGGGAGAGGGAGAGGGAGAGGGAGAGGGAGAGGGAGAGGGAGAGGGAGAGGGAGAGGGAGAGGGAGAGGGAGAGGGAGAGGGAGAGGGAGAGGGAGAGGGAGAGGGAGAGGGAGAGGGAGAGGGAGAGGGAGAGGGAGAGGGAGAGGGAGAGGGAGAGGGAGAGGGAGAGGGAGAGGGAGAGGGAGAGGGAGAGGGAGAGGGAGAGGGAGAGGGGAACCTGAATCAATTTCGCTACAAAGACACCTCTGAGGTGAATTGGGAAAAATATCGCTAACCGCACCTCCACGTATGATGCCCGGGACACGTGCCTCAGAAGGCACCTATGATAGTACTGCAACTGAAGAGGAAAGTACGGCGACCTGGTAAAAATCACGGCAGGGGACGGGTGGAAAGTGTCCGCATACGATCTCCCTCCCACTGGCACTTTCTTCTCTACAGTCAACACCGCAACAACGACGTATATAGGGCAGCACGGTCAAAACGTCGCAGCCTCCCGTTACCGCGAGTGTGAAACACCCACTGCTCCTGCTGTTATTACTGACGCCACGTTTGATCCAGGAAAGACTCGTGACGTAACATTATCACCAGAGGACAAACCACGTGACAATGGGTCAGAATGGCATCCCGCAACGTTCCTGATTGACTAGAACAGATGTAGATCCGGTTTAGAGGCACCGAACGTGGGGGTCCCGCCAGGAGGCTACGGCAAGGTCGACTTCAGGTGAGTCTACGGCTGTTGAGTAAGTCTGACGGGGGTTAGCAGCGCAAGGATGGTACGACGATTGAAGAACCTATAGTCACGTCTTTCTTCCAACATTCTGCAAAGAAGTTCAGTCTATATCGTAAAAGTAAAGTAAGAGTTCGTGAAGAAGAATCAAGATTCGCGGCAGCGAATCGCCGCCAAGTACTTTTTATAACTTCATTTTTATATAATATTATTTTTTATAAAAGGCGAGCGCAGCCAAGAATTATTTACCCGAGGCAACGTTTATACCTGTAAACAAGGCGTCGTATCTCCCGAACGGCTGAATATTTTTTGACGAAATTTGCAGAGCAAAAATTCCCAGCCCATATGAGCCCGCTCCGTTAATCTGAAGCAAATCGATTGCATAGTTTCAGAGATATTAACCATCAAAGTTGCTTAAATTCTTCTCCTTCTTCTTCTTCTCCTCCTTCGTCACATTTTCGCAAGCAGCGGCTATGCCACACGATTGGGACGAACCGGTGTGCGTATCGACTTGAGATTTAAAACACAGCTATTCTCCCTCGAAATCTAACCCCCCATTGATTTTGGTGCGAATTTGAACACGCACTCAGTCGGTTCATTTTACCGAAGTCACAAGGTGGTAGTACGGTCAAAACGATGAATTGGTGATTTTCAATTTTTAAATTTGCGGTTTTCGAAATCCAAAATCTTTTGAACTGATCAAGATTCGTAGCAGCGAATCGCTGCCAAGTACTTTTCGGCTGGCGAAGAAGTAAGAAGAAAAAGAAAAAGAATAAGAAGATTGAGATTTTTCATCAACTCTAGGGGTCTGTAATTTCGAAAGTACTCGGTCAATTACGTCCAAATTTCTTGAGGAAACTCATTCGGACTTGAATAGTTGGCCCTACGAAGTCTAACCCTGAATATTGTGTGATTCCGGAAATATGACGCAATGTTTACAAGTACGAAAGTTTGCTGGAGTATGAATGATCTTCTGAAAGATACCTGAAAGTGATTCGCTGCCGTAAATTTGTTATTGCATTTGTTATTGTATTTGTTATTGTTATTGCATTCTTACAAAAAGAAGTGAAATCCGCGCCAAAAACATCTGAAATGTAAAAAAAGCCGCCAAGTACTCAGATAACAACACAATAGAAATTCACGAAAAACTTTTCGCCAGTCTCTGTCGTGAAGTCGGACGTCGCTGTTTCGTGTAGTGATATCGAAACATCATTCCAAGAACTACGTACTTGGCGGGCACATTTTTTTTATTTTTCTTCGCCCCGTTTACTTATTACGAAATATCTTGAAGCCACCTATGGTATCATGACATTAGCAGTACTGAATTGATAATAATATGTAGTCATACTGATAACAATAATGTGTGAGCAGAGGGTGATAATCATCATCATCAGTTATAATCATCATTGGTCACATAGGAAATTTTTAATAATCATCGGCGTCATCGCGTCAAGTGTTCTGTCTCTACGTTAAAGAACTTGGAATTCCTGACAAATATCGGTCGATTTATGAACGATTTCACGTAAGGTATAACCAATCAAACGTATCACTCTGTTACTTCAAAGTTACATATCCTAAGCCCAAATCGAGTATGTTATACATTAAAGCCATAAATGTTAGAAAATAAAAATGGTCAGTGCAGAAGTACGCAGTATAATCACAGATATTTAGAATGACCTATCATACAAATACAATTATGGCAACATGTGTGTAAAAGAATGTGATTTCCTTACTCGATTACAACAAAATTCCGATAACTATTGACTGTATCTGCATTTGATGATTGTTTTCATCTCAAGCTACTGACTGTGAGGACGCCCTCGCACGAGCCCGTCAGTACGCTCGCGCGCAACGATATTCCGACTTTCGCATTGCGACTAGTTCCGAACCAATTCTTCACAGTAAATTACCAAAAAGTGTCAACTGAAACAGATCGGTATATCTTCTAATTTTCTGAAAGAATTACTTTCCATGATCTATTGCCAATCGAGCTCCGGAATTCAAGATCAATTATATCATACAATAATATATGTATAAGAATGTTTGTTTTCGAATTCATCAATTCTATGCTAGAATAGAATCACGCAAAGTGCAAACGGGTTCTAATCATGGCAGAGTAAAGAAATCAAATGTGCCCGCCAAGTACGTAGCTCTTGGAATGATGTTTCGATATCACTACACGAAACAGCGACGTCCGACTTCACGACAGAGACTGGCGAAAAGTTTTTCGTGAATTTCTATTGTGTTGTTATCTGAGTACTTGGCGGCTTTTTTTACATTTCAGATGTTTTCGGCGCGGTTTTCACATACCGAGCCTACCGCATCCCACTTTCCCGCGCGCAACAGCTGACTAGTCGTCCGTGTCGAACGACAAAACGAGGATAACCGGCCAATTGGCTAATGAGATGCATCTCATAAGCTCCCCACCCTCAAAGGTGTCAGGACACCGAAGAGACCACGAAACTCCAGGACTAGGCTCTTCACTTCTACGTTCAGCTTTGAAATATTCGTATATGTGTCTGCTATAGCTCTCGTACCGCTCTCTCTATAAGTTTTCGTTAATATTGTATCATCGCTTGTATTAAGGTAGTTGTCGTGCTATGGGCATAGTATCAGAATAATCTAAGATTTTGTACACTTATTCAGGATATCATCATACAAACGTCCTTAAAATTTGAAGTCGATTGACCATTCCAAACTCGAGATAAACTTAATTGAAGTTTTAATATTTTACATGGAAGGCAATGGAGAGTGTACATTTTAGGTAGTATTGATACCAGTTTTTTATTTTTAATGAAAAAACTAACAGTCAGATTCTTTCGAAAAAATAGCTGTAGATTAATAAATTTCCTCGGCATATTTTGAAAAAAAAAAAAGAAAATTATTGACCATCTCATTATTTAGATACGACAACGCAAAGTTGAACATCTGATAAATGAATGTAAATACCGGCACGTTGAACAGAAACAATTTGGCGACGCTGTACGTCACTATACCTTATACCATTGGAGCGTAGGTAAATAACATTCCCCCCCCCCCGGTGGGGAATGAGCGACGCTGCCGGATTGCAATTTATAAATATGTTTGATAGTATTTACATATACGTATATACGAGTATCGTATGGGTAGCGTCTCTACCCGTACAGTCTTGGACAAAACTTATAGCTTATTTTGCTATGAGTCCCACCACTCTTGATACGCATACGCCCCAAAACTTTTTGATAATATTGTAGCACGACAACTACCTTAAGGTTGTTCAATCGATTATGTCGCTAAGTTTAATGATAAATACTGTGAGTGCGTCTGCATCAATTCTTCGCCAAGATAAGGCTTACTTGCTCATTGTCTGTAAAGTCACGATGTCTCTCTAGAAGTCCTCAAGATCTCAAGATCCTCAAGATCTAAAATCTCTGATCTTAGTTATAATATCTTTTTGTGTAACGTGTAGCGTTCGGGCCATGTGATTTTGTATTTTGAGTGGTTATAACCCTTAAAGACCACACTTATTAGTGTGGTTCACAAGATCCATTTTAGTGAATTTCTGTCCAAGGGCACCGAAAATTATGATCCAGGGCTCATTCGATTCGGAATGACCCCTAGAAACTTTCTGAAAAATTTCAAGAGGGGCTCGAAAAAATTGCAAAAGTTATAAACAATTTAGTAAAAAAAAAAGGGGGGTATGGTTTTTTGCAAATATCTCGAAAACTATTGAAGATATCCGAAATTGGAAAAAAAAATCCTTAAAGAGGAGGAAATTTCCTAAAAGAAAGTCCGACCTCCCGGAACTCTATCACCAATATTTATAATTTTAATTTCGAGGCGAAAATAGCGCTAAAAGCGGGTGATGCGCGTCCCGCGCGCGCTGACCGATACGGACCTCAAAACAATAAAAATAATTTTAACCCATTAAATATCATTATTAAGAAAAAAAAAAAATTCACATACCTTCTACACACTTGAATAAACTAAAGACCATGGAAAAAAAAAATTTCCGTACAATAGACCCGCGGTGATCCGACAAACGTTTTGCAAGGCGGTGTCGGATGATCGAATTCGACGGACTACAGAGTACTGCTACATATTTGCTGCTACCGACTCCTTGTAGTCCGGAACTTTTTGGAAAGGAGTATGTACAGTCCTGATCATTAATGGTTTACCCGAAAAATCAGCGTTGTTTAACATGGTTGAACTCCACTAGCGTCAACATGCGCCCACAGTCGACGTTGAGCAGACAGCGCGCGCGTCAACACAGATCAACAATGTTGCTTGAATGACTTGAAGTTGTAGCGCTACGCGTATTTCTTGAACGAAGCGTCTGCTTGTCGACTCGTCGATTTGAGTCTATGCTACACGAGTCGAAAATCCGAGCGCAGCTATGTTCATGTTAAAACCATTAATGATCAGGACTCGTACCTTGTAATCCGATAAATTAGACGACAAATTACACAAGTGTACTGTTATGGGCATGTCGAATTATAGGGGATGACGGATTAGACAGGGGCCGGATAACCGCGGGTCAACTGTAATTATTTTATTAGATATACCTTAGTTAATTAACTAATTTTTACAAGTTTGAATTTTACATAAAAACCCTGATAATTGTTAAACTGAAAACCTCAAAATTTTTTTCACTTGGAGCTTTTTTTGAAAGGCCTAGAAAAGATTCGAGTTGGCAAAATTAAAAAATGTTGATTTTTCACTTTGTTATTAATAATCAAAGACGTTAAAAAATGAAAAATTGAATTAAAGCAATGAAAAATTTTTTTTTCTTCTAATAATCAACTTTATTCGTATTCTGATTATTTAAAGTTACGTAAAAATGATTTTTTATAATTTTTGGCTCAATAGTTTAAAAATTGTTATAAACAAATAAATTGTTTGTAAGATAATTCAAATTTTTTTTGGTTGGTTTTAATCAGTGATGAATATTATGATTTTTAGGAACAAAATCGTTTCTCAAAAAAAAATTTTTATTGCTTAAAAACGCATTTGTTAATTAACAATTTTTTTTGCTACTAAATATGAATATTAAGGAACGATATTTTTTTTTAAAATCATAATTTCTATTGCTCTTTGATATTCTGGAAAAAAACTTTCTTTTAATTTATATTTTCTTTATTTATTTAATAAACAATTTCTTTTAAACAAATTAATTTTTACGATTTATTTTTTTTTAAATACTACAAAAAAAAAAACAACCATGTGTCACTTTTTGTGTAAAAAAATTTTTCTCTATATTTTACAAATTTGTTAATATTTTTTTCTATTTTTGCGTTTGGCGATTCCTCATAGTTCTCAATCATTGTTATTAAAATAACTCATAAACTAATGGAGACAGGACAAAGACACTTCAAGTCTTTTTTGTTCTCCATTTTATAATGAACAAGTTGAATCTTAAACAAAAGCTCTAGCCCTATTATTTATCAAATTTTTTGAGAACTGTTTATAAAGATAGTGAAAAAAACTAATTTTAGTTGAAAATTTTAGTTGTTCATAATGATAATCATTTTATTTTTCTGATTTTCTTAGACTAATTGTTCAAAAAATTTGATAAATAATAGGGTTAGAGCGTTTGTTTAAAATCTTATTTGTGTATTATTAAAAGGAGAACAAAAAAGACTTGAAGTGTCTTTGTCATATCTTGAATAGCTTATGAGTTATGAAGATTTAAAAGCCATAAAAAGAAAAGATTCGGGGGGTATTTTTGTGAACAATTGTCAAAAAATTTGATAAATAATAGGGTTAGAGCTTCTGTTTAAGATTCAACTTGTTTATTATAAAATGGAGAACAAAAAAGACTTGAAGTGTCTTTGTTCTATCTCCATTAGTTTCTGAGTTATTTTAATAACAATGATTGAGAACTATGAGGAATCGCCAAACGCAAAAATAGAAAAATATAAAAAAATTTGTAAAAAATGGAGAAAAATTTTTTTACACAAAAAGTGACACATGGTTGTGCTTTTTTTTGTAGTATTTAAAAAAAAATATATCGTAAAAATTAATTTGTTTGAAAGAAATTGTTCATTAAATAAATGAAGAAAATATCAATTAAAAAAAAGTTTTTTCTTCAGAATATCAAAGAGCAATAGAAATTATGATTCAAAAAAAAATATCGTTCCTTAATATTCATATTTAGTAGCAAAAAAAAATTGTTAAATAACAAATGCGTTTTTAGGTAATGAAAATTTTTTTCTTAGAAACGATTTTCTTCTTAAGAATCATAATATTCATCACCGATTAAAATTTCAATTATCTTACGAACAATTTATTTGTTTATAACAATTTTTAAACAAATAGAACTAAAAATTATAAAAAATCATTTTTACGTAACTTTAAATAATAAGAATACGAATAAAGTTGAATATTAGACAAAAAAAAATTTTTTCATTGCTTTAATTGATTTTTTATTTTTTAACGTCTTTAATTATTAATAACAAAGTGAAAAATCAACATTTTTTAATTTTTCCAACGGGAATCTTTTCTCAAGCCTTCCAAGAAAAGCTCCAAGAAGTGGAAAAAATTTGAGGTTTTTTGCTTAACAATTATCAGGGTTTTTATGTAAAATTCAAACTTGTACAAATTAGTTAATTAACTAAGGTATATCTAATAAAATAATTACGGGAAAAATTTTTCTTCCATGGATTTTTGTTTATTCAAGTGTCTAGACGGTATGTAAATTTTTTTTTTTCTCAATAATGATATTTAATGGGTTAAAATTATTTTTATTGTTCGAAGGTCCGTATCGGTCAGCGCGCGCGGGACGCGTATCACCCGCTTTTAGCGCTATTTTCGCCTCCTAATTGAAATTATAAATATTGGTGATAGAGTTCCGGGAGGTCAGACTTCCTTTTAGGAAACATCCTCCTCTTTAAGGATTTTTTTTTCAAATTTCGGATTTCTTTAATAGTTTCCAAGATATTTGTAAAAAACCATACCCCCCTTTTTTTTTACTAAATTGTTTATAACTTGTGCAATCTTTTCGAGCCGCTCTTGACATTTTTCGAAAAGTTTCTAGTGGTCAATCCGAATCGAATGAGCCCTGGATCATAATTTTCGGTACCCTAAAAATTCACTAAAATGGATCTTGTGAACCAGACTATATCTGGATTACCCGTAACCACCCTGACTAGGAGAGTATCGCACCTCCGGGTCATGGATCCTGACCAAACTTATACCGTGACTTTCTGAGGAAGCGGAACGTCATGGATACCAACCTCTTCGGATAAAACTACTCTATGTTTATTTAATGTTCCCCTTAGGGTTACATGAACTTCAGTCTCTCATACAGCCCAATACAATTTTCTTAACCTACTTTTCACATTCCTTTACAATTTTTTTTACATTTCCTTGCACTATCTTATCCTACCTTATTCTACGCTTATCTGCTATTTTCCTACTTCCCTGCTCTACCTGCCTTCCACCTGCCTTCCACCCCCCTCTCTCCCTCTCCCTCTCCCTCTCCCTCTCCCTCTCCCTCTCCCTCTCCCTCTCCCTCTCCCTCTCCCTCTCCCTCTCCCTCTCCCTCTCCCTCTCCCTCTCCCTCTCCCTCTCCCTCTCCCTCTCCCTCTCCCTCTCCCTCTCCCTCTCCCTCTCCCTCTCCCTCTCCCTCTCCCTCTCCCTCTCCCTCTCCCTCTCCCTCTCCCTCTCCCTCTCCCTCTCCCTCTCCCTCTCCCTCTCCCTCTCCCTCTCCCTCTCCCTCTCCCTCTCCCTCTCCCTCTCCCTCTCCCTCTCCCTCTCCCTCTCCCTCTCCCTCTCCCTCTCCCTCTCCCTCTCCCTCTCCCTCTCCCTCTCCCTCTCCCTCTCCCTCTCCCTCTCCCTCTCCCTCTCCCTCTCCCTCTCCCTCTCCCTCTCCCTCTCCCTCTCCCTCTCCCTCTCCCTCTCCCTCTCCCTCTCCCTCTCCCTCTCCCTCTCCCTCTCCCTCTCCCTCTCCCTCTCCCTCTCCCTCTCCCTCTCCCTCTCCCTCTCCCTCTCCCTCTCCCTCTCCCTCTCCCTCTCCCTCTCCCTCTCCCTCTCCCTCTCCCTCTCCCTCTCCCTCTCCCTCTCCCTCTCCCTCTCCCTCTCCCTCTCCCTCTCCCTCTCCCTCTCCCTCTCCCTCTCCCTCTCCCTCTCCCTCTCCCTCTCCCTCTCCCTCTCCCTCTCCCTCTCCCTCTCCCTCTCCCTCTCCCTCTCCCTCTCCCTCTCCCTCTCCCTCTCCCTCTCCCTCTCCCTCTCCCTCTCCCTCTCCCTCTCCCTCTCCCTCTCTGTCTCTGCTGTGAGTACTGCCTGTCACGTCTTTGTCCGCTCTACCTTTCTCTGGTCTTTTTACTGCCTTAAGGGGGTACATACACCTTGAAAATAATTTTTTTCAAATCAGTGGTACACTCAAATAAATTATTTTATTCACTCAGTTTTTTTTACATCAGATTGCTACTATTTTACACTATAATTCAGCATTATGAAAGAATTTTTGGACTTTGCCTGACATAGATTCATTGCAACGATGAAAAAGCGGTTGTCGTAGGGTACAGGTCGTTCATCGAAACTTCTTCAAATTTGGAGGAAATTTTTTACATTGATGTAATTTCGGACTGAACTAACAATATTTAATGATTTCAAATTTTAAGTATAAATCCTCTTCATTTTGAGCTTTTTTTCTATAATTTTCGATGGAAAGAGGGTGGCAATGATAGAAGTCGGTTCCTTTATATGAATATTGTTAGTTCAGTCCGAAATTACATCAATGTAGAAAATTCCCTCCAAATTTGGAGAAGTTTTGATGAACGATGCAGCCTGTACCCTACGACAACGACTAGAAAATGTAGTTAGCGGGAAATCAAGTTTTAAGATTTTTATTAGGGTTTGATACGCTGGGTCCATATCTGCACTTGTACTTATGCGTTGCTAGTAGAGTCTATACAGATATTCAACGTGGAGGTCCGTAGCGAGTTTTGGCTCATTTTATCCAGCAGTGGTGCGCAGCGAAGCTGTCGAACAAGAATATATCACTTGCAAAAATCTGATGAAATTTTATCAAAGAATAAAAAATCATAAAGTGTTAGGATTTCCAGAATTTTGAAAATTCAGAATATTCCAAAAAATTTCTTTCCTATGGACAGAAAATATTTTTATCTTTCATCATACTTTTAGAGTCTTGATATTTTATTTTAGCATCGAAATATTAAAAAAATTATATCAGAAGAATACTTAATTTTTCAAAGATCCAGCGTGCACTTCTGGCATCGATTTAAAATTCTCCTGCAGCGTACGTTGACGATGTGCCTTCGCCAGTGTCTTGATTAGGTTATGTATTTTATCGATGTCTTACACCAAATCAATAAAGAACACTAATGTTACCCGTCAATATTTCAAAACAGTAACTGTCAAACCGAAGGATTTTTACAGTGATAAGAATTACTGGTGGTTTAAATTCGTAATAAGCACGAAAATCGACGAAATAGTGAACATCCAACCTTAAAAAGATTTCAATGACAGCGAGTCTATCTTGCCAATGGCGCCATAGAGTAGTCATAGAGTGTCAGATGGGAACATGAAATAGAGTCACCGAAAAAGTTCCATAGTTCACAAGTTAGCCGTTCATAATGAGAGTCAATAAAATGAATTATATCTGTACAAGTTTTTTGATAAAGCAACCACAATTCGAAATATTTTTTAAAATACCGTGGTGATCTTTTTTCATACCAACATTACCGCACAGATAAGATTTTTCAAAATTTTAGAAATTTCAAAACTAAATTTTCCAGAATTGTGAAAATTGTCTGTAACTTTCTCAATCCTTGAGATTTTCTCATACCAATTTTTTTGCAGGTAGATTAGGTCACAGGCATTCGAAAAATAAAATAAAGAAAAAAACGATTTTTTTTTAATTCCAAGGTGTATGTACCCCCTTAAAGTGCCCCTGGGCCTGCTTTTTTTGCAGATTGTGCTTGCTACTAGTTGCACTTTACTTCCTATCAACGTGTTTTGGAGGTCTACCTTACGTATATTGGCTGCGAACTGGTATCAAACATCGCCTGAATTCCAACCTTACTTTTTGGATTTGCCTTGCTTCTGGGTGCCTAGCCTGTCGCTCCTGCCTGCGCATGCGCCTTGGATCTCTCTACGTGTCTTGTCTATCGTTGGTGCCTTGCTCAGCTGACCGCTTTGTATTATAGTGTTTACATCTGCTCAGCGCGGGACCTTCAAGATTCGCATGTCTCGTATATGCTTCAAGTGTCGCCGAACGATCGCTGGAGATTCGCATATCTGTTCTGGTTGCAAGCGTGAGTTTCACCCGGGCTGTGGTGCTACTTATATTCTTTGCAAATCTGCGCACGCTTGCTGTAAGGATAGCTTGGCTTGTCAAGTGAAGGGTAATCCCGGTGATCTTGATTTGATAACCATGGACAAAGCTATCTTCGAGAAGTTGGTTGATGCCATCAATCGTTCCAATGATACCAATAATGAATTAGCAGCCGTTATAGCTCGCCAATCTGACATTAATAGTGGCATTGCTGACAAACTTAATTGTTTACCTGAATTGATAGCGAAACTTGATAAGCATAACGATGTCATCGCTCGTCTCGAGGTTAGCAATGCCCAAATTCTGCGAGAGCTAGAATCTATTAAATCGGCAGCTTTCTCCGGGCCATCTTGTCACTCGGCGGAAATTTCTCTTACCGGCATCCCGGTCTCCGTAACTGACCCTCCTAGAACAGTAGTTCAAAAAATCTTTTCGGCGCTAGGCATTCCGGATCTTCTCAGTGAAGTTCTAGATATTCGTCCCTTTGCAAGGAGAACCGAGTCTGCAGTTGGTGACCATCCCGTGGCGTCTGCGTCTACTTCCGCTCCTACTATTAGCTCGTCGCCCTCTACTTTTTCCAAGTCTTTCATAGTGGTCTTGAGATCATCCTTAGTACGTGATCACATCATCTCTGCAAAGCGTGCTAAGCCTATCTTATTAGTCAATGACGTATTCTCACTTGTCTCTCATCCGGGAAAGAAAGTGTTTGTCAACGAGTTCCTCCCGCCTGCTACTCATGCGCTATTGCGTCGGGTTAAGGGGATGGTCTAGTCGATTTTTACCGGCATAATTACTCTTTCAAATATCTCGGAAACGGAGGTCCCAATCGGATTGTCTTTTTGGCAGTGGATGACTGACGAGCAACGAATTCGATTTAGCATGAAAATTCAAGAAAATAGTATTATTTTATTTTTATTTTTTCATCGTTAAGTGTGGGCGTGTCACTTATTTCGACTTATATCAGAGTCTACGCGTCCTTTTCGCAAGAACGAGCTTCGAAGCACCATTCTATATGGAATTACGAACACACCCATCAAAAAACATCTCTGTTTTATGCAGAAATGAGGCCTGATTCTGAAAACTCGCAGTTCGTTGTAATTAGCGATTGTAAATTGTTGGGAAGCCATGATAATTCTCGATTCCCTCCGAGGTTCCTGCATTGCCCGAGAGAGAGAGCTCAGCTCGCGAATCGTTGCATAGTCTTCTCCTTCTCATAGCTACTGAGTGAGAAGAAGATGCAACGATTCGCGCGCTGAGCTCTCTCTCTCGGGCAATGCAGGAACTAAGAATTGTCATGGGATCCCAACAATTTACAATCGCTAATTACAACGAACTGCGAGTTTTCAGAATCAGACCTCATTTCGGCATAAAACAGAGATGTTTTTTGATGGGTGTGTTCGTAATTCCCTATAGAATGGTGCTTCGAAGCTCGTTTTTGCGAAAATGATGCGTAGACTCTGATATAAGTCGACAGAAGTGGCACGTTTACACTTGACGATAAAAAAAAAAAAAAAAAAAAATTATTTTCTTGAATTTTCATGCTAACTCGAACTCATTGCTCGTCAATCATCCGTTGCCAAAAGGACAATCCGATTGAGACCTTCGTTTCCGAGATATTCGAAATAGCAATTATGCCGGTAAAAATCGACTAGACCATCCCCTTAAGGCTAGAGCTTCTGAGCTTAATTATAAATATGTTTGGGTCAAGTCGGCTGTTATCCGAGCTCGTAGGGTAAACGGATCGCCTATTATTACCATCAACTCTGAAGATGATCTGGCAAAACTCATCTGACGTCCTTCTATATCATGAAGTCTTGTCTGCTTGCTTTATCTACTCTGCTTTCTGTGTTTTCATATTTTTTATACTTTTTCACCTTCTCCTATGTATGTTTTAACTATTTTCTTTACTTTGCTATTGTCTGCCTCGTATTCTCGTTACTTTACTATTACTCCACGGGTGTTTTTCTATACCTTATCTAATCTTATTTTTTATTTACTATTTTATTGTATACTTTTATTTCTTACTTTAATTCTTACTTGCATTCTTTTTACTGTACTATTATTTCGCATGCTTTATTTATACTTTATTTTACTTTATTTTTACTTTACTTGTTTATTATATACTTTTTAATTTCTTACTTTACTTCTTACTTGCATTCTTTCACTGCACTAGTATTCCACATGCTTTTATTTATACTTTATTTTTACCTTATTTTTACTTTTACTCTCTTATTGTATACTTTTATTTCTTACTTATATTTAAGTCCTGCCTTTCAGCTCATGCATGCTGCTGTTTGTAATTCATTTACTCATGTCTTTCTGTTCTGGTTTGTACTATTGTCCCATTTGCCACAAGGAGTTCCATGGCATATTAATAAATATCAATCAATCAATCAATCAATCAATCAATCAATCAATCAATCAATCAATCAATCAATCAATCAATCAATCAATCAATCAATCAATCAATCAATCAATCAATCAATCAATCAATCAATCAATCAATCAATCAATCAATCAATCAATCAATCAATCAATCAATCAATCAATCAATCAATCAATCAATCAATCAATCAATCAATCAATCAATCAATCAATCAATCAATCAATCAATCAATCAATCAATCAATCAATCAATCAATCAATCAATCAATCAATCACCCTCTCCCTCTCCCTCTCCCTCTCCCTCTCCCTCTCCCTCTCCCTCTCCCTCTCCCTCTCCCTCTCCCTCTCCCTCTCCCTCTCCCTCTCCCTCTCCCTCTCCCTCTCCCTCTCCCTCTCCCTCTCCCTCTCCCTCTCCCTCTCCCTCTCCCTCTCCCTCTCCCTCTCCCTCTCCCTCTCCCTCTCCCTCTCCCTCTCCCTCTCCCTCTCCCTCTCCCTCTCCCTCTCCCTCTCCCTCTCCCTCTCCCTCTCCCTCTCCCTCTCCCTCTCCCTCTCCCTCTCCCTCTCCCTCTCCCTCTCCCTCTCCCTCTCCCTCTCCCTCTCCCTCTCCCTCTCCCTCTCCCTCTCCCTCTCCCTCTCCCTCTCCCTCTCCCTCTCCCTCTCCCTCTCCCTCTCCCTCTCCCTCTCCCTCTCCCTCTCCCTCTCCCTCTCCCTCTCCCTCTCCCTCTCCCTCTCCCTCTCCCTCTCCCTCTCCCTCTCCCTCTCCCTCTCCCTCTCCCTCTCCCTCTCCCTCTCCCTCTCCCTCTCCCTCTCCCTCTCCCTCTCCCTCTCCCTCTCCCTCTCCCTCTCCCTCTCCCTCTCCCTCTCCCTCTCCCTCTCCCTCTCCCTCTCCCTCTCCCTCTCCCTCTCCCTCTCCCTCTCCCTCTCCCTCTCCCTCTCCCTCTCCCTCTCCCTCTCCCTCTCCCTCTCCCTCTCCCTCTCCCTCTCCCTCTCCCTCTCCCTCTCCCTCTCCCTCTCCCTCTCCCTCTCCCTCTCCCTCTCCCTCTCTCGATCATTAGCGGTGAGTGATACCTGTCACGTTTCTTATCGCTCGACCTATTACTAGTTCTTTTTCTGCCTCAAAGTGCCTTCGGGCCTCACTTTATTGCAGATCCATGCACGCTACCAGTTGCATACACTCTACATTGGTCGTTTTCATCAGAAGGCAGCGGATATTCTCCTGTGAACAGTTATTCATCTTGCTCAAGTCCTAACCTCATTTTTGACATCGGCTCGTTTACTGAATCTAGCCTGCTGGTACCGTCGGCGCATGCGCGCTTATCTCGCCGTTGGCAGTTTGCTATCTCGTCACTGTGGCCAGACGTCTCCTTACATCAGCTGACCTCAACATATAGCGGTGTTTACATCAGTGCGTCGTGGGACTTTTATACTTCGTATGTCTCCGCAGTGCTTCAGGTGTCACCGAACGATAGCTGGAGACTCACTCACCTGTCTCGTCTGCAAGCGTGAGTTTCATCCCGGCTGCAGTACTGCCTATCTAAGTTATAAAACCGCGAATCCCTGTTGCAAACAGGGCTTGACGGGTCAAGCGGTAAGCGATTCCAGAGATCTAGGTTCGTCAGCAATGGATAAAGCCATGTTAGAGAAGTTGGTCGATGCAATCAATCGGTCCAACAATACTAATAAGGAACTTGCTGCTGTCATTGCTCGTCAAACTGATATAAACAATGAAATTGCCGCAAAACTCAGTTGCTTGCCTGAACTGCTTGCGAAAATAGACCAGCATCATGAAATAATTACCAGGCTGGAGGCTAGCAATGCTCAAATCCTGCGTGAGCTAGAAATTCTCAAAACATCATCTTCCTCTGAGCCCTCCCGCCAGTCGGTAGAAATTATTCTGAATGGTATTCCGCTCTCTGAAGCAGACGTGCCTAGATCGGTAGTGCAAAAAGTTTTTACTGCGTTAAGTATTCCAGAGCTAATCAGCGACGTACTTGACGTTCGTGTCTTAGCTAGAAAAACCGCGTCGGTGGTTGGTGATCACCCAATAGCATCCACCTCCACTTATCCTACTGCTCAGGCCTCTACTATCTTTAGATCTTTCATTGTGGTCCTGAGATCGCACATGGTACGAGATCACATTATTGCTATGAAGCGTGCTAAACCCACTCTACTGGTTAGTGAGGTGTTCTCAACCAATGCCTACCCTGGGAAAAAAATTTTTGTCAATGAGTTCCTCTCACCCGAGGCTCATATGTTGCTACGTCGGACCAAGAGTAAAGCGGCGGAGCTGAATTATAAATATGTATGGGTCAAATCTAATGTCATACGAGTACGCAAATCGGATGGTATGCCAGTTATTACTATCAAATCGGATGAGGACCTAGCCAAGCTCACCTGACTCCCATCTTTGTGCAGCGGTTCGTGTGCACCATCCCCGACTAATATTAAGATAGCTCAGTTTAATGCTAACTCTTTGATAGGTCATTTTAATCTAGTCAAGGCTCATCTGTCCACTAAGTTCTACCACATTATCTCCATTTCTGAGACCTGGCTTCATTCACGAGTAGCAGATAGTCTTTTAGAGCTCAATAATTATGTGCTTATTAGGAAAGATAGAGAGGGCAAACAGGGGGGTGGAGTCGCCTGCTATGTGCATTGCTCCTTGAAAGTAAATGTTTTAGCCACCTCCCCTACTCAGTTTTCGAACGCGCCAGAGTTTATTATCCTAGATATACGTCACGGCAGTGGTCGCCCACTCCTATTCTCCTCGGTGTACAGAAGGCCCAAGGGTCTTCTTTTTGCTGATTTTATGCAGTCTCTCTCAAGACTCGCAGTCTCGTATGAGAATATTGTCATCAGTGGGGATCTAAACTGCAATCTGCTTAGTGAAAATGTGGAAGCGAATTACCTGCGAGAACTCGTATCGGCTCATGCGCTGCATATTGTTGATTCTCAAGCTACTCATCATACTCCGACATCAGATACGTGGCTGGACGTTTTCATTACAGATAGTACAGACAAAATTCTTAAATTTTCGAAAACTGATGCTCCATTTATAGCCGGGCATGACTTAATCGAACTCTCTTATAAATTGGACGTCGCCCGCCCCCAAGCGAGAATGGTATCTCGTCGCAATTTCAGGCATTTCAATGCAGCAGACTTCCTTCTGGAGCTTTCGCACAGTCTTAGGGATTTCGGTTTTGATCTGCCGGCTCAGGGTGTTGAGATTGATCGCATTGATTTTTTAACTGACTTCATCAGTTCCTCTATCACCACCACCACCGACCAACATGCTCCGATGCGAACCTTCCAGGTCACTAGGCCCTACGCACCATGGCTAACCGCTGAACTAAAGTCTCGGATTCGTGTGAAGAACACCCTGTATAAGCAGGCCAAGCGCTCTGGTAGCATACTTGGCTTTGCTATCTACCGACAACATCGTGATCGACTTTCGGAGGATATTCGGCGTGCTGCTGATGACTACACTCGGCACAGGCTAGCTGTTGTCACCGACTGCTCGAAATTATGGCTGGAACTCGGAAACTTGGGACTCGTTCGGCCGCGCTTAACGTCGCCGCTCTCCTTTTTTACTGCGGACGAGCTAAACACTGCTTTTGTAGCGATCTCCAACGTTTCTCCTGTCTGCTCATTGGAAGATTTCACTGATCTCTTATCTTCGGAGAATGATCTGAATTTAACCGGGGTTTCATTTCACTTCACTCCCGTCACTGCTGATTACGTTTCCAAGCTCGTCAGGCAAACCACGAAGCCATCGCACGCGGCGGGTCCGGACGGCATTTCGCTGTATATCATTCGTCAGTCGCTACCTCATCTTGCTTTCTGGCTTGCGGCTCTGTTTAACAGCTGTTTGGAGCATGGCTATTTTCCTACCTCATGGAAGCGGGCTTTTATCCGCCCTCTTTTGAAGGTGAATCCACCATTGTCACCCTCTGACACTCGCCCCATCGCCAATCTTTGCGAACTTTCGAAGATATTTGAGCGCGTGGTGCACACTCAGTTACTAAGTTTTATTAATGCCAACAACATCTTCGATCCGCGGCAGTCGGGATACAGGGAAGGTTTTAGCACCCAGACTGCTTTGTTGCGGCTGTGCCACGACGTAAGACAGGGTGTAGACAACAGATGTATAACAATCCTTGTATTGTTTGACTTTAGCAAGGCTTTCGACACCGTGGATCACCTTCGGCTCCTCGTAAAGCTCAGAAGACTGGGTTTATCAGATACAGTGTTGAGTTGGATTTTTTCTTACCTTACTGGCCGCATGCAAGCAGTACGGAATGATCTTGGCGACTGCTCGTCATGGTTAAGCACGTCCTCGGGAGTTCCACAAGGCTCAGTTCTTGGTCCGCTTCTCTTCTAGTAGATATAATATGGGGATTCTGGAACAGCCGCCAGAGGCGCTGCAGTCGTGGGTTACCGACAGTCGGTAACTTGCCGATTGTTGAGTGGGTAAGTTACCATCCGATTTTCTGTATTACCGGTCTCGCCGATCTGCCGCCAGAGGCGCTGCGGTGGTGTTACCATCCGATTTTCTGCATTACCGATCTCAGACTGCCGATTTTCTGCAATACCGATCTCAGAATTCCGATTTTCTGCACTACCGATCTGAGAGCGGATATGTTATCTGTCGATTTTGCGTCATGCGGGGGCGCCACTGCCGATTCGCGGGCAGGTATGTTACCATCCGATTGCCGATTATCCGATTTTTCGACCTTACCGATCAGTGAGCAGGTATGTTATCATCAGCTTGCCGATCAGCCGATTTTCCGACCTTACCGATCCGCGAGCTGGTCTGAACTTATCCGATTTTCTGCAACCTTACCGATCTACGGCCTTAGAAACCACGCCTCAAAATTGAGCCAAACCCCTCCAAAAAAAAAAACGCAGCTATAAATGTCGCTCATAATGAATGTGAACTATGCGGCGAAACGCTTTTTGTACAACCACTGAATCTTTTGTGCAACCAGCATGGTGCGCGGTCAGCCCCAATGAATAGAATAATAAATACTATCTAGATCTTAAGATTTCCGCAATACCTTAAGGTGATGGATGTGGGATGGTTCAAATCTTGCGTGGGACGATCTTCACCCCATTTTCCATCATGCATCCACCTGATGCCAAACTTGTCGGAACGCGCATCAAAGTCAAGCCGAACTTGTCGGTACATGCCTCAAAGTCAGGCCAAACTCATCGAAAAACGAAACTATAAATGTTGTTCACAATGACAGTGAAATATGCCTTGAACCCCTTTTTCTTTTTTTTTTTGTCCAACCGCTAAATCTTTCGCGCACCCAGCATGGTGCGCGGTCAGCTCCAATGAATAGGACAATGAATATCATTCGGAGTGTTAGAATTTTTCACAATCTTAGTCTATACTTGGAGTCATACACACGCCCGTTAACATGGAGCTAATCTTGGATCTGCAAGGTTTCGGACGTTTCGGGGAAAAATTTGTTGTCAAAGAGCTAGCTGCAATAAGCATTCACAGACATGAAGAATATAAGCAATGTATCACGCGCATCCTTTTCAAAGCACCATGCTCTTGGGTGATTCTCTCGAGCGAGTATAAGAATCTCAATTCGTGGCTAACACGGTTCCACCATGGAATACCCTGGAATGTTGGGGAAACGGCGTATAGGGATGTGGTGAAAATCGTGAAAGAAGTTGTGCATGATGCAACTTCCATTTATGTGAAGGGATTGGAGAAGAAACGCTGGGTGGAAAAAATCTTCACTGAAGATGATGCAATACCTGCGATAGTTGATCTAGACGAGCTGGGATGTCCAAACTTTCGAATACTACGATTGGAATCAAAAATATTTCACTGGCATGGCGACTGTCATGGGGATGTGCCTGGAGGGTACCATTGCGCATTCGAGAACGTTCAGCGGTTAAAAAACTGGTATTTGGGGGATTATAAAAAATCGCCTATATTTCTCGAGGATCGTAGTGGGGATGATGGTTTAAAAGCGCAGAGCTCGCGGGGCGCTGCACTCGTGCGTCTCGACTCTTCAGCGTTGATACAACCCCCACATATAGTTGAACACGTAGCAGTTGCAAAACTCGTTTGATAAAGGTAAGAATATTGTCACACGTCAATAATATTCAATTCTATTATAAAAACTAATTTCAAATTATTCATTCATGTGCAGATGGACTTCAGCAAAATCAACAACACCAGCCGTCTGCAGAATGATATGCTGACGAAAAAGATGTCTGATTTGGAGATTAAACAGAAATATGACATCACTGAACTGAAGCTAGTGAAGACGAAATTCGGCCCCAGAGTCTTGGCTACAATCGATGACGAATACGTCATCTTCCTACCAGCGAGAATCGGCAAGATCTTGGAGGAGGAGCCTGCTCAACTCGCCGATTTAAACAAAGAGGCAGCTGGAAAACGTCTTCAGATCCTCTACCTTGGCGGTCAATTTAATAAATTTGAATTTTGTAGTAAAATTTGAACATACATACAAAAAATCACTTATGTAATGGGATGGGTTGGGTTGAATAAATAAATAAATACTTATGACACGTGTATATATATATATAAATTGTGAATACATTTATTCATTGATCCTTTTGGTTTATAATAAGCTTATTCTAGTTCTCAAGCATGCAGAATTCTTAAAATGTGGTTAATTTTTTTACGGTCCCACTGATGGGGTTATATTCAACAATGCGATCGTGTATGATCATACAGTATGCTGACGTGTTTGCTGGAAATGCAACACTAGTTTCAAATTCTAACCGAATATCCACCGGTCCACTCTTTAACGATTCATTCTGCTTGGAACAATCTATAGCAATAAGCGGAGCCTGTTTCAAAAAATTACTCTTTGACAAAAGCGGCTCGGGTTCTTTATCATAGTATGAAAATTGAAAGTTAGTATACATATCATAAAGAATGGCATATTGATTATTGGTAATATCGAGATTCAAATTCCCATAAGGATAGCACTGTGAGTTTAGGAAAAGTTTAACATCTCTGATGTTGCAGTGATCAAATTCGCTAGCATTTTTCTTCGAATCGTTTCGTCGTGCTGTTTGGAATCCTAGTATAACTTGTCTTGGCTTCTCTAGCTGTGTCGACGTCTTGACAACCCATACGTGCCTCGTTGTTGCAGGCAGCATTGGATACTCGTACATTTCCCACGAGCGGAAGCTCATAGATATAGCAGGATCTGCGGCTATATAATTGAGGATCTTGATTTTTGCAGGATCCGAGAGTCTGATGTATGGTAACAGCCACACAATTTTCTGGAGCGAAACTTTGATCTCATCCGCAGCAGTTTGACGTATAGCATTCAAATCATTGTTCGATCGAGTCAAAATCAACTCATGCTTTGCGTTGACGATAATCCGATTATAATCCTCAGCAAATCCAAGCAGAAAATTCATTGGTATAACAACGTCAAAGTATCCCTGGGTGTTAGTCAGCTTGTTATTGCCAACCAGCCAGCCGTTGTTTTCCAGAAGATGTTGCTGTCCGGGTGTGAATGATAAATATCCCTTCATAACGCTCATGATGCCCGGATTCTTATTTTGATCAATCTCTTGACCATTCAACTCGTAACGCATCTCGCTAAACATATGACACACAGCCATATTGACCAATTCCGTGGTTGCACCAACGTCGGTGCCATCTGCTTTTGTAATCCTGCCGTAGATATGGAGTGAACTTTTGCTTGGTAATACACACGAGTCTTGATTCTGCACAGTGATGCGAATCTCGTCATTATTCTTGAATGTAGACGATCCATATGGATGATGTGCATGCACTTCACAGTGAGCAATCGACTCATCGAATGTCACAGGTGTTTGGATTTTTATCATTTTCGAGATGGGCATATGCAGATATAACAACGAATTCTTATTTTCCACCGCGAAGTCGAAGTCCTAGGCTCTGGAGAAACTGAGCGTTCTGATGTGTCACTCGAATCAGAGATGCTCGATGACTGATGATGCTTGGACATATTGTCGGACTTTTATAGCTACCACCAGACTTTCTTATGCGCTCAAACACTATACCCATATTATCTTAAAGATTTCACATGCAATCGTATAGTCACGGTTTCGCCTCGGAAATTGACCAAGTCTCCGCTCTGATCAACTATTCTCAATTGTATATCGTGTATTGACCGCACGGTGATTGGATGGTAAATGACGTTTGTTGGCACTTCCACAATCTTATATCCAGGCGGGACGGTTGGGAAAAATTGATGAATCGTGTGTACTTGATGTTCGTTTATGTATGCACCCGTGGTAATATTACACTCAACACGCAAGGCGTTGACTTTGAGTATGCGAACAGGTAACTCAGACTTATGGACAATACCGCCCGGGAGAATATTTGATTTGAATCCAAGCAGTCGGCCTATGGAATTTTCTGATTCAAAGTTTACCGCATGATTACACGCGATTTCACTATGCAGCTCATTATTGTTAGCTTTTAGATTGACTGTAATATCCTTGGGTAGTGACTTTTTCAAATAACTTGCAATATCGTCGATTTCATAGCTACCTGTGGGTATTGTAATTATTGTGTCGGGTGTTTGAATACCATTCACGGATCTCTGCGGATGTGATATGTGAAACTTATTAAATCCTTCATCAATATTAGGAATTGAGTTGAATGTCAAGAGCTCTATGAGCCCGAGAACATATTCCTTTGTTGCTGATAACTCGATAGGCGGAAAATATTGAGTCCCCAATATAGATGATTCTCCGGAGAGTGTCAACGTGAACGATTGAGCCATGACTAATATCATATCCTCGATATGCACCTGTTTTATAGCTGTCCACTGAGAAACTTGAGGCACAAGTGACCACAAATTACTGTGTTATATTCTTGATATCTCTTATGGTTGTATTTTACGCTGCCAACACCGAGATATTTCATAAGATCTCCAGGTGGTTGTAAATCACCAAAACTATCGAAATACACCGCATCGTTGCCGTTTTTGACATATGCAACCCAATGCGTCCCCGGACCGTTTTTATCATCAAGATTGATAATTGCAGATTCACGCGTCCTAGGTCCCGAATTGGGTAAATCATTCCGCATAAAAACTCCCCGAAAATGTGGAATTTTCATAGCTCTGGCATAGTTGAGCAAGTCGATATCGGTGAGAGCTCGGTGTGGCAGCTTTATTAGTTTTTTGCCTGTTTCAAATACAGTCCCATACCTTTTCTATAGGGTTTCAGGTATAATCCCTTTCCCAACGCAATTGCCTCCATGGATGCATTGTGGCGTTTAGCCTCTGTTAATTGATGCTTGTTAGCACTAACCTCATTTACGGCTTTTGCTATACCTGCCGCACCACCCGCTAAGGCACCTGTAGCGCTGAGAGCCGCGAAAATGGGGATAAGGAATGGCAGGAAACCGCCGATTTTATTAGGGACGGGTAAAATACGAGGCACGTTGACTTTCCCTTTGGACAATGCCATACGTGCACCTTCTAACGCCGACAGAATGGCTCTAGGACCCGGCCTCATAGATTTCTTCGCAGCCCGAATAATAGATTTCAATGTTTTTTTCTTGGTCTTGACAGATATTTGCGGGTTGCTCCTCCGCATACCCATACCCAGTTTAGATTTTGCTTTCATTGTGTTGGTGATTGCCCAGGCGATAGCTTTTTCGGTTACACTTGAGTCTTTAGCCAAAACACGATTCCACGCTCTCTCGGCCAGCACTTTGTCGGCCTTATTACGCTCCGCAATATTACTATGATTCTTTGAGTATGCAATATCGTGTTCCTTGCATGCGGCATCTAGAGGATTAACACCTCGATCACCACGAGTTAACCTCTGCGTTAATTTTGTACCAGGCCCACAGTATTGATAACCAGGAACATGTAATTCAACCGGAAGATTGTTTATGATTTTATTTATTAATCCACAACCACTCCTTTGCCTACGTGTGTATCCAACCATAGTTAAGCATGAACTAACGTGAATTCTATAAAAGCATGTATTTTATACACGAATATATCAGTTCCCAGTGTGATGTTTACCAAGCATCATGAAATTCCACAATCAAACAACAAAACTACCCATCGTCAATTTCGATAAATTGGTCGAGCGGCGAAAGAAGAAGAATGGAAAACGACATGGGCCTCTACTACCAAATAGTGTGAGGGCTGTTTTCTGTGGTCCTTCTAATTGCGGTAAAACTAATGCTCTTCTCACGCTGCTTACCCATGCTAATGGTCTACGATTTGGAAATGTGTACGTCTATTCGAAATCCCTCAATCAACCCAAATATGAGTTCTTGAAGAGGTTACTGGAACCGGTCGAGGGGATGGGCTATTTTCCATTCGATGAACACAAGGAGGTTGTAGAGCCGAAAGATGCACAACCCAACTCGATTATGATTTTCGATGACGTAGCATGCGAGAAGCAAGATAATATCAGAGCCTATTTCTGTATGGGTCGACACAGAGATGTCGATAGTTTTTATCTATGTCAAACGTATGCTCGGATTCCAAAACATCTGGTTCGTGATAATGCAAACTTGTTGGTCCTTTTCCGTCAAGATGAAATGAATTTGAAACACATCTACGCTGATCATGTGAATACGGACATGACCTATCAACAATTTAAAGATTTGTGCTTGGCTTGTTGGAATGACGGCAGATACAGTTTTGTAACCATCGACAAAGACAGCGAGATCAATGAGGGACGATATAGGAGAGGTTTTGACTGCTTTATAAGTCTAAATCATCAATAAATGACATACAGTCACACAGCATCGATCAAGCTAGCAACATGGAGAGCGCCAAGATACGTAAGAAGAATGATGTGCTGCAGGAATTAGCGAGAGCTAGCGATATTATTCGACGTAAACACAAAATGATCAAAATGGAGAAAGACACCAGTGAGCAGGCTATTGGCGAAATGTTTAAACCTTTGGTAACACCACTGCATGAATTGGTGAATTCATCGAAGCAGCAGCAGCGATTAATAAAACAAGAAGTAAAGATGGAGCAGGGTTCGATGAAGCCTGAGAAAACTGAAGATTTTGTGAAAACTGAGAATTATGATTATGATGTTGACAATGATGATTATGATGCGTATCAAAGTGCGAATGAGGATACCCTTGTAGCTAACACAGCTATTGAAGACAATAATGGTGCATCAGCTACCGCTATGGATGCATCAAATGATATCAACCAGGAAGATGATGATGAAGTTCCACCCGCCTCTACAAGCACGCCGAATCCGAAAAAAGGGGTCAAGACAGCGCATTATTTAAACATGTTTGCCTCCACCAAACAGCGTAAGAACTTGGATGAGAAATATGGTGTTCGAAAGTTGGTGCGCGGAATGAAGATCGGCAATTCGGATATCGAATTTAGCGATGATCTGATATATGTAGGCGATAAAAGCTATGAGAACACACCGGGATTGCTTGAATTGTTATTCAAAAAGTCACCCGATCCCGCGATTGTGAATAAAAGTGACAGACAAAATTATATCAAAATTGTGAAAAAAACGAATGCATACCGAAAATATTACAACCCCGA
This sequence comes from Macrophya alboannulata, assembly GCA_949628255.1. Classification (NCBI taxonomy): domain Eukaryota; kingdom Metazoa; phylum Arthropoda; class Insecta; order Hymenoptera; family Tenthredinidae; genus Macrophya; species Macrophya alboannulata. The sequence goes on from OX451213.1 coordinate 7,269,853, forward strand.
AAGAAGCCCCCACGAAGATAGGGAAAAAAGCGCCAAATATAGAGATTACATTGCTCCATACATGAGCCCACCGACGAAAAAGGACGAGGAAAGATTCGGTAAAGGTTTACCCACTCATAAGATTGCACAAGGACGAAGAATGGATTATGTATACTGGAATGATCCTAATGAACTTGTTGATCGTCTTCGGTTATTAACGGCATCTCAAGCCGCGGGTAATACCAGTCATACCAACGAAATATCCTCCATTATTGAAGAACTGCGCGAGGCAAGGATTATTTATTAGCAACAAATCATCTTTAAACCACCATTCACCCAGTGACCGTTGAGCAATGAGCATAGACATATTCGGGCGGCAGCTGGCGAGCAAAAAAAAATTCAAACGCTTGGGTAGTTGGGGACCGCCAGGTATAGGATACAAAACTACCACCGATGGTCAGTACGATATAGAAAACAAACGATTGTGTAATATCGCAGATCCTCAGGATGCGAACGATGCCATTTCTCTAAAACGTGTTACGGATATTACACAGCAGTCATTAGCGGTTTTTGAGTATGCTATGATAAAGGCATTTGCACAATCTACGTTGCAAGCAGTTCATGCTTTCGAATCCAAACTCAATGCGCGCATAGATCAAGAACATACCAACCATTTCGAGGAGGGTCAACATATTTGGTCTCTTGCGACGAAAAAAATTGATGCTCTTACGGAAGATAATGAAGATCTAAATATGCGATTGGCTGGGGTGGAAAGTGTTCTTGAAAGATTCAGCCACAACGGGATGCTCCGAGGAATTCGCTTTAATTCAGACTGAATTATTCTGCAATGAGCATAGATATATTCGGTCGTCAGTTGACTGACGGAAAAATTAAAAGTGTGGGTATTCGGGGTCCTCCTGGTGTCGGATTCAAGACTACCACAGATAAACAGTATGACATAGGCAACAAACGATTGTGTAATATCGCAGATCCGCAGCAGCCAAACGACGCTGCGTCTCTGAAAAGTCTTGAGACTATTACGCGCAACTCGTTTAATGCTCTTGAGAATGCGATCAAAACCGAATTTGAGCGCTCCATGAAATTGGCACTCGATGCTCTGGAATCTAGACTTGTTGCACGCCTAGATCAAGAACATAGCTGCAATTTTGATGAAACAGGTCAGCATCTTTGGTCTCTAACGAAAGTAAAGATTGAGGCTCTGAAGGAGGGAAACGAAGCTCTGGAGAATCGATTGACGGTGATCGCAAAAAACGTTCAAACGCTTAGCCAACACGACTATATCCGTGGAATTCCCTTAATCAAACATGGAGCAGACGATAGCCGACGAGCTCCATAGACCCGCTAGACGCAGATACTCCAGGCGTTATGTTGATATACGCGGCTTGGATGAGACTTGGCAAGCTGATCTTGTCGATATGTCTGCATACTCACGATTCAACAATGGACATAAATTTTTACTCACAATTATCGATATATTTTCCAAGTTTGCGTGGGGTGTGCCCCTCAAGACTAAGAATGCCGATGATGTGACGACCGCAATGAAATTCGTGTTGACTCAAGGACGTATTCCGAAGCATCTACATGTGGACCGGGGTACTGAGTTTTATAACAGCAAATTCAAAGCTCTCATGGATCAGTATGGTATTAACATGTACTCGACATTCAGCAACCTGAAGGCATCGATATGCGAACGCTTCAATCGGACGTTGAAAAATAAGATGTGGGTGCAGTTCACTCGCCGCGGGAATCATAAGTGGATTGATATTTTATCCGATACAATTAAATCCTACAACGACACCAAGCATCGAACAATACGAATGAGACCGAACGACGTCACTGCGACCAATGAAAAGCAACTATATCGAGATGTGTATAAACCTCGACAGATCAAGAGAAGTCAACGAAAGCGAAAGTTTAAAGTAGGCGATAAAGTTCGAATTAGTATATATAAGCATGTTTTCGAAAAGGGCTATACACCAAATTGGACAACGGAAATATTCACCGTGACTGAGGTGATGAATACGAACCCACCGACATACAAACTTACCGACTACCTGAACAATCCCATCTCCGGGGGTTTTTATGAGGAGGAACTCGGTATCGTGAAATATCCTGATGGTTATCTTGTGGAGAAGGTCCTGCGGAAACGTGGTGATGAGCTATATGTCAAATGGTTGGGAATGGACAATATACACAATAGTTGGATAAATAAATCAAACATGTAATCATTTTTTAATAAAAGAATTTATTATGTATCAAGCATTGTTTTTTCCATTCACCCAATCCTACCGATAGTTTTACAAAATCTTCAGAGAAAAAAATTCTCAAACGTGTGGAAAAAGTTTTCTCACATTTGAAAAAAGTTTTCTCACATTTGGAAAAAGTTTTCTCACATTTGGAAAAAGTTTTCTCACATTTGGTAAAATTTTCTCACATTTGCATGTAAAGTAAATTGAGGATTATTTTATTTATTTATTTTTTTTATTTTTTTTTTCTTTTACAGAAAACCTTAAAACAATCAGAATTTTTTACAAGATTGCATCATCCTGGAAACCCCAGGGTAGAGTGTCGGTTTCACCAGGTATCAGCTGTCTTTTGTCATCACCCCAGCTTAAGGCTAACTTATTCTGTACAATAGTGCTAACTATATGCCGACTACTTTTTATCATGCACTGTTTCTCAACTAAATTCTTATGATCAATAAGACATCGTTTGTAATCATCGAACGTGATAGATTTCAAGGTCGACCCTTTTACACCCTTTGCACGCTTTTTATCGGTATTCCCGCGAGTTCTGAATGTATATAATTTCGCCCGCAGACCGATAAATTCAGTCATAATTTTCCCATTATTCTCATCCTTCATCAGACCAAGACGTTTTTTATTCATCTGGGGAATACCGTAGACATTGTCTAGTGGGTAGTCTGATGTATCGAACATTGTCGCAACATCACGTTTGATGATTTCGTAGATGTTTGGTACGGTAAAGTGATATATCAGGCTATCTGTATCGGTATACATTAATTTTGCTTCACCACTTGAAAAATTCTTCTTTACATAATCATAGTGAAAGTTGTACAAAAATATTTTCGAAAGATCGAGAATTGCAGCACCAATGTATATAGGCTTGTTGAAATATACCTTGGTGCGATTTAGCTCAATAATCACCATGTCTCGATCGAATACGGTACAGCTATGAAAAGTTGGTCTTGCAATGAGAGCGCGCGCACCACCCCTACCGCCCCATTTTGTGATTAGTTTTACAGTCCTATGATTACGCACATTCTCCATAGTCTTGCCGAATACCGCGTTATTCATAAGCTTGTAGAAATTTTTCTCAAACTCGTTTTTCGACTGCTTCCGCATATTTGTATTGAGATCGATATATGGCTTCAACCACGGTGATTGTGCGAACCTGAGAATTCTGTGCACTTTCACCACCTTTAAACCCAATTTTACGCATTGTTTCAAATTTCGATAGTGTAGAACATATTTTCTTTTGGGTAGAAGCGTCATTGCCAGTTTTCTAATTTTGCTACCCGGTGGTATGAAATGTTCGGGGCAGAGGGGTAAATCTGCATGTTGCTTATGTAACATGGTTGGATAATCCAAGTCCACCTCGAGAATGTAGCCGATCGGTGAGTCATCAGGATGGGACATTACATCGGTGTTATTATCAAGTTCCCACTCGAATGAGCCGCTCGGTAAATTCTCACTCATAGCCGCGCCGTAAAGATTATTCACGTCGAAATACATTAAATATGATTCCGCTTTGCTTGAATCGAAATCTTCGCCCATGAATCTATTGTTTGCTCTAGCTTGTCGATTGGAGCATTGAGCCACACCGCCACGAATGCTTTTCTCAATGAATAGAATCATTTCAGGATCATCTAAAAGTTGCAGATTAATTTTCGTATGCTTTAGCATCGCATCGAAAGCAAGCCCCGGCGCTGTATAATAATGCAATGGATCCAAGTTGTACGTTTTGACACAGCTATCACGGAAATTTTGAAATATATCGGCTAATAAAAGTACATCTGTTTTTAGGTATAAATCGGAATATTCACCCAGAGTTTTCAGGTCGAACTTGGCCCAAACATTCTTAGCATGCTCATAATCGGCATTGTTAATACCCGAGGCGCTCAACTTTGAATAGAAATCTTGTTTGCTGGGTAATTTCGCTTCATTGAGTTTTTCCCAAGAATCAATATATTCGTATGGAAAGACGCCTTTACGAATCATCAAGCTAAATTTATCCTGATCTTTGTAAAATTTTCGCGTGATTTGCTTATCCGAGTCGTCGACGTACGATGCTAGCTTCTCTATACCACTAGCCATGAATCTGAGCGAATCTATGAATCTCAAACTAATTATGGTACCATCCACTTTCTTCGTGAACGATATGTATTTTTCCTTATTGATAGGTAGTAGGGTAATATCGCCTGGAAAAGTTGTGGCTAGAGATTTTATGATAAAATGAGAATCATAGCCTGATAAATTGTGAAAAACCACCGGAATCGTGTGCGACTCTTGAAAATTAAGATTGCAGCGATTGTGTGCGGCCCCGCGATATTTTCCCGTAAAATGACAATGATCGCGACATTTTTTCTCCTCAGGTAGAAACGGCTTCTCGCATATGTAACAATTTTTCGCTCGCATGTGACGATCGCGCTGCACTTGATTCAACGCTTCCATCGGTATTATATTCTTTACACGCGACTCTACTTTCACGGATAATTCGCGAAGCTCTGTGATCAGCCATTCAATGCAATCGGATCCGCGATGACTCTTAAATTCTGACAATGTGTCATCGTAGGCGCAGTGCATATAATACGCTGCACTATGTGGGATATGCTCTTGAGCTTCTTTCACCCCCGGCTGCATCATACATTCAAGATCGGCATATACGACAAACGACACGGTACCCTGATTTTGAAAATTGGAAAATTCCAAGATTTTCTCCGTGGGAAACTCCATGCGGACTTTATTCATTCGCAGACAATCTTGCCGATGATTTTCATAGGCATTTTGTATGCTAAAGTGGCACAGACATCTATCACATAAAAATTGTGCACATTTATGGCCTGACAATTGTTTGTCAACTAAACGCGAAAGATTCTTAATCCAAGCAAAGTGAAATCGGGGTTCAAAATTATTTAAATCATTATCATTCGGTTCGCTCTTACTTTCAATCATTAGCAGGTGGATTGCATCGCTCTCAGTTACATTTTTACTTAAATAAAGAGGGGTGATAACGCTATTTTCAGACTCTTTCTTTCTCTGAAAAGTTTCCGATTCGATTCCGTATACATTAATGCTCAAATTGTTTAACTTTTCAAATTTTTCCACACAACGCAGGGTGGTGGGAAACTTTATACCTGTACAGTTGAAGTTGGAAATGTATCGTTTATAGCTCTGCGTCCTGCTCACACCGATGTTGACGGGATGTAGGGCGGCAGTGACGGACCACAAGAAGCATCGGTTGTCATCATTCTGCACGTTGACCACGGCTTTCTTTAGTTGAATGTCCCGAGGCAGCACGACGAACGTTGAGAGTCCGCCGCAAAGAGGCTCGTATCGGTTGATACAGACCACGGCGTTGATTATCTCAATCATACTCCAGCCAGAGTCACGTTGCTCAAAATCCTCCACCTTAACCAGCAGAGGATTCGTTACGTTATCGATGAACCAGGTTTCCAGCCCCGTCGATGGAAGAATCGTGGCGTTGCGCGTATTGAAGGTCTTTACCTCCAGACTAACCTCGTCGCCTTTGACGTTCTCAAATTTACATGAAATGCTCACGTTCACCTTAATACTTCCTTCATCGCGTAGAGTATCTTTCAAGCGTTCCATCGTAACAGCCTCAGCATCGCTCAAAAATCTTGCCAAATCCTTGTGTTGGAGATTTGTCACAGCTCCGGTGCGTATACGGCAGTTGAAGGCACTCTCCATATCATCCCATCGAACACGATTATGGATGTCATCGCCAATATTACCCCCAACAATACCCCCGCATTGTCGTTCAAATTTCACCAAGTATGATTGCAGCATGGAAATTGTATGTTGAATCTGTTGTTTTTCGGCAACGCTCAGGTGTGGACGTTTGAGAATATCGCACAAAAATCCGATATTTTGAAGACCGATATCGCACCAACGGGAAATAATATCTTTGCTGATCGGTCCAGGGCTCAGTGTGCGTAGCAAGGCGTAAGCATTTTCCATCATCTCAAGAAGTTCCGCATACATTTTACCGTCCATGACTTTTTTTTCTTCACCCTTCTAATGTTGCAGTTTCGTATACACTAGATCGTTGTGGAATGCAAACTGATCATTGGCTCAATATACACCCCCACTGTGGGTCAGTTTCTTGAAATCCTCCCCCTACCCCACAATTTTTTCTCAGTCGAATATCCAACCCATTGGCTGTTACGCTAACAGCATGGTGTCAAAATCTTTCTTCAAAAGAAAAGACCCTCACGCTATTGGCCGAACCTTTTACGACACGGTGGGTGTGAGAAATTTCATTGGTCGACCACTATGCATCGGGTGTAAGCTTTCGAGTTTCCACAGGTATAAAATGAGGAATCGACCCGTTTTTACTCATCACTTGTGCTCTCTAGTGAACATCGAGCTATAAGACGAAGAACCGTAAATATAAAATATAAATTAAATTTACAAAAAAAAAGAAGCAAAAAAAAATGGCAAACGGTTATAGACTGAACTTGATCGCATACTTCAGGGCGATGATGGTGAGTATCCATATTGGTGTTTATCGATAAGTGATCGAGTTATCTGAAAGTGATTCTGTGGTTAGATGTTATAATAATTTTAATCATTTTCCATTATAGCTCCACTACATGAGGATTGAGCGGGAGGCTGGTGAGCCGAATCGGGACCGAATTCGCCGCGAAGCGGCATTCTTCGAAGCTGCCGTAGAGCTGGAATGCGGCAGCGAGGAAGACTTCGACCTCTTCGGCATCAGATGGATGCAGGATGGACGCTGGGGCGAAGATCACCCGGTGCAAGATTGGGGCCATCCTGCATGGCAGATGCCGGGAGGATTATTGTCAATATATAATCTTTAGGTTATTAGTTTACGTTTTAGTTTTTAAGATTAGTTAAGTTTAATAATAAGTTTAATTTTTGTATATTTACCAGAATATATACATATAATATCGAATTTGATTTAGAATTTGCATCTACTTATTTCATCCCCATGATTTGAGAAGTTTTTCATGAAATTTATATTCTCATTATTATTATTATTATTATTATAACACAATTATTAATATTATTAGAATCAAAATGCTAAAAATTAACCCCCGCTTTGTCGATACGAGAAAGTCTTTTGCCGTGACCAGGATTCGAACCTGGGTTACTACGGCCACAACATAGGGTCCTAACCACTAGACGATCACGGCTGACAGAGGAATTGTTTATAACAAATGATGATTATGTACCAGGGTAACTGATATATTCATGTATAAAATGAATGCTTTTATAGAATTCACGTTGGTTCATGCTTAACTATGGCTGGCAGAAAATCGGCTGATAACAGACCAGCTCGCAGTTCGGTATGGTCGAGAAATCGGCTGATCGGCAAGCTGATGATAACATACCTGCTCACTGATCGGTAAGGTCGAAAAATCGGATAATCGGCAATCGGATGGTAACATACCTGCCCGCGAATCGGCAGTGGCGCCCCCGCATGACGCAAAATCGACAGATAACATATCCGCTCTCAGATCGGTAGTGCAGAAAATCGGAATTCTGAGATCGGTATTGCAGAAAATCGGCAGTCTGAGATCGGTAATGCAGAAAATCGGATGGTAACACCACCGCAGCGCCTCTGGCGGCAGATCGGCGAGACCGGTAATACAGAAAATCGGATGGTAACTTACCCACTCAACAATCGGCAAGTTACCGACTGTCGGTAACCCACGACTGCAGCGCCTCTGGCGGCTGTTCCAGAATCCCCATATTATATCTACTTCTTCTCCCTTTTTATTAATGATATAGGCGCGAATCTGATGCACTCCCATCACCTTATTTTCGCTGACGACACCCAGATCTATTTGACATGTCCTCCGGCCGAGTTAGATACTGGATTAGCTAGGATTACCCATGATGTTAATGTTATTGCCAAATATGCGGTAGAAAATGGATTAAAGCTTAACCTGAATAAATCCAAAGTCCTTATTCAAGGCAGTGGTGTATTTATTAACAGAATAGATTTCGATAGTCTTCCTCCCATCTCAGTGGGTGGTGTGGTGCTCCCTTATGTAAGTGAGGTGCGCAACCTCGGCGTTATAATGCGGTCTAACCTTTCCTGGCGAGGTCATGTAATGGCCATCTCCAACAAAGTAAATTACACGCTGCATAGGCTAAAATATCATCGTCACGCCCTTTCACAGGAATTAAAGAAGTCGCTTGTAGTATCTCTCATTTTCCCCATCATTGACTATTGTTGTTTGGTGTTGATCGATTTGTCGAGCGAGCTTAATCTTGTCCTTCAGCGCTTAATTAACCACGCGGTAAGGTATATATTTCACCTGCGACTGGATGACCACATCACCCCCTTTCGTAGGCGGCTAGGCTGGCTCACGGTGCGATCCAGGCGTCTTTATTTCTTGGGCATAATGATCTTTAATGTCATCCAAGGCAAGGCTCCTCCATACCTGTTGGAGCTTTTCCACCGTGTGCAACCTCCCGTGGGTCGTTCGCTCCGTCAGGGCTCAGTCGGGTTTTTTCACATCCCGCTACATCGTACAGCAACTTTTCGCGACTCTTTCCATCTGACTGCCGTTTACTTTTGGAACTCGCTGCCTGAACAGATTGTCACCTCGCCATCCATAGGTGTTTTCAAGAGCCGACTCTTTGCGCATCTTTTCGAACACGACACTGGATCGGCCTAGCCAGTTTTAGTTTTAGTGGTACTGTCTATCTCATACCTTCGCTGCCTTGCCTGAGCTGTCCTCGGTTTAGTAACCTAGCTATTTTATTTCACTTTTATTCTATTTCATTTCTTAGTTTACTTTATTTTATTTTTATTTTTATTTTTATTTTTATTTTTATTCTACTTCCTAGTTTACTATATATCTTATTTTCATTTTATTCTAGTTTACTTTATTTTTATTTTATTTATTTTATTTCTTAGGTTATTTTATTTTATTCTTATTGTCTTCTCTTAGTTCTATTTTTTAGGCTATTCAATCTTACTATGTATGACTTGTGTTACTCTTTACTCCTTTCTGTATATTCTATCTGTTTTTAGGCTACTTACTTTATCTTATTCTCATTTACGCTATCCTTTTTAACTTTTATCTATTAGCTGTCCTGATTTTTATCATTATTTACCATCTATTTGTCTTGTCTGCAATGTTGCGCTAGTCTATTGCATTTTAGCTGGCCTGTGCTTGTGCACCGCGCCATAGATCTGATTAAGATTCACTGCTTTTTATGTAATTCTTGTGTCCCGCATCTGGTGAATTCATCTCGTTTACCTTATATTTATACTGTTAACATTGCAGTGTTTAGCATTAGTCGTTTACACTAGTCTGCTTCTTTATGTTTACTACTGTCTTACCTGCTTTCTTTACTTTTGCTTATACACCGATTATATAAGCGTCTCTGTGTTCTTATGTTGCGTTGTATTCTGTTTTTGGCTACATTCCTTTTTTGCCCCAAGGTGTACCAGGGCATATAAAATAAACAATCAATCAATCAATCAATCTCCCTCTCCCTCTCCCTCTCCCTCTCCCTCTCCCTCTCCCTCTCCCTCTCCCTCTCCCTCTCCCTCTCCCTCT
>OX451213.1:7879857-8147357 GCA_949628255.1 Macrophya alboannulata
TATTTATTCTACAATGAAACTGGATATCCATAGATTTGATACAAGCGATTATATGGTTAAGAATAGATATGATATGCCATTAGAGAACAAAAAGGTTCCAGGATTGATGAAGGATGAAAGTAGCGGAGAGATAATGTTAGAATTTATCGGATTAAGATCGAAGATGTATTCGTTCCGCATGTCTAACATGGAAGTAAAGAAGGCTAAAGGAGTTAAAAATTCTGTGGTAAAAAAATCTATCACCTTCAACGATTATTTGGATTGTTTAAAAAATTATAGTACAACACACCGAGAACAGCGGAGTATTCAGTCAAGACTGCACAAAGTGTATTCAATCTGTCAGAACAAAATAGCTCTCAACGCTCGCGACGATAAAAGATCCATAATACCTAATTCCACCGACACGCTGCCCTGGGGGCATACAGTGAACACGTGCAAGAAAATTGACGCAAACAGCCGATCAAGAAGTTTTAGACATTGAGCTGAGCAGCCAAGAAAATTATTTCAGTGTCTGAGTTGAGATGCGATCGTATGAGGTAATTATATATATAATCGTTAATTCTTATACAAACAAATAATTTGCCAAGAAATGTTTCGAAATTTTTTCAGAGGACATACAAGGATGTTGGGAGAGTATGGAGAACGATAAGGCCTCCAACGCTATGAAGGCAGACGATCTAAACTTTTGCGAACGTCGCACAAGAGTGCTTGACCAAAACAAAGCTGAACTTGCTAAAATAAACAATTTATTAGATTCTTATTACGGGCTGTGCAATAAGCACATCGGCGCCGTTAGTATGGCGAACTGTAACGGCCAATAATAAAACCAATATTTGAGTAGTTGTTGTAAAAATGTATTGCATGTAGGTATTAAATAAAATTACACAGTTATAAAACATTATCTTTATTGATCCAGGAATTATGAGAAGTATCCATACCTAACCATTTTACAAAAACCTTCCCCCCTTGTCTCTTTAAAACTTTTTCAACTAAATAAACGTCAGGATGCTTGGTTACTTTTAGTTCAGATTCATAAAAGCCTCCCACAATGGGAGAACCTCTGAATCTTCTAGAATATAAGTTCGAGGATTTGTCTGCCGTACTTTAACAATTTTAAAAACCTCGGTTGTCCAATTGGGTGTATAACCTTTAGCGAAAGCGCTTTTATATTTACTGATTCGAACATGACTCCCGATCTTAAATCTTGCAGGCGGAACAGATTTTACTCGACTGTAAACGGATGATAGGAGCGTTTTAGCAATTTTTGGTGTGACTTTGTTCGGAGACATATTGATCGTACGATGTTTTCTGCTATTATAGTCGGTAACCAGCTGTGGAAGCATTTCGATCCATTCGTAAGATCTGTTCAACGTAAATTTCTTCCACATATCATTTTTCAAAGTTCTGTTCCATCGTTCGACAACCGATGCTTTCATAACACTGTACGTAGAATAATGATTAATATTTAATTTCGTCATCAGATTCCTAAACGTCGTATTGTAGAACTCCGTTCCGTTGTCTGTTTGCAGATTTCTCGGTTTTCGTCCTCCTCCTCCTCGTCTGAGAATTGCTTCAAACGCATGCGTTACGTCAGCAGCATTTTTTGTTTTCAGCGGTATTGCCCAAGCATATTTCGATAAAACGTCAATCACGGTCAGAATGTATTTCATGTTTTTGTTGAATTTCGAGAATGCTTGCATATCAACTAGATCAGCTTGCCATAAGTCGTCCCATCCTCGAACTATAACTCGTCTTCGAAGAAAATTACGTCTGGCTGGAGAGTGTAGCTCCTTTACTAACTGATTTTTTTCGACACTCATTGCAAACTTTTGTTTCCAATAAATAATTTAACAATGTCAGTCAACTCTTTCATTTTAGCATAGAGAGTAGTCACCGATGCTGCCGCAGTTTCAGTTTTAAGAATAAATTCCATTGTTTTGATGTCAACGTACTGCTTATTCGCCGTATCGTTATCGTTTACGGGCTCGGCAAGATTTATAATTTTGTATTGTTTAGCATCAAAATCATCATTATCTTTCTCACGGCTGAGGCACAACTTTCTAATCGTATGTCGGGTAACCGAGTCTCGCGGCCTCGCTGCTGTTACTCTTGGTGGCGGTGACGTAGGTTTTGATCGACGTTTATCAAAACTTTTATTCTTATTCGTCTGCGACGTTGGTGTAAACTGTCTGCCGAATTTGTCGACGGTCATATTGATACTGACAGACTCTATGTGCAGGCAAGTTATTTAATAACGTCCTCTTCCCGGAGCTCCTCGATAATGGAAAGAATCTCATTATCATGACCGGTATGACCTGCAGCTTTCGACGCGACGAGCAATTCCAGACGTTCGTTCGGATCGTTCCAGTATACATAATCGACTCCGTTATCGTTTGCTTCCATATTAATAGGAATCAGACCAGAGCCCAAAGAGCCTGTAGTAGTTCGCGGAGCTGTTGGAACTAGCTTAGAGATGATCTCTTTATATTTGAAGCCCTTGCTACCTTTCACTTGCCCATCGGCTGAGAAATTTCGCTTGTACACTTTAGTTTTATAGAGAATATCTCGGTAAGACGCTAAGTCTCTATCGTCGTACATACGCTGATTAGGAATATTCATGAAAATTAACTCATATAGTCCAGGTGTTCCTTTATAGTTGACCCCTTTTATGACAATATTGTCGTCATCTACAGTAAACGGAGAATCTCCAAGCATCCAAACACCGTTCTCGTTACGAACGCCGTAAACTATATCCATTTTTCCTTTTGTATCGGTTACTAATTTTTTAAAATATTTGCTCACGATCGGACCAAAGTTTTGTTGCAGGTACTGCTCAACTGTGTTCCGCCCTTCAGGCGTTTTAACAAAATCTTCAACCATAGTCGAATCGATAGGTTGCGGAGTCTCTCCAATAAAGGCATCATCCAAAAAAACTGTGTCATTGACGGCTTGTTCGCCTGGACGAGGTCGTTTCGGTGAAACTGCTTCATCGTCGGCATCCTGCTTACGTTTTCGATAACCTGATTTGATGCTTGGTGTGGAGGTCGTTGGCAAATTTGAATCTTCAGGATCGTCATCAGCCTCGTGTTTAGGTTCGGCCTTTAGCTTCTTTTCCAAAGACAAATTGGTTGAGACAGCCTGTTCGACCAACGACTTCAGAGGTGTTACGATAGGTTTAAAGCTTCGCTCCAATTGTTCGTCGGTCTCCGTACGATCAGTTTTCAGAGAAATGTATTTTTTTCGAATAGCTTTGCTCGATCTAGCGATTTCTTGTTTAATTTTTTTAACGTCACGGCTTTGCTCACTCGTCATGACGATGTTATCCGTAGCCTTTCTGCAGACAACTGATCATTAGATAGAATCGCAAACTCGTCGAAACCTTTGCGATACCTCCCATTTGCTAGAATGCTATCCTTGTCTATCACAACACACCCATATTTAGAATTCCAACAATGGGAACATAATTTGAGAAACTGGTCAAACGTCATATCAGAGTTTACGTGATCGTTGTAAATATGTTTTAGATTCAGATGATCTTGTTTAAATAGAATTATCAGATTAGCATTGTCTCGAATCAAATGTTTCGGTATCCGAGCATAAGTTTGAGACAGATAAAAACAGTCTACTCCCGAATGTCTTCCGACTGAGAAATATTCTCGAATGGTTTCCTGCTTGTCGCAGGCTACATCGTCAAAAATAAAGACCGAGTTTGCTTGCGCCTCCTTCAATGGGATGACTTCGCTGGTGTTAGAATACGTATAATAATTAACTCCAGCAACGTGATTCAGCAATTCTTCCAAATATTGGTACTTGGGTTGATGTATGGATTTTGAGAATACATAAACGTTTTCAAATTTTATTCCGTTCGGACTTTCCAGAAGGTTGATGATTAAATTCGTTTTTCCACAGTTAGACGGACCGCATATTATACATCGTATTGTGTTGGGTAGCAGCGATCCGTGCTTTCGGGGGGCTTTCGAGTCCATTCTGCAATCTAGATTTACAATCCTAATAGCGGCCGGCTGTTTCACAAACCACATGCTTACTAACTGGATATCCTAGATTATCGAAGTATTTATAAGATGATTAAAATCACCCTGTACTCAGTGTTACAACGTTTCTTGACACGAGAGAATCTGTAGTATTTCTCTTCTACACACCCAGGAATCATCAGACAAAACCTGTTTGATGAAGGTTAATCGAGGTCGAGGATTGCTAAATCGTTTCATAAATTCGCTGCCTGTGGAGCTTCATATTCCTGGATACCAATTTTGTGGACCGGGAATGCGGCTGGAAACGCGTTTGAACCGCGGTGATCGCGGTATAAATCCGTTGGACGCAGCCTGTCGGCAGCATGATATAGTTTATTCGCGGGAAAAGGAATTAAGTGAAAGACACCGCGCGGACGCTGTTCTAGCGCGTAGTGCCTTGAACCGCGTGTTCGCTAAAGACGCGTCGTTAGGCGAGCGGGCGGTGGCGGCGGCGGTCGCGGCGGCCATGAAATCAAAAGTCAGCTTCGGCATGGGTTTAACAAAACGTAAAGTAGGCAACCATATGTCCAAACAGGTTCTTGATGCGGCGCGTGCTGCCAACGATTACCTCAAGAAGTTGAAGAAAAAAAAAAACAAAAAACCTCGTATCATAACACCTCCGTCTCAACGAGGGGGGATATTACCGTTCTTAATACCTCTTTTTGCTGGTCTGTCTGCCGCCGGGAGTGTGGCTGGCGGTGCAGCGGGTATAGCGAAAGCTGTAAATGATGCGTCAAATGCACGAAAACGTTTAGCCGAAACTGAAAGACACAACAGAGCAATGGAATCTTCGGGACGAGGTTTGCGCCTCTCTCCGTACAAGCGAGGATCGGGAGTTAATTTGAAGAAAAAAAAAAAGTAAATTTTTTTGTGCCCTCTGGTGTTACGTCCAGCGTACAGCTCCGTCGGCTTGCGACCCGATTTATTCCCAATTTCCGAGACGTATTTACGCGATCTAACCTCCCGAAAAATCCTTGGAACTTTGAGAGCGGCATTGTGATCTGGACGACGATCGTGGAACTCATTGGGTAGCTTATGCAAAGTGCGGTAGACAAATCAAATACTTCGACAGCTACGGAAATTTACGACCGCCTGTAGAGATTATGAATTATCTAGCAAAGAACGGAGCCCGAATAACCTACAATTATAACAATCTACAGCATTTTGATACCGATATCTGCGGACAGCTATGTTTAAAATTTCTATTAGAAAACACCTGCGTCTGAGGATCCTCACATCAGTAGCGTGTCGACAATGTCGCTAACACTAACTCTGTCCGGGAAATCTTCCGTTCTTAGCGTAGACTATTTTCCACCGATAACGTTGGAGGCTAACTCGGAGCATGTGTTGGGTCTAATCAATTTTCAAACCTACAACTCCATTCCAAATATTTCGATGGGAAATAATCTGATACATTTTGACAATAAAGTGATCAAGATTCCTACCGGATCGTACGAAATCGACAACATCAGCGAATATATAAATAAAGCAATGATAAAACAAATGGAGCTTGCCACCAACGCTATGTTTAGATCGGCTAAGGATGATGATGATGATGATCCAATTTTCCAATTGGTTGCCAATAATAATACATTGAAAAGCGAAATAACTAGCCGATACCGGATTGACTTTACAAAATCTAACAGCGTCGGTCGGATGCTGGGATTTGCTCCACGTGTGTTAGAACCAAACTCTCCTCACGAATCAGATTCCCCCGTCAATATTGTTCAAGTGAATATAATACGAATAGAATGCAATATAACGACAAGCGCCTACAGCAACAATCAGCCTAGCCACACGATACATGAATTTTTTCCCAATGTACCTCCGGGATATAAAATAATGGAATCTCCCACAAACGTCATTTACCTGCCAGTCAGCACGCGTAACATTACCAACATCACTATTCGGATCGTCGATCAGAACAATAAAGTGGTTGATTTCCGCGGTGAAGAAGTGACAGTACGATTGCATATAAAACCAATTGATAATTGAAAAATGTTGATTTATAACAACGCTCGTAATTCATACAAATACCCGTCGGCAGATTCAATTGTCGTTAGTAATACGAGAACTCTGAAAGGTAAAGGAGTCAACGCATATTCTCGTCCTCATCGTTCGAATCTGCTGAAAAATCGCAATCGGAAATTTCTAGAATCTTTGGGATTCGCAGTTGTTCAAGATGGCCGATATGCTAAATATTACCAGTGAACCGGTCTTCGATAATCGTGTCACGCGAATGGAAATTCATGGACATAACCCGTATGCAAGTTCGTCGCTCGACAATAACGATGAAATTAGTATTCCGATCCAACAACAGGATTTGTACGTTTTACCAAGCGGCAGTTATCTTTATATCGAGGGTGTTTGCGAGGGAATTGGAAACATAACTCAATTCAATCTGGCCAACAATTTTGCCGCTTTTTTATTCGACGAAATTCGCTACGAGTTGAACGGAGTTGAAATAGATCATTGCAAGAACGTTGGAATTACTACTACATTGAAGAATTATCTCTCAGTCACCGCGGACAAAAGCAGAGCGCTCGAAATCGCTGGATGGAATTTATCTGGAAAAGTTTTACAAAAAACTGCTTCGAACGTGAATTGCTGTATTCCGTTGAATACCCTGTTAGGGTTTTGCGAAGACTATAAACATATTGTTATGAACGCTCGACATGAATTAATATTGATTCGTTCAAGAACTGATGCAAATATCTTTACCTCCGGCGAGAGTGTGAACAATCTAAAATGCAAAGTATTGAAAGTACAATAGAGAATGCCCCACATTATTGTAGAAGATCTGCAAAAATTAACATTACTCAGCGTGCTTGAAAGCGGTAAATCTCTGAGTCTTTGTTTTCGTTCGTGGGATTTATATGAATATCCGATTCTTCAGAACACGGAAAAACATACCTGGGCAATCAAAACGTCTGCTTATACAGAAAAACCTCGATATGTTATCTTAGCGTTACAAACCAGTCGAAAAAATATTCTTGCTAAAAACAATAGTGAATTCGATCATTGTAAACTTTATTTAAATTCTGAATCGTATCCGTATGACAATTTGACTCTAAATTTTTCGAAAAATCAATACGCCCTTTTGTATGACATGTATTATAAATTTGGATCATCCTATTACAACGAAGAACAATATCCGTTGTTATCGTTTACAGAGTTTAAAAACTATGCTCCGATCGCTGTCATCGACTGTTCGAGACAGATTGAATCAATCAAGAGCGCATCTGTTGACGTTCGTTTAGAATTTCAATGAGGGGCAAATGTCCCTGCAAACACTGCCGCATACTGTCTAATTATACACGATAAGATGTACGACTACAATCCGTTAAGCAACGTAGTGCGAAAAATTCTATAAATAAATTCGGCTAGACCAGGTCGTCGCGTATGTATATATAAAGCGGTAACGTGTTGGAGGGGTAGTCATTCGCTTCAAGTCTCGAAATGGCAACGTTTGTCGACGTACAGGGGTTCAAAGACTCTATGAATAAATTCATTGGTAAAGAGTTTGCGTGCTTGAGTACTGGTGGAATATTCACGCACCACATATTTCAAGCTCCGTATTCATACGAGCTACTCGATACGAAAAGTCGTAGACAGGCTATGTGGTTGACTGAAAACCATCATGGTCTAAAATGGTCTGATGGATGTACGCCCTACGCAGATCGGTTTAAAATAATCACGGAAGCAGTCAACTATGGAAACAATAAACTCTATTGTAGTGGGCTTGAAAAGGCTGAATGGATCGCTTTCCTTGCGAATCGACACCCGTCCAACTTTGCTGATGTTACTGATTGCGGAGACGAATGTGTCGAGACTCGGCTGTCTCCCACGACACCCTGTCTAGGACATTCGGGGAAATGTGCCGTGGACGAGGTGCATCTGTTGTATAACAGATTTCTAGAAGTGGGGGATCCACAAATTTAATACAAAAAAATGTTCTGATATTGATTTATTCTGTCAAAAAATTATTTAAGATTACATAAACAATGTTTTTTTTTATTGAATAACAAATAAATAACTTGTACGAACATATATTTAACATGTACGTCCTTTCTTAATTCTATCCTCCACCTTAACATAGTATACAAATATATATTTTTTTCTAATCAATGATTGTGAGCTGCATCGGAGCTAATGTTAAAATTTCATTATCTATAAGCGATTTAGAGTCGAAATGCTTCGTCCGTTGTATAGCTTTTGAAATTACGCCAACATCGACGCAGAATTGGTTTGTCCGCAGCTCTACGTCGCGGATAATTTCTTTAAAAATCTGGATCCTTTCTTCAACTCTAGGTATTCGGTCCGTCAACTTAGCAATATATACTCTAATGCAACTCTCCAATTTACAAAGATTAATAAACGTCGGTTTCATTATTGTGAAGGCGTTGAATCCTCCGGATATCTTAAGAGCTGGTTGGTTGTGCAACCTCATTATTTCCAATAAATAGCCTTCTATTCTTAATATATCTTGTGCTGGAGTTTTTCCCTCGCTTAGCAATTCGGTAATTTCCTCCGAACGGCTCATAATAACATCATACATCTTTAACGACATAATGATCTCTTTTCCGTAGTTGTCCGTTAATCGGACATTAACATCGCATTCCGAGCCGTCCCGCAGACTGATTGCTATATCAATATTTTTAGTATTCGATTCGGTCAATTGATACTGCGTTTTCAACAGTCTGGCGTGATATCTCGTTTTGCCGAAGGTTTCCTTTCGAGCGTTGTTTTTGTTGTTGCTCTTCGATTGGGGTAATGATGGAGCCATTTTGAATTGGTTAAAAGCTGTAACGAATATTGATATTAATATATTATCGTCATTCGACGAAGAATTTTATCCGGAGACAAGTGGTTGCATATCATACGACATTTACTTCAAGTTAGGAGATTTGATGCTGGTATTGTGATGGCGGAGATGTTTTTTTAGAATCTGCTTCTGGCTGCTGGTATACGACTGCACTGTTTGCTGGTATACCGGTGTAGCGGCTAGACTGTTTTTCTGAATCAAGAAGATGCTGTTGAATCTGCTTCTGACTGCTGGTATACGACTGCACTGTTTACTGGTATACGACTGCACTGTTTACTGGTATACCCCGTGTAGCTGTAAGACTGTTTTCCGAATCAAGAAAATGCTGTTGAAGCTGCCGATGCTGCGGGTTTTCTGATGGCTGTGGTGTTCTAATCGGCTCCTTTTATACAGGGTGATTCAGTTTGACCGGGCCATTTTAGCTGGGTGGACTCCTCGCGAAATTCTAAAACTAAATTTCCTTTACTAAAAATTCGAGGGACTAATAATTTACGAGCTACGGAAGATCTTAGTTGACCAATCACAGAGCCTACAGCTGCTCGAGTTAGTGCCGGTTCAAAAGTATAAAATAAGCAGTGCCCGTAGCGAATCGAATTTCATTAAAATGAAAATAAATTTTTGAAACATTACTAAAATTTTTCGTGCTCCGTGGTTTTCGTCCGCCAGGTCCACTGCTACGCAGTTCTCGTCGTCCAGGTCCACCGCTTTGTAGTTTTGGTCTTCCAGCTTCACCGCTACATAGTTCTCATCGTCCCGGTCGTCCGCTTCGTGATTTTCGTCCTCCAGGTCCACTGCTACGTAGTTTTCGTCGTCCAGGTCCTCCGCTTCGTGATTTTCGTCCTCCAGGTCCTCCGCTTCCTGGTTTTCGTCCTCCAGGTCCACCGCTGCGCAGTTCTCGTCGTCCAGGTTTACTGCTTTGTAGTTTTCGTCCTCCTGGTCCACCGCTACGTATTTCTCATCGTCCCGGTCGTCCGCTTCGTAATTTTCGTCCACCAAGCGAACGAAAACCACGTAGCGTAGGACCTGGACGACGAAAACTACGTAGAGGTGGACCTGGAGAACGAAAATCACGAAGCGGACGACCGGGACGAGTAAAATTACGTAGCGGTGGACTCGGAGGACGAAAACTACAGAGAAATAGACCTGGACGACGACAACTGCGCAGCGGTGGACCTGGAGGATGAAAATCACGAAGCGGAGGACCTGGAGGACGAAAATCACGGAGCGGAGGACCTGGAGGACGAAAATCACGAAGCGGAGGACCTGGACGACGAAAACTACGTAGCAGTGGATCTGGAGGACGAAAATCACGAAGCGGACGACCGGGACGATGAGAACTATGCAGCGGTGGACCTGGAGGACCAAAACTACAAAGCGGTGGACCTGGACGACGACCAACTGCGTAGCAGTGGACCTGGAGGACGAAAACCACGAAGCACGAAACATTTTAGTAATGTTTTAAAAATTTATTTTTATTTTAATGAAATTCGATTCGCTACGGGCACTGCTTATTTTATACTTTTGACCCGGCACTAACTCGAGCAGCTGTAGGCTCTGTGATTGGTCAACTAAGGACTTCCGTAGCGCAGAAATTATTAGTCCCTCGAATTTTTGGTAAAGGAAATTTAGTCTTAGAATTTCGAGAGGAGTCGACCCAGCTAAAATGGCCCGGTCAAACTGAATCACCCTGTATGCGAACCGATATCTCTGATTTTGTTGCGAAAAAAAGGTTCATAGAACCTGCTGTTTTTACACGTCTATGCGCTATAATCAAGACGTTACATTCTTGCTGCAACTTTGTATAAGATTGTGGCAATTATTTTCACCTCGATACTAATTATCTAAAACTGGACGCATCGACGAGATTGCGTTGGTATTACGTAGAGACTTGTAGACATCTAGTATACCGTAAACATTTAGTACACCTTATTTTTTCCAATAAAAAAATAGCTGACTCTGATGCATCTGATAATTTAATAGGTGAAACCTGTTAGGGAGGATGCTGGCGCATTTTCACCTCGATACTAATTATCTAAAACTGGACGCATCGACGAGATTGCGTTGTAGGAAGCTGGGTAGCGGTCAATTATCTCGGAGCGGGAAGTAATCAAGTCCTGTCGAGACTTGTAGACATCTAGTATACCGTCAATATTTAGTACACCTTATTTTTTCCAATAAAAAAATAACTGACTCTGATGCATCTGATAATTTAATAGGTAAAACCTGTTAGGGAGGATGCTGGCGCATAGTTCAACAGAGGTGGGGGTAATTTGCTGATGCGATTATCTTCATTTTTTGAATTATTAGATTTTTTCCGGAAAACTGGTGCAATTATAGAATGTATGTGTGTGGGTGTGTCTGTGTGCACTAACATTCAATTATGAGATTTTTTCGATTTTTTTCTGATGAAATGGTGTAATTATAGAATGTGTGTGTGTGTGTGTGTGTGTCTGTGTGCACTAACACTAATCTACCTAAAACTCGCGGTGTTTCACTACTCCCGAACGGTCTGGAATTTTCTAAACTATCCAGGGACGGTCTGGAATTTTTCCAAACTGTCCCGAACGGTCTGAAATTCTCCAAACTGTCCAGTGACGGTCTAGAATTTTTGGAAACTGTCCCACGACGGTTTAGAATTCTTTGACACTATCCCGGGACGGTCTGGAATTTTTCCAAATTGTCTTGAACGGTCTGGAATTTTCTAAACTATCCAGGGACGGTCTGGAATTTTTTCGAACTGTCACCAACGGTCCGGAATTTTTCAAACTGTCCAGGGACGGTCTGGAATTTTTCCAAACTATCCAGGGACGGTCTGGAATTTTCCAAACTGTCCAGGGACGGTCTGGAATTTTTCCAAACTGTCCCGGCACGGTCTGGAATTCTTCCCAACTGTCCCGGGATGGTCTGGAATTTTTCCGAACTATCCAGGGACGGTCTAGAATTTTTTCTAACTATCCCGGGACGGTCTGGAATTTTCCCAAACTGTCCCGAACGGTCTGGGATTTTTCCAAACTTTCCCGGGACGGTCTGGAACTTTTCCAAATTGTCGCGAACGGTCTGGAATTTTCTAAACTATCAAGGGACGGTCTGCAATTTCTCTGAACTGTCCCGGAACGGTCTGGAATTTTTCCAAACTGTCCCGAACGGTCTAGAATTTTTCAAACTGTCCAGGGACGGTCTGGAATTTTCCCAAACTATTCAGGGACGGTCTGGAATTTTCCCAAACTATCCGAGGACGGTCTGGAATTCTTCCAAACTCTCCCAGGACGGTCTGGAATTTGTCCAAACTGTCCCGAATGGTCTGGAATCTTTCAAACTGTCCAGGGGCGGTCTGGAATTCTTCCAAACTGACCTTGGACGGTCTCGAATTTTCCAAACTGTCCCGGGACAGTCTTAAATTTTTCCAAACTGTCCAGGGACGGTCTGGAATTTTTCCAAACTATCCAGGGACGGTCTGGAATTTTTCCAAACTATCCCGGGACGGTTTGGAATTTTCCAAACTGTCCCGAACGGTCTGGGATTTTCCAAACTGTCCAAGGACGGTCTTGAATTCTTCTGAACTGTCCCGGCACGGTCTGGAATTTTTCCCAACTGTCCCGGGATGGTCTGGAATTTTTCCAAACTGTCCCGAACGGTCTGGAATTCTCCAAACTGTCCAGTGACGGTCTAGAATTGCTGGAAACTGTCTCAGGACGGTTTGGAATTCTTTCAAACTGTCTTGGGACGGTCTGGAATTTTTCCAAATTGTCCCGAAGAGTCTGGAATTTTCTAAACTATCCAGGTACGGTCTGGAAATTCTCTGAACTGTCCCAGCACGGTCTGGAATTTTTCCAAACTGTCCTGGGACGGTCTGGAATTTTTCCAAACTGTCCCGAACGGTCTGGAATTTTTGCAAACTGTCCCAAGACGGTCTCGAATTTTTCCAAACTATCCAGGGACGGTCTGGAATCTATCCAAACTGTCCCGGGA
Source organism: Macrophya alboannulata (assembly GCA_949628255.1). Taxonomy (NCBI): domain Eukaryota; kingdom Metazoa; phylum Arthropoda; class Insecta; order Hymenoptera; family Tenthredinidae; genus Macrophya; species Macrophya alboannulata. Next base: position 7,892,683 of record OX451213.1, read on the forward strand.
CATTCTGGAATTTTTCCAAACTGTCCCGAACGGTCTAGAATTTTTCAAACTGTCCAGGGACGGTCTGGAATTTTTCCAAACTATTCAGGGACGGTCTGGAATTTTCCCAAACTATCCAGGGACGGTCTGGAATTTCTCCAAACTGACCGGGACGGTCTGGAATTTTTCCAAACTGTCCCAAGACGGTCTGGAATTTTTCCAAACTATCCAGGGACGGTCTGGAATCTTTCCAAACTGTCCTGGGACGGTCTGAAATTTTTCCAAACTGTCCCGAACGGTCTAGAATTTTTCAAACTGTCCAGGGACGGTCTGGAATTTTTCCAAACTATTAAGGGACGGTCTGGAATTTTCCCAAACTATTCAAGGACGGTCTGGAATTTTTCCAAACTCTCCCAGGACGGTCTGGAATTTTTCCAAACTGTCCCGAACGGTCTGGAATCTTTTAAACTGTCCAGGGGCGGTCTGGAATTCTTCCAAACTGACCTTGGACGGTTTGGAATTCTTTCAAACTGTCCCGGTACGGTCTGTAATTTTTCCAAATTGTCCCGAACGGTCTGGAATTTTCCAAACTGTCCCGGGACAGTCTGGAATTTTTCCAAACTGTCCAGGGACGGTCTGGAATTTTCCCAAACTATCCAGGGACGGTCTGGAATTTTACAAACTATCCCGGGACGGTTTGGAATTTTTCCAAACTGTGCCGATCGGTCTGGGATTTTCCAAACTGTCCAGGGACGGTCGCGAATTTTCCCAAACTATCCAGGGACGGTCTGGAATTTTACAAACTATCCCGGGACGGTTTGGAATTTTTCCAAACTGTGCCGATCGGTCTGGGATTTTCCAAACTGTCCAGGGACGGTCTTGAATTCTTCTGAAATGTCTCGGCACGGTCTGGAATTTTTCCCAACTGTCCCAAGATGGTCTGGAATTTTTCCAAACTGTCCCGGGACGGTCTGGAATTTTTCCAAACTGTCCCGGGACGGTCTGGAACTTTTCCAAATTGTCGCGAACGGTCTGGAATTTTCTAAACTATCCAGGGACGGTCTGCAATTTTTCTGAACTGTCCGGGAACGGTCTGGAATTTTTGCAAACTGTCCCAAGACGGTCTCGAATTTTTCCAAACTATCCAGGGACGGTCTGGAATCTACCCAAACTGTCCCGGGACATTCTGGAATTTTTCCAAACTGTCCCGAACGGTCTAGAATTTTTCAAACTGTCCAGGGACGGTCTGGAATTTTTCCAAACTATTCAGGGACGGTCTGGAATTTTCCCAAACTATCCAAGGACGGTCTGGAATTCTTCCAAACTGACCTTGGACGGTTTGGAATTCTTTCAAACTGTCCCGGTACGGTCTGTAATTTTTCCAAATTGTCCGAACGGTCTGGAATTTTCCAAACTGTCCTGGGACAGTCTGGAATTTTTCCAAACTGTCCCGGGACGGTCTGGAACTTTTCCAAATTGTCGCGAACGGTCTGGAATTTTCTAAACTATCCAGGGACGGTCTGCAATTTTTCTGAACTGTCCCGGAACGGTCTGGAATTTTTGCAAACTGTCCCAAGACGGTCTCGAATTTTTCCAAACTATCCAGGGACGGTCTGGAATCTATCCAAACTGTCCCGGGACATTCTGGAATTTTTCCAAACTGTCCCGAACGGTCTAGAATTTTTCAAACTGTCCAGGGACGGTCTGGAATTTTTCCAAACTATTCAGGGACGGTCTCGAATTTTTCCAAACTGTCTCGAATGATCTGGAATCTTTCAAACTGTCCAGGGGCGGTCTGGAATTCTTCCAAACTGACCTTGGACGGTCTCGAATTTTCCAAACTGTCCCGGGACAGTCTGGAATTTCTCCGAACTGTCCAGGGACGGTCTGGAATTTTTCCAAACTATCCAGGGACGGTCTGGAAATTCTCTGAACTGTCCCAGCACGGTCTGGAATTTTCCCAAACTGTCCTGGGACGGTCTGGAATTGTTCCAAACTGTCCCGAACGGTCTGGAATTCTCCAAACTGTCCAGTGACGGTTTGGAATTTCTCTGAACAGTCCCAGCACAGTCTGGAATTTCTCCAAACTGTCCTGGGACGGTCTGAAATTTTTCCAAACTGTCCCGAATGGTCTGGAATTCTCCAAACTGTCCAGTGACGGTCTAGAATTTTTGGAAACTGTCCCAGGACGGCTTCTAATTCTTTCGAACATTCCCGGGACGGTCTCGAATTTTTCCGAATTGTCACGAACGGTCCGGAATTCACTAAACTATCCAGGGACGGTCTGGAACTTTTCCAAACTGTCCCGGGACGGTCTCGAATTTTTCCAAACTGTCCCGAACGGTCCGGAATCTTTCAAACTGTCCAGGGGCGGTCTGGAATTTTTCCAAACTGTCCTTGGACGGTTTGGAATTCTTTCAAACTGTCCCGGTACGGTCTGGAATTTTTCCAAACTGTCCCGAACGGTCTGGAATTTTCCAAACTGTACACGGACGGTCTGGAATTCTTCCAAACTGTCCCGAACGGTCCGGAATCTTTCAAACTGTCCAGGGGCGGTCTGGAATTCTTCCAAACTGTCCAGGGACGGTCTGGAATTTTTCCAAACTATCCGGGGACGGTTTGGAATTTTTCCAAACTATCCCGGGACGGTTTGGAATTTTTCCAAACTGTCCCGGGACGGTCTGTAATTTTTCCAAATTGTCCCGAACGGTCTGGAATTTTCTAAACTATCCAGGGAAGGTCTGGAATTTCTCCAAACTGTCCCGAACGGTCTCGGATTTTCCAAACTGTCCCAAGACGGTCTGGGATTTTTCCAAACCATCCAGGGACGGTCTGGAATTTTCCCAAACTATCCAGGGACGGTCTGGAATTTTTCCAAACTCTCCCAGGACGGTCTCGAATTTTTCCAAACTGTCCCGAACGGTCCGGAATCTTTCAAACTGTCCAGAGGTTGTCTGGAATTCTTCCAAACTGTCCTTGGACGGTTTGGAATTCTTTCAAACTGTCCCAGTACGGTCTGTAATTCTTCCGAACTGTCCAGGGACGGTCTGGAATTTTTCCAAACTATCCAGGGACGGTCTGGAATTTTTCCAAACTATCCCGGGACGGTTTGGAATTTTTCCAAACTGTCCCGGGACGGTCTGTAATTTTTCCAAATTGTCCCGAACGGTCTGGAATTTTCTAAACTATCCAGGGATGGTCTGGAATTTCTCCAAACTGTCCCGAACGGTCTTGGATTTTCCAAACTGTCCAGGGACGGTCTGGAACTTTTCTGAACAGTCCCAGCACGGTCTGGAATTTTTCCAAACTGTCCTGGGACGGTCTGAAATTTTTCCAAACTGTCCAGAACGGTCTGGAATTCTCCAAACTGTCCAGTGGCGGTTCGGAATTTTTCTGAACTGTTCCAGCACGGTCTGGAATTTTTCCAATTTGTCCTGGGACGGTCTGGAATTTTTCCAAACTGTCCCGAACGGTCTGGAATTCTCCGAACGGTCCAGTGACGGTCTAGAATTTTTGGAACCTGTTCCAGGACAGTTTGGAATTTTTTTACACTGTCCCGAGACGGTCTGGAATTTTTCCAAATTGTCCCGAAGAGTCTGGAATTTTCTAAACTATCCAGGGACAGTCTGGAATTTTTTCGAACTGTCACCAACGGTCTGGAATTTTCCAAACTGTCCGGGGACGGTCTGGAATTTTTCCAAACCGTCCCAGAATGGTCTGGAATTTTTCGAAATTGTCCCGAATGGTCTGGAATTTTCTCAACTATCCAGGGATGTTCTGGAATTTCTTCAAACTGTCTCGAACGGTCTAAGATTTTCCAAACTGTCCAGCGACGGTCTGGAACTTTTCCAAACTGTCCCGGGACGGTCTCGAATTTTTCCAAACTGTCCCGAACGGTCCGGAATCTTTCAAACTGTCCAGGGGCGGTCTGGAATTTTTCCAAACTGTCCTTGGACGGTTTGGAATTCTTTCAAACTGTCCCGGTACGGTCTGGAATTTTTCCAAACTGTCCCGAACGGTCTGGAATTTTCCAAACTGTACACGGACGGTCTGGAATTCTTCCAAACTGTCCCGAACGGTCCGGAATCTTTCAAACTGTCCAGGGGCGGTCTGGAATTTTTCCAAACTGTCCAGGGACGGTCTGGAATTTTTCCAAACTATCCGGGGACGGTTTGGAATTTTTCCAAACTATCCCGGGACGGTTTGGAATTTTTCCAAACTGTCCCGGGACGGTCTGTAATTTTTCCAAATTGTCCCGAACGGTCTGGAATTTTCTAAACTATCCAGGGAAGGTCTGGAATTTCTCCAAACTGTCCCGAACGGTCTCGGATTTTCCAAACTGTCCAGGGACGGTCTGGAACTTTTCTGAACTGTCCCAGCACGGTCTGGAATTTTTCCAAACTGTCCTGGGACGGTCTGGAATTTTTCCAAACTGTCCCGCACGGTCTGGAATTCTCCAAACTGTCCAGTGACGGTTTGGAATTTTTCTGAACTGTTCCAGCACGGTCTGGAATTTTTCCAAACTGTCACCAACGGTCTGGAATTTTCCAAACTGTCCAGGGACGGTCTGGAATTTTTCCAAACCGTCCCGGAACGGTCTGGAATTTTTCGAAATTGTCCCGAATGGTCTGGAATTTTCTAAACTATCCAGGGATGTTCTGGAATTTCTTCAAACTGTCTCGAACGGTCTGGGTTTTTCCAAACTGTCCAGGGACGGTCTGGAACTTTTCTGAACTATCCAGGGACGGTCCGGAATTTTTCCAAACTATCCCGGGACGGTTTGGAATTTTTCCAAACTGTCCTGGGACGGTCTGGAATTTTTCCGAACTGTCCCGAACGGTCTGGAATTCTCCAAACTGTCCAGTGACGGTTTGGAATTTTTCTGAACTGTTCCAGCACGGTCTGGAGTTTTTCCAAACTGTCGCCAACGGTCTGGAATTTTCCAAACTGCCCAGGGACGGTCTGGAATTTTTCCAAACCGTCCAGGAACGGTCTGGAATTTTTCAAAATTGTCCCGAATGGTCTGGAATTTTCTAAACTATCCAGGGATGTTCTGGAATTTCTTCAAACTGTCTCGAACGGTCTAGGATTTTCCAAACTGTCCAGGGACGGTCTGGAACTTTTCTGAACTGTCCCGGCACGGTCTGGAATTTTTCCAAACTGTCCCGGGACGGTCTGGAATTTTTCAAACTGTCCAGGGACGGTCTGGAATTTTTCCTAACTATCCAGGGACGGTCTGGAATTTTTCCAAACTGTCCCGTGACGGTCTGGAATTTTTCCAAACTGTCCCGGGACGGTCCGGAATTTTTCCAAACTATCCCGGGACGGTTTGGAATTTTTCTGAACTGTCCCGGAACGGTCTGAAATTCTTCCAAACTGTCCTGGGACGGTCTCGAATTTTTCCAAACTGTCCCGAACGGTCTGGAATTCTCCAAACCGTCCAGTGACGGTCTAGAATTTTTGGAAACTATCCCAGGACGGTTTAGAATTCTTTGACACTGTCCCGGGACGGTCTGGAATTTTTCCAAATTGTCCCGAACGGTCTGGAATTTTCTAAACTATCCAGGGAAGGTCTGGAATTTTTCTGATCTGTCCCGGAACGGTCTGGAATTTTTCCGAACTGTCCCAAGACGGTCTGGGATTTTTCCAAACCATCCAGGTACGGTCTGGAATTTTCCCAAACTATCCAGGGACGGTCTGGAATTTTTCCAAACTCTCCCGGGACGGTCTCGAATTTTTCCAAACTGTCCCGAACGGTCCGGAATCTTTCAAACTGTCCAGGCGCGGTCTGGAATTCTTCCAAACTGTCCTTGGACGGTTTGGAATTCTTTGAAACTGTCCCGGTACGGTCTGTAATTTTTTCAAATTGTTCCGAACGGTCTGGAATTTTCCAAACTGTCCCGGGACTGTCGAAATTTTTCCAAACTGTCCAGAAACGGTCTGGAATTTTTCCAAACTATCCAGGGACGGTCCGGAATTTTTCCAAATTATCCCGGGACGGTTTGGAATTTTTCCAAACTGTCCCGAACGGTCTGGGATTTTCCAAACTGATCAGGGACGGTCTTGAATTCTTCTGAACTGTCCCGGCGCGGTCTGGAATTTTTCCCAACTGTCGCGGGATGGTCTGGAATTTTTCCAAACTGTCCCGAACGGTCTGGAATTGTTCAAACTGTCCGGGGGCGGTCTGGAATTCTTCAAACTGTCCAGTGACGGTCTAGAATTTTTCGAAACGGTCCCAGGACGGTTTAGAATTCTTTCAAACTGTCCCGGGACGGTCTGGAATTTTTCCAAATTGCCCCGAACGGTCTGGAATATTCTAAACTATCCAGGGACGGTCTGGAATTTTTCTGAACTGTCCCGGCACGTTCTGGAATCTTTCCCGACTGTCCCGGGATGGTCTGGAATTTTTCCAAATTGTCCCGAACGGTCTCGGATTTTCCAAACTGTCCAGGGACGATCTGGAACTTTTCTGAACTGTCCCGGCACGGTCTGGAATTTTTCCAAATTGTCCCGAACGGTCTGGAATTTTCTAAACTATCCAGGGAAGGTCTGGAATTTCTCCAAACTGTCCCGAACGGTCTCGGATTTTCCCAACTGTCCCAAGACGGTCTGGGATTTTTCCAAACCATCCAGGGACGGTCTGGAATTTTCCCAAACTATCCAGGGACGGTCTGGAATTTTTCCAAACTCTCCCAGGACGGTCTCGAATTTTTCCAAACTGTCCCGAACGGTCCGGAATCTTTCAAACTGTCCAGAGGTTGTCTGGAATTCTTCCAAACTGTCCTTGGACGGTTTGGAATTCTTTCAAACTGTCCCAGTACGGTCTGTAATTCTTCCGAACTGTCCAGGGACGGTCTGGAATTTTTCCAAACTATCCAGGGACGGTCTGGAATTTTTCCAAACTATCCCGGGACGGTTTGGAATTTTTCCAAACTGTCCCGGGACGGTCTGTAATTTTTCCAAATTGTCCCGAACGGTCTGGAATTTTCTAAACTATCCAGGGATGGTCTGGAATTTCTCCAAACTGTCCCGAACGGTCTTGGATTTTCCAAACTGTCCAGGGACGGTCTGGAACTTTTCTGAACAGTCCCAGCACGGTCTGGAATTTTTCCAAACTGTCCTGGGACGGTCTGGAATTTTTCCAAACTGTCCAGAACGGTCTGGAATTCTCCAAACTGTCCAGTGGCGGTTCGGAATTTTTCTGAACTGTTCCAGCACGGTCTGGAATTTTTCCAATTTGTCCTGGGACGGTCTGGAATTTTTCCAAACTGTCCCGAACGGTCTGGAATTCTCCGAACGGTCCAGTGACGGTCTAGAATTTTTGGAACCTGTTCCAGGACAGTTTGGAATTTTTTTACACTGTCCCGAGACGGTCTGGAATTTTTCCAAATTGTCCCGAAGAGTCTGGAATTTTCTAAACTATCCAGGGACAGTCTGGAATTTTTTCGAACTGTCACCAACGGTCTGGAATTTTCCAAACTGTCCGGGGACGGTCTGGAATTTTTCCAAACCGTCCCAGAATGGTCTGGAATTTTTCGAAATTGTCCCGAATGGTCTGGAATTTTCTCAACTATCCAGGGATGTTCTGGAATTTCTTCAAACTGTCTCGAACGGTCTAAGATTTTCCAAACTGTCCAGCGACGGTCTGGAACTTTTCCAAACTGTCCCGGGACGGTCTCGAAGTTTTCCAAACTGTCCCGAACGGTCCGGAATCATTCAAACTGTCCAGGGGCGGTCTGGAATTTTTCCAAACTGTCCTTGGACGGTTTGGAATTCTTTCAAACTGTCCCGGTACGGTCTGGAATTTTTCCAAACTGTCCCGAACGGTCTGGAATTTTCCAAACTGTACACGGACGGTCTGGAATTCTTCCAAACTGTCCCGAACGGTCCGGAATCTTTCAAACTGTCCAGGGGCGGTCTGGAATTTTTCCAAACTGTCCAGGGACGGTCTGGAATTTTTCCAAACTATCCGGGGACGGTTTGGAATTTTTCCAAACTATCCCGGGACGGTTTGGAATTTTTCCAAACTGTCCCGGGACGGTCTGTAATTTTTCCAAATTGTCCCGAACGGTCTGGAATTTTCTAAACTATCCAGGGAAGGTCTGGAATTTCTCCAAACTGTCCCGAACGGTCTCGGATTTTCCAAACTGTCCAGGGACGGTCTGGAACTTTTCTGAACTGTCCCAGCACGGTCTGGAATTTTTCCAAACTGTCCTGGGACGGTCTGGAATTTTTCCAAACTGTCCCGCACGGTCTGGAATTCTCCAAACTGTCCAGTGACGGTTTGGAATTTTTCTGAACTGTTCCAGCACGGTCTGGAATTTTTCCAAACTGTCACCAACGGTCTGGAATTTTCCAAACTGTCCAGGGACGGTCTGGAATTTTTCCAAACCGTCCCGGAACGGTCTGGAATTTTTCGAAATTGTCCCGAATGGTCTGGAATTTTCTAAACTATCCAGGGATGTTCTGGAATTTCTTCAAACTGTCTCGAACGGTCTGGGTTTTTCCAAACTGTCCAGGGACGGTCTGGAACTTTTCTGAACTATCCAGGGACGGTCCGGAATTTTTCCAAACTATCCCGGGACGGTTTGGAATTTTTCCAAACTGTCCTGGGACGGTCTGGAATTTTTCCGAACTGTCCCGAACGGTCTGGAATTCTCCAAACTGTCCAGTGACGGTTTGGAATTTTTCTGAACTGTTCCAGCACGGTCTGGAGTTTTTCCAAACTGTCGCCAACGGTCTGGAATTTTCCAAACTGCCCAGGGACGGTCTGGAATTTTTCCAAACCGTCCAGGAACGGTCTGGAATTTTTCAAAATTGTCCCGAATGGTCTGGAATTTTCTAAACTATCCAGGGATGTTCTGGAATTTCTTCAAACTGTCTCGAACGGTCTAGGATTTTCCAAACTGTCCAGGGACGGTCTGGAACTTTTCTGAACTGTCCCGGCACGGTCTGGAATTTTTCCAAACTGTCCCGGGACGGTCTGGAATTTTTCAAACTGTCCAGGGACGGTCTGGAATTTTTCCTAACTATCCAGGGACGGTCTGGAATTTTTCCAAACTGTCCCGTGACGGTCTGGAATTTTTCCAAACTGTCCCGGGACGGTCCGGAATTTTTCCAAACTATCCCGGGACGGTTTGGAATTTTTCTGAACTGTCCCGGAACGGTCTGAAATTCTTCCAAACTGTCCTGGGACGGTCTCGAATTTTTCCAAACTGTCCCGAACGGTCTGGAATTCTCCAAACCGTCCAGTGACGGTCTAGAATTTTTGGAAACTATCCCAGGACGGTTTAGAATTCTTTGACACTGTCCCGGGACGGTCTGGAATTTTTCCAAATTGTCCCGAACGGTCTGGAATTTTCTAAACTATCCAGGGAAGGTCTGGAATTTTTCTGATCTGTCCCGGAACGGTCTGGAATTTTTCCGAACTGTCCCAAGACGGTCTGGGATTTTTCCAAACCATCCAGGTACGGTCTGGAATTTTCCCAAACTATCCAGGGACGGTCTGGAATTTTTCCAAACTCTCCCGGGACGGTCTCGAATTTTTCCAAACTGTCCCGAACGGTCCGGAATCTTTCAAACTGTCCAGGCGCGGTCTGGAATTCTTCCAAACTGTCCTTGGACGGTTTGGAATTCTTTGAAACTGTCCCGGTACGGTCTGTAATTTTTTCAAATTGTTCCGAACGGTCTGGAATTTTCCAAACTGTCCCGGGACTGTCGAAATTTTTCCAAACTGTCCAGAAACGGTCTGGAATTTTTCCAAACTATCCAGGGACGGTCCGGAATTTTTCCAAATTATCCCGGGACGGTTTGGAATTTTTCCAAACTGTCCCGAACGGTCTGGGATTTTCCAAACTGATCAGGGACGGTCTTGAATTCTTCTGAACTGTCCCGGCGCGGTCTGGAATTTTTCCCAACTGTCGCGGGATGGTCTGGAATTTTTCCAAACTGTCCCGAACGGTCTGGAATTGTTCAAACTGTCCGGGGGCGGTCTGGAATTCTTCAAACTGTCCAGTGACGGTCTAGAATTTTTCGAAACGGTCCCAGGACGGTTTAGAATTCTTTCAAACTGTCCCGGGACGGTCTGGAATTTTTCCAAATTGCCCCGAACGGTCTGGAATATTCTAAACTATCCAGGGACGGTCTGGAATTTTTCTGAACTGTCCCGGCACGTTCTGGAATCTTTCCCGACTGTCCCGGGATGGTCTGGAATTTTTCCAAATTGTCCCGAACGGTCTCGGATTTTCCAAACTGTCCAGGGACGATCTGGAACTTTTCTGAACTGTCCCGGCACGGTCTGGAATTTTTCCAAATTGTCCCGAACGGTCTGGAATTTTCTAAACTATCCAGGGAAGGTCTGGAATTTCTCCAAACTGTCCCGAACGGTCTCGGATTTTCCCAACTGTCCCAAGACGGTCTGGGATTTTTCCAAACCATCCAGGGACGGTCTGGAATTTTCCCAAACTATCCAGGGACGGTCTGGAATTTTTCCAAACTCTCCCAGGACGGTCTCGAATTTTTCCAAACTGTCCCGAACGGTCCGGAATCTTTCAAACTGTCCAGAGGTTGTCTGGAATTCTTCCAAACTGTCCTTGGACGGTTTGGAATTCTTTCAAACTGTCCCAGTACGGTCTGTAATTCTTCCGAACTGTCCAGGGACGGTCTGGAATTTTTCCAAACTATCCAGGGACGGTCTGGAATTTTTCCAAACTATCCCGGGACGGTTTGGAATTTTTCCAAACTGTCCCGGGACGGTCTGTAATTTTTCCAAATTGTCCCGAACGGTCTGGAATTTTCTAAACTATCCAGGGATGGTCTGGAATTTCTCCAAACTGTCCCGAACGGTCTTGGATTTTCCAAACTGTCCAGGGACGGTCTGGAACTTTTCTGAACAGTCCCAGCACGGTCTGGAATTTTTCCAAACTGTCCTGGGACGGTCTGGAATTTTTCCAAACTGTCCAGAACGGTCTGGAATTCTCCAAACTGTCCAGTGGCGGTTCGGAATTTTTCTGAACTGTTCCAGCACGGTCTGGAATTTTTCCAATTTGTCCTGGGACGGTCTGGAATTTTTCCAAACTGTCCCGAACGGTCTGGAATTCTCCGAACGGTCCAGTGACGGTCTAGAATTTTTGGAACCTGTTCCAGGACAGTTTGGAATTTTTTTACACTGTCCCGAGACGGTCTGGAATTTTTCCAAATTGTCCCGAAGAGTCTGGAATTTTCTAAACTATCCAGGGACAGTCTGGAATTTTTTCGAACTGTCACCAACGGTCTGGAATTTTCCAAACTGTCCGGGGACGGTCTGGAATTTTTCCAAACCGTCCCAGAATGGTCTGGAATTTTTCGAAATTGTCCCGAATGGTCTGGAATTTTCTCAACTATCCAGGGATGTTCTGGAATTTCTTCAAACTGTCTCGAACGGTCTAAGATTTTCCAAACTGTCCAGCGACGGTCTGGAACTTTTCCAAACTGTCCCGGGACGGTCTCGAAGTTTTCCAAACTGTCCCGAACGGTCCGGAATCATTCAAACTGTCCAGGGGCGGTCTGGAATTTTTCCAAACTGTCCTTGGACGGTTTGGAATTCTTTCAAACTGTCCCGGTACGGTCTGGAATTTTTCCAAACTGTCCCGAACGGTCTGGAATTTTCCAAACTGTACACGGACGGTCTGGAATTCTTCCAAACTGTCCCGAACGGTCCGGAATCTTTCAAACTGTCCAGGGGCGGTCTGGAATTTTTCCAAACTGTCCAGGGACGGTCTGGAATTTTTCCAAACTATCCGGGGACGGTTTGGAATTTTTCCAAACTATCCCGGGACGGTTTGGAATTTTTCCAAACTGTCCCGGGACGGTCTGTAATTTTTCCAAATTGTCCCGAACGGTCTGGAATTTTCTAAACTATCCAGGGAAGGTCTGGAATTTCTCCAAACTGTCCCGAACGGTCTCGGATTTTCCAAACTGTCCAGGGACGGTCTGGAACTTTTCTGAACTGTCCCAGCACGGTCTGGAATTTTTCCAAACTGTCCTGGGACGGTCTGGAATTTTTCCAAACTGTCCCGCACGGTCTGGAATTCTCCAAACTGTCCAGTGACGGTTTGGAATTTTTCTGAACTGTTCCAGCACGGTCTGGAATTTTTCCAAACTGTCACCAACGGTCTGGAATTTTCCAAACTGTCCAGGGACGGTCTGGAATTTTTCCAAACCGTCCCGGAACGGTCTGGAATTTTTCGAAATTGTCCCGAATGGTCTGGAATTTTCTAAACTATCCAGGGATGTTCTGGAATTTCTTCAAACTGTCTCGAACGGTCTGGGTTTTTCCAAACTGTCCAGGGACGGTCTGGAACTTTTCTGAACTATCCAGGGACGGTCCGGAATTTTTCTAAACTATCCCGGGACGGTTTGGAATTTTTCCAAACTGTCCTGGGACGGTCTGGAATTTTTCCGAACTGTCCCGAACGGTCTGGAATTCTCCAAACTGTCCAGTGACGGTTTGGAATTTTTCTGAACTGTTCCAGCACGGTCTGGAGTTTTTCCAAACTGTCGCCAACGGTCTGGAATTTTCCAAACTGCCCAGGGACGGTCTGGAATTTTTCCAAACCGTCCAGGAACGGTCTGGAATTTTTCAAAATTGTCCCGAATGGTCTGGAATTTTCTAAACTATCCAGGGATGTTCTGGAATTTCTTCAAACTGTCTCGAACGGTCTAGGATTTTCCAAACTGTCCAGGGACGGTCTGGAACTTTTCTGAACTGTCCCGGCACGGTCTGGAATTTTTCCAAACTGTCCCGGGACGGTCTGGAATTTTTCAAACTGTCCAGGGACGGTCTGGAATTTTTCCTAACTATCCAGGGACGGTCTGGAATTTTTCCAAACTGTCCCGTGACGGTCTGGAATTTTTCCAAACTGTCCCGGGACGGTCCGGAATTTTTCCAAACTATCCCGGGACGGTTTGGAATTTTTCTGAACTGTCCCGGAACGGTCTGAAATTCTTCCAAACTGTCCTGGGACGGTCTCGAATTTTTCCAAACTGTCCCGAACGGTCTGGAATTCTCCAAACCGTCCAGTGACGGTCTAGAATTTTTGGAAACTATCCCAGGACGGTTTAGAATTCTTTGACACTGTCCCGGGACGGTCTGGAATTTTTCCAAATTGTCCCGAACGGTCTGGAATTTTCTAAACTATCCAGGGAAGGTCTGGAATTTTTCTGATCTGTCCCGGAACGGTCTGGAATTTTTCCGAACTGTCCCAAGACGGTCTGGGATTTTTCCAAACCATCCAGGTACGGTCTGGAATTTTCCCAAACTATCCAGGGACGGTCTGGAATTTTTCCAAACTCTCCCGGGACGGTCTCGAATTTTTCCAAACTGTCCCGAACGGTCCGGAATCTTTCAAACTGTCCAGGGGCGGTCTGGAATTCTTCCAAACTGTCCAGGGACGGTCTGGAATTTTTCCAAACTATCCGGGGACGGTTTGGAATTTTTCCAAACTATCCCGGGACGGTTTGGAATTTTTCCAAACTGTCCCGGGACGGTCTGTAATTTTTCCAAATTGTCCCGAACGGTCTGGAATTTTCTAAACTATCCAGGGAAGGTCTGGAATTTCTCCAAACTGTCCCGAACGGTCTCGGATTTTCCAAACTGTCCCAAGACGGTCTGGGATTTTTCCAAACCATCCAGGGACGGTCTGGAATTTTCCCAAACTATCCAGGGACGGTCTGGAATTTTTCCAAACTCTCCCAGGACGGTCTCGAATTTTTCCAAACTGTCCCGAACGGTCCGGAATCTTTCAAACTGTCCAGAGGTTGTCTGGAATTCTTCCAAACTGTCCTTGGACGGTTTGGAATTCTTTCAAACTGTCCCAGTACGGTCTGTAATTCTTCCGAACTGTCCAGGGACGGTCTGGAATTTTTCCAAACTATCCAGGGACGGTCTGGAATTTTTCCAAACTATCCCGGGACGGTTTGGAATTTTTCCAAACTGTCCCGGGACGGTCTGTAATTTTTCCAAATTGTCCCGAACGGTCTGGAATTTTCTAAACTATCCAGGGATGGTCTGGAATTTCTCCAAACTGTCCCGAACGGTCTTGGATTTTCCAAACTGTCCAGGGACGGTCTGGAACTTTTCTGAACAGTCCCAGCACGGTCTGGAATTTTTCCAAACTGTCCTGGGACGGTCTGAAATTTTTCCAAACTGTCCAGAACGGTCTGGAATTCTCCAAACTGTCCAGTGGCGGTTCGGAATTTTTCTGAACTGTTCCAGCACGGTCTGGAATTTTTCCAATTTGTCCTGGGACGGTCTGGAATTTTTCCAAACTGTCCCGAACGGTCTGGAATTCTCCGAACGGTCCAGTGACGGTCTAGAATTTTTGGAACCTGTTCCAGGACAGTTTGGAATTTTTTTACACTGTCCCGAGACGGTCTGGAATTTTTCCAAATTGTCCCGAAGAGTCTGGAATTTTCTAAACTATCCAGGGACAGTCTGGAATTTTTTCGAACTGTCACCAACGGTCTGGAATTTTCCAAACTGTCCGGGGACGGTCTGGAATTTTTCCAAACTATCCCGGGACGGTTTGGAATTTTTCCAAACTGTCCCGGGACGGTCTGTAATTTTTCCAAATTGTCCCGAACGGTCTGGAATTTTCTAAACTATCCAGGGAAGGTCTGGAATTTCTCCAAACTGTCCCGAACGGTCTCGGATTTTCCAAACTGTCCAGGGACGGTCTGGAACTTTTCTGAACTGTCCCAGCACGGTCTGGAATTTTTCCAAACTGTCCTGGGACGGTCTGGAATTTTTCCAAACTGTCCCGCACGGTCTGGAATTCTCCAAACTGTCCAGTGACGGTTTGGAATTTTTCTGAACTGTTCCAGCACGGTCTGGAATTTTTCCAAACTGTCACCAACGGTCTGGAATTTTCCAAACTGTCCAGGGACGGTCTGGAATTTTTCCAAACCGTCCCGGAACGGTCTGGAATTTTTCGAAATTGTCCCGAATGGTCTGGAATTTTCTAAACTATCCAGGGATGTTCTGGAATTTCTTCAAACTGTCTCGAACGGTCTGGGTTTTTCCAAACTGTCCAGGGACGGTCTGGAACTTTTCTGAACTATCCAGGGACGGTCCGGAATTTTTCCAAACTATCCCGGGACGGTTTGGAATTTTTCCAAACTGTCCTGGGACGGTCTGGAATTTTTCCGAACTGTCCCGAACGGTCTGGAATTCTCCAAACTGTCCAGTGACGGTTTGGAATTTTTCTGAACTGTTCCAGCACGGTCTGGAGTTTTTCCAAACTGTCGCCAACGGTCTGGAATTTTCCAAACTGCCCAGGGACGGTCTGGAATTTTTCCAAACCGTCCAGGAACGGTCTGGAATTTTTCAAAATTGTCCCGAATGGTCTGGAATTTTCTAAACTATCCAGGGATGTTCTGGAATTTCTTCAAACTGTCTCGAACGGTCTAGGATTTTCCAAACTGTCCAGGGACGGTCTGGAACTTTTCTGAACTGTCCCGGCACGGTCTGGAATTTTTCCAAACTGTCCCGGGACGGTCTGGAATTTTTCAAACTGTCCAGGGACGGTCTGGAATTTTTCCTAACTATCCAGGGACGGTCTGGAATTTTTCCAAACTGTCCCGTGACGGTCTGGAATTTTTCCAAACTGTCCCGGGACGGTCCGGAATTTTTCCAAACTATCCCGGGACGGTTTGGAATTTTTCTGAACTGTCCCGGAACGGTCTGAAATTCTTCCAAACTGTCCTGGGACGGTCTCGAATTTTTCCAAACTGTCCCGAACGGTCTGGAATTCTCCAAACCGTCCAGTGACGGTCTAGAATTTTTGGAAACTATCCCAGGACGGTTTAGAATTCTTTGACACTGTCCCGGGACGGTCTGGAATTTTTCCAAATTGTCCCGAACGGTCTGGAATTTTCTAAACTATCCAGGGAAGGTCTGGAATTTTTCTGATCTGTCCCGGAACGGTCTGGAATTTTTCCGAACTGTCCCAAGACGGTCTGGGATTTTTCCAAACCATCCAGGTACGGTCTGGAATTTTCCCAAACTATCCAGGGACGGTCTGGAATTTTTCCAAACTCTCCCGGGACGGTCTCGAATTTTTCCAAACTGTCCCGAACGGTCCGGAATCTTTCAAACTGTCCAGGCGCGGTCTGGAATTCTTCCAAACTGTCCTTGGACGGTTTGGAATTCTTTGAAACTGTCCCGGTACGGTCTGTAATTTTTTCAAATTGTTCCGAACGGTCTGGAATTTTCCAAACTGTCCCGGGACTGTCGAAATTTTTCCAAACTGTCCAGAAACGGTCTGGAATTTTTCCAAACTATCCAGGGACGGTCCGGAATTTTTCCAAATTATCCCGGGACGGTTTGGAATTTTTCCAAACTGTCCCGAACGGTCTGGGATTTTCCAAACTGATCAGGGACGGTCTTGAATTCTTCTGAACTGTCCCGGCGCGGTCTGGAATTTTTCCCAACTGTCGCGGGATGGTCTGGAATTTTTCCAAACTGTCCCGAACGGTCTGGAATTGTTCAAACTGTCCGGGGGCGGTCTGGAATTCTTCAAACTGTCCAGTGACGGTCTAGAATTTTTCGAAACGGTCCCAGGACGGTTTAGAATTCTTTCAAACTGTCCCGGGACGGTCTGGAATTTTTCCAAATTGCCCCGAACGGTCTGGAATATTCTAAACTATCCAGGGACGGTCTGGAATTTTTCTGAACTGTCCCGGCACGTTCTGGAATCTTTCCCGACTGTCCCGGGATGGTCTGGAATTTTTCCAAATTGTCCCGAACGGTCTCGGATTTTCCAAACTGTCCAGGGACGATCTGGAACTTTTCTGAACTGTCCCGGCACGGTCTGGAATTTTTCCAAATTGTCCCGAACGGTCTGGAATTTTCTAAACTATCCAGGGAAGGTCTGGAATTTCTCCAAACTGTCCCGAACGGTCTCGGATTTTCCCAACTGTCCCAAGACGGTCTGGGATTTTTCCAAACCATCCAGGGACGGTCTGGAATTTTCCCAAACTATCCAGGGACGGTCTGGAATTTTTCCAAACTCTCCCAGGACGGTCTCGAATTTTTCCAAACTGTCCCGAACGGTCCGGAATCTTTCAAACTGTCCAGAGGTTGTCTGGAATTCTTCCAAACTGTCCTTGGACGGTTTGGAATTCTTTCAAACTGTCCCAGTACGGTCTGTAATTCTTCCGAACTGTCCAGGGACGGTCTGGAATTTTTCCAAACTATCCAGGGACGGTCTGGAATTTTTCCAAACTATCCCGGGACGGTTTGGAATTTTTCCAAACTGTCCCGGGACGGTCTGTAATTTTTCCAAATTGTCCCGAACGGTCTGGAATTTTCTAAACTATCCAGGGATGGTCTGGAATTTCTCCAAACTGTCCCGAACGGTCTTGGATTTTCCAAACTGTCCAGGGACGGTCTGGAACTTTTCTGAACAGTCCCAGCACGGTCTGGAATTTTTCCAAACTGTCCTGGGACGGTCTGGAATTTTTCCAAACTGTCCAGAACGGTCTGGAATTCTCCAAACTGTCCAGTGGCGGTTCGGAATTTTTCTGAACTGTTCCAGCACGGTCTGGAATTTTTCCAATTTGTCCTGGGACGGTCTGGAATTTTTCCAAACTGTCCCGAACGGTCTGGAATTCTCCGAACGGTCCAGTGACGGTCTAGAATTTTTGGAACCTGTTCCAGGACAGTTTGGAATTTTTTTACACTGTCCCGAGACGGTCTGGAATTTTTCCAAATTGTCCCGAAGAGTCTGGAATTTTCTAAACTATCCAGGGACAGTCTGGAATTTTTTCGAACTGTCACCAACGGTCTGGAATTTTCCAAACTGTCCGGGGACGGTCTGGAATTTTTCCAAACCGTCCCAGAATGGTCTGGAATTTTTCGAAATTGTCCCGAATGGTCTGGAATTTTCTCAACTATCCAGGGATGTTCTGGAATTTCTTCAAACTGTCTCGAACGGTCTAAGATTTTCCAAACTGTCCAGCGACGGTCTGGAACTTTTCCAAACTGTCCCGGGACGGTCTCGAAGTTTTCCAAACTGTCCCGAACGGTCCGGAATCATTCAAACTGTCCAGGGGCGGTCTGGAATTTTTCCAAACTGTCCTTGGACGGTTTGGAATTCTTTCAAACTGTACCGGTACGGTCTGGAATTTTTCCAAACTGTCCCGAACGGTCTGGAATTTTCCAAACTGTACACGGACGGTCTGGAATTCTTCCAAACTGTCCCGAACGGTCCGGAATCTTTCAAACTGTCCAGGGGCGGTCTGGAATTTTTCCAAACTGTCCAGGGACGGTCTGGAATTTTTCCAAACTATCCGGGGACGGTTTGGAATTTTTCCAAACTATCCCGGGACGGTTTGGAATTTTTCCAAACTGTCCCGGGACGGTCTGTAATTTTTCCAAATTGTCCCGAACGGTCTGGAATTTTCTAAACTATCCAGGGAAGGTCTGGAATTTCTCCAAACTGTCCCGAACGGTCTCGGATTTTCCAAACTGTCCAGGGACGGTCTGGAACTTTTCTGAACTGTCCCAGCACGGTCTGGAATTTTTCCAAACTGTCCTGGGACGGTCTGGAATTTTTCCAAACTGTCCCGCACGGTCTGGAATTCTCCAAACTGTCCAGTGACGGTTTGGAATTTTTCTGAACTGTTCCAGCACGGTCTGGAATTTTTCCAAACTGTCACCAACGGTCTGGAATTTTCCAAACTGTCCAGGGACGGTCTGGAATTTTTCCAAACCGTCCCGGAACGGTCTGGAATTTTTCGAAATTGTCCCGAATGGTCTGGAATTTTCTAAACTATCCAGGGATGTTCTGGAATTTCTTCAAACTGTCTCGAACGGTCTGGGTTTTTCCAAACTGTCCAGGGACGGTCTGGAACTTTTCTGAACTATCCAGGGACGGTCCGGAATTTTTCTAAACTATCCCGGGACGGTTTGGAATTTTTCCAAACTGTCCTGGGACGGTCTGGAATTTTTCCGAACTGTCCCGAACGGTCTGGAATTCTCCAAACTGTCCAGTGACGGTTTGGAATTTTTCTGAACTGTTCCAGCACGGTCTGGAGTTTTTCCAAACTGTCGCCAACGGTCTGGAATTTTCCAAACTGCCCAGGGACGGTCTGGAATTTTTCCAAACCGTCCAGGAACGGTCTGGAATTTTTCAAAATTGTCCCGAATGGTCTGGAATTTTCTAAACTATCCAGGGATGTTCTGGAATTTCTTCAAACTGTCTCGAACGGTCTAGGATTTTCCAAACTGTCCAGGGACGGTCTGGAACTTTTCTGAACTGTCCCGGCACGGTCTGGAATTTTTCCAAACTGTCCCGGGACGGTCTGGAATTTTTCAAACTGTCCAGGGACGGTCTGGAATTTTTCCTAACTATCCAGGGACGGTCTGGAATTTTTCCAAACTGTCCCGTGACGGTCTGGAATTTTTCCAAACTGTCCCGGGACGGTCCGGAATTTTTCCAAACTATCCCGGGACGGTTTGGAATTTTTCTGAACTGTCCCGGAACGGTCTGAAATTCTTCCAAACTGTCCTGGGACGGTCTCGAATTTTTCCAAACTGTCCCGAACGGTCTGGAATTCTCCAAACCGTCCAGTGACGGTCTAGAATTTTTGGAAACTATCCCAGGACGGTTTAGAATTCTTTGACACTGTCCCGGGACGGTCTGGAATTTTTCCAAATTGTCCCGAACGGTCTGGAATTTTCTAAACTATCCAGGGAAGGTCTGGAATTTTTCTGATCTGTCCCGGAACGGTCTGGAATTTTTCCGAACTGTCCCAAGACGGTCTGGGATTTTTCCAAACCATCCAGGTACGGTCTGGAATTTTCCCAAACTATCCAGGGACGGTCTGGAATTTTTCCAAACTCTCCCGGGACGGTCTCGAATTTTTCCAAACTGTCCCGAACGGTCCGGAATCTTTCAAACTGTCCAGGCGCGGTCTGGAATTCTTCCAAACTGTCCTTGGACGGTTTGGAATTCTTTGAAACTGTCCCGGTACGGTCTGTAATTTTTTCAAATTGTTCCGAACGGTCTGGAATTTTCCAAACTGTCCCGGGACTGTCGAAATTTTTCCAAACTGTCCAGAAACGGTCTGGAATTTTTCCAAACTATCCAGGGACGGTCCGGAATTTTTCCAAATTATCCCGGGACGGTTTGGAATTTTTCCAAACTGTCCCGAACGGTCTGGGATTTTCCAAACTGATCAGGGACGGTCTTGAATTCTTCTGAACTGTCCCGGCGCGGTCTGGAATTTTTCCCAACTGTCGCGGGATGGTCTGGAATTTTTCCAAACTGTCCCGAACGGTCTGGAATTGTTCAAACTGTCCGGGGGCGGTCTGGAATTCTTCAAACTGTCCAGTGACGGTCTAGAATTTTTCGAAACGGTCCCAGGACGGTTTAGAATTCTTTCAAACTGTCCCGGGACGGTCTGGAATTTTTCCAAATTGCCCCGAACGGTCTGGAATATTCTAAACTATCCAGGGACGGTCTGGAATTTTTCTGAACTGTCCCGGCACGTTCTGGAATCTTTCCCGACTGTCCCGGGATGGTCTGGAATTTTTCCAAATTGTCCCGAACGGTCTCGGATTTTTCAAACTGTCCAGGGACGATCTGGAACTTTTCTGAACTGTCCCGGCACGGTCTGGAATTTTTCCAAACTGTCCCGGGACGGTCTGGAATTTTTCCAAACTGTCCCGAACGGTCTGGAATTTTCCAAACTGTCCAGTATCGGTCTAGAATTTTCGGAAACTGTCTCAGGGCGGTTTGGAATTCTTTCAAACTGTCCCGGGACGATCTGGAATTTTTCCAAATCGTTCCTAACGGTCTAGAATTTTCTAAACTATCCAGGGACGGTCTGGAATTTTTCCGAACTGTCACCAACGGTCTGGAATTTTTCTGAACTGTCCCGAGACGGTCTGGAATTTTTTCAAACTGTCCCGGGATGGTCTGGAATTTTTCCAAATTGTCCAGAACGGTCTGGAATTTTCTAAACTATTCAGGGACGGTCTGGAATTTTTCCAAACTATCCAGGGATGTTCTGGAATCTTTACAAACTGTCCCGGGACGGTCTAAAATTTTTCAAAACTGTCCCGAACGGTCTGGAATTTTCCAAACTGTCCGGGGACGGTCTGGAATTTTTCCGAACTGTCACCAACGGTCTGGAATTTTCCAAACTGTCCAGGGACGTTCTGGAATTTTTCCAAACTATCCAGGGACGGGTTGGAATTTTTCCAAACTGTCCCGGGATGGTTTGGAATCTTTCCAGACTGTCCCAGGACGATCTGGAATTTTTCCAGATTTTCGCGAACGGTCTGGATTTTTCTAAACTGTCCAGCGACGCTCTGGAATTTTTCCAAACTATCCTGGGACGGGTTGGAATTTTTCCAAACTGTCCCGGGACGGTCTGGAATTTTTCCAAACTGTCCCGAACGGTCTGGAATTTTCCAAACTGTCCAGTATCGGTCTAGAATTTTTGGAAACTGTCTCAGGGCGGTTTGGAATTCTTTCAAACTGTCCCGGGACGGTCTGGAATTTTTCCAAATCGTTCTTAACGGTCTAGAATTTTCTAGACTATCCAGGGACGGTCTGGAATTTTTCCGAACTGTCACCAACGGTCTGGAATTTTTCTGAACTGTCCCTAGACGGTCTGGAATTTTTTCAAACTGTCCCGGGACGGTCTGGAATTTTTCCAAATTGTCCAGAACGGTCTGGAATTTTCTAAACTGTTCAGGGACGGTCTGGAATTTTTCCAAACTATCCAGGGATGTTCTGGAATCTTTCCAAACTGTCCCGGGACGGTCTGGAATTTTTCAAAACTGTCCAAGGACGGTCATGAATTTTTCCAAACTGTCCTGAGACGGTCTGGAATTTTTCCAAACAGTCTGGAACGGTCTGGAATTTTCCAAACTGTCCAGGGGCAGTCTGAAATTCCTTCAAACTGTCCTGGGACGGTTTGAAATTCTTTCAAACTGTCCCGGGACGGTCTGGAATTTTTTCAAACTGTCCCGGGACGGTCTGGAATTTTTCCAAACTGTCCTGGGACGGTTTGGAATTTTTCCAAACTGTCCCGAACGGTCTGGAATTTTTCTGAACTGTCCCGGGACGGTCTGAAATTTTTCCAAACGGTCCCGGGACGGTCTAGAATTTTTCCAGATTTTCGCGAACGGTCTGGATTTTTCTAAACTGTCCAGGGACGGTCTGAAATTTTTCCAAACTGTCCCGGGACGGTCTGGAATTTTTCCAGATTTTCGCGAACGGTCTGGAATTTTCCAAACTGTCCAGGGACGGTCTGGAATTTTTCCGAACTGTCACCAACGGTCTGGAATTTTCCAAACTGTCCGGGGACGGTCTGGAATTTTTCCAAACCGTCCCGGAACGGTCTGGAATTTTTCGAAATTGTCCCGAATGGTCTGGAATTTTCTAAACTATCCAGGGATGTTCTGGAATTTCTTCAAACTGTCTCGAACGGTCTGGGATTTTCCAAACTGTCCAGGGACGGTCTGGAACTTTTCTGAACTGTCCCGGCACGGTCTGGAATTTTTCCAAACTGTCCCGGGACGGTCTGGAATTTTTTAAACTGTCCAGGGACGGTCAGGAATTTTTCCAAACTATCCAGGGACGGTCTGGAATTTTTCCAAACTGTCCCGTGACGGTCTGGAATGCTTCCAAACTGTCCCGGGACGGTCTGGAACTTTTCCAAATCGTCGCGAATGATCTGGAATTTTCTAAACTATCCAGGGACGATTTGGAATTTTTCTGAACTGTCCCGGAACGGTTTGAAATTTTTCCAAACTGTCCTGGGACGGTCTTGAATTTTTCCAAACTGTCCCGAACGGTCTGGAATTCTCCAAACCGTCCAGTGACGGTCTAGAATTTTTTGAAACTGTCCCAGGACGGTTTAGAATTCTTTGACACTGTCCCCGGACGGTCTGGAATTTTTCCAAATTGTCTCGAACGGTCTGGAATTTTCTAAACTATCCAGGGAAGGTCTGGAATTTTTCTGAACTGTCCCGGAACGGTCTGGAATTTTTCCAAACTGTCCCAAGACGGTCTGGGATTTTTCCAAACCATCCAGGGACGGTCTGGAATTTTCCCAAACTATCCAGGGACGGTCTGGAATTTTTCAAAACTTTCCCGGGAAGGTCTCAAATTTTTCCAAATTGTCCCGAACGGTCCGGAATCTTTCAAACTGTCCAGGGGCGGTCTGGAATTCTTTCAAACTGTCCTTGGACGGTTTGGAATTCTTTCAAACTGTCACGGTACGGTTTCTAATCTTTCCAAATTGTCCCGAACGGTCTGGAATTTTCCAAACTGTACCGGGACCGTCTGGAATTCTTCCAAACTGTCCCGAACGGTCCAGAATCTTTCAAACTGTCCAGGGGCTGTCTGGAATTCTTCCAAACTGACCTTGGACGGTTTGGAATTCTTTCAAACTGTCCCAGTACGGTCTGTAATTTTTCCAAACTGTCCAGGGACGGTCTTGAATTTTTCCAAACTATCCAGGGACGGTCTGGAATTTTTCCAAACTATCCCGGGATGGTTTGGAATTTTTCCAAACTGTCCCTGGACGGTCTGTAATTTTTCCAAACTGTCCCGGGACGGTCTGGAACTTTTCCAAATCGTCGCGAACGGTCTGGAATTTTCTGAACTATCCAGGGACGGTCTGGAATTTTTCTGAACTGTCGGAACGGTCTGGAACTTTTCCAAACTGTCCCAAGACGGTCTGGGATTTTTCCAAACCATCCAGGGACGGTCTGGAATTTTCCCAAACTATCCAGGGACGGTCTGGAATTTTTCCAAACTGTCCTGGGACGGTCTGGAATTTTTCCAAACTGTCCCGAACGGTCTGGAATTTTCTAAACTATCCAGGGAAGGTCTGGAATTTTTCTGAACTGTCCCGGAACGGTTTGAAATTTTTCCAAACTGTCCTGGGACGGTCTTGAATTTTTCCAAACTGTCCCGAACGGTCTGGAATTCTCCAAACCGTCCAGTGACGGTCTAGAAATTTTGGAAACTGTCCCAGGACGGTTTAGAATTCTTTGACACTGTCCCCGGACGGTCTGGAATTTTTCCAAATTGTCTCGAACGGTCTGGGATATCCCAAACTGTCCAGGGACGGTCTGAAACATTCTCAAACTATCCAGGGACGGTCTGGAATCTTTCCAAACTGTCCCGGGACGGTCTGGAATTTTCCCTAACTGTCCCGAACGGTCTAGAATTTTCTAAACTGTCCAGGGACGGTCTGAAACTTTTCTGAACTGTCCCGCACGGTCTGGAATTCTTCAAACTGTCCAGTGACGGTCTAGAATTTTTCGAAACGGTCCCAGGACGGTTGAGAATTCTTTGAAAC
Organism: Macrophya alboannulata; assembly: GCA_949628255.1. Taxonomy (NCBI): domain Eukaryota; kingdom Metazoa; phylum Arthropoda; class Insecta; order Hymenoptera; family Tenthredinidae; genus Macrophya; species Macrophya alboannulata. The sequence goes on from OX451213.1 coordinate 7,917,028, forward strand.
TGTCCCGGGACGGTCTGGAATTTTTCCAAATTGCCCCGAACGGTCTGGAATTTTCTAAACTATCCAGGGACGGTCTGGAATTTTTCTGAACTGTCCCGGCACGTTCTGGAATCTTTCCCGACTGTCCTGGGTTGGTCTGGAATTTTTCCAAATTGTCCCGAACGGTCTCGGATTTTCCAAACTGTCCAGGGAAGGTCTGGATTTTTTCTGAACTGTCCCAGCACGGTCTGGAATTTTTCCAAACTGTCCCGAGACGGTCTGGAATTTTTCCAAACTGTCCCGAACGGTCCGGAATTTTCCAAACTGTCCAGTATCGGTCTAGAATTTTTGGAAACTGTCTCAGGGCGGTTTGGAATCCTTTCAAACTGTCCCGGGACGGTCTGGAATTTTTCAAATCGTTTCTAACGGTCTAGAATTCTCTAAACTATCCAGGGACGGTCTGGAATTTTTCCGAACTGTCACCAACGGTCTGGAATTTTTCTGAACTGTCCCGAGACGGTCTGGAATTTTTTCAAACTGTCCCGGGACGGTCTGGAATTTTTCCGAATTGTCCAGAACGGTCTGGAACTTTCTAAACTATTCAGGGACGGACTGAAATTTTTCCAAACTATCCAGGGATGTTCTGGAATCTTTCCAAACTGTCCCGGGACGGTCTGGAATTTTTCAAAACTGTCCCGAACGGTCTGGAATTTTCAAAACTGTCCAGGGACGGTCTGGAATTTTTCCGAACTGTCACCAACGGTCTGGAATTTTCCAAACTGTCCAGGGACGTTCTGGAATTTTTCCAAACTATCCAGGGACGGGTTGGAATTTTTCCAAACTGTCGCGGGACGGTTTGGAATCTTTCCAAACTGTCCCGGGACGGTCTGGAATTTTTCCAGATTTTCGCGAACGGTCTGGATTTTTCTAAACTGTCCAGCGACGGTCTGGAATTTTTCCAAACTATCCTGGGACGGGTTGGAATTTTTCCAAACTGCCCCGGGACGGTTTGGAATCTTTCCAAACTGTCCCGAATGGTCTGGAATTTTTCTGAACCGTCCCGAGACGGTCTGGAATTTTTCCAAACTGTCCCGGGACGGTCTGGAATTTTTCCAAATTGTCCAGAACGGTCTGGAATTTTCTAAACTATTCAGGGACGGTCTGGAATTTTTCCAAACTATCCAGGGATGTTCTGGAATCTTTCCAAACTGTCCCGGGACGGTCTGGAATTTTTCAAAACTGTCCAAGGACGGTCATGAATTTTTCCAAACTGTCCTGAGACGGTCTGGAATTTTTCCAAACTGTCTGGAACGGTCTGGAATTTTCCAAACTGTCCAGGGGCAGTCTGAAATTCCTTCAAACTGTCCTGGGACGGTTTGTAATTCTTTCAAACTGTCCCGGGACGGTCTGGAATTTTTTCAAACTGTCCCGGGACGGTCTGGAATTTTTCCAAACTGTCCTGGGACGGTTTGGAATTTTTCCAAACTGTCCCGAACGGTCTGGAATTTTTCTGAACTGTCCCGGGACGGTCTGAAATTTTTCCAAACTGTCCCGGGACGGTCTGGAATTTTTCCAGATTTTCGCGAATGGTCTGGATTTTTCTAAACTGTCCAGGGACGGTCTGGAATTTTTCCAAACTATCCTGGGACGCGTTGGAATTTTTCCAAACTGTCCCGGAACGATTTGGAATCTTTTCAAACTGTCCCGAATGGTCTGGAATTTTTCTGAACTGTCCCGAGACGGTCTGGAATTTTTTCAAACTGTCCCGGGACGGTCTGGAATTTTCTAAACTATTCAGGGACGTTCTGGAATTTTTCAAAACTATCCAGGGACGTTCTGAAATCTTTCCAAACTGTCCCGGGACGGTCTGGAATTTTTCAAAACTGTCTCGAACGGTCTGGAATTTTCCAAACTGTCCAGGGACGGTCTGGAATTTTTCCGAACTGTCACCAACGGTCTGGAATTTTCCAAACTGTCCAGGGACGGTCTGGAATTTTTCCACACCGTCCCGGAACGGTCTGGAATTTTTCGAAATTGTCCCGAATGGTCTGGAATTCTCTAAACTATCCAGGGATGTTCTGGAATTTCTTCAAACTGTCTCGAACGGTCTGGGATTTTCCAAACTGTCCAGGGACGGTCTGGAACTTTTCTGAACTGTCCCGGCACGGTCTGGAATTCTTCCAAACTGTCCCGGGACGGTCTGGAATTTTTCAAACTGTCCAGGGACGGTCTGGAATTTTTCCAAACTATCCAGGGACGGTCTGGAATTTTTCCAAACTGTCCCGTGACGGTCTGGAATTTTTCCAAACTGTCCCGGGACGGTCTGGAACTTTTCCAAATCGTCGCGAATGATCTGGAATTTTCTAAACCATCCAGGGACGATTTGGAATTTTTCTGAACTGTCCCGGAACGGTCTGGGATTTTTCCAAACTGTCCTGGGACGGTCTTGAATTTTTCCAAACTGTCCCGAACGGTCTGGAATTCTCCAAACCGTCCAGTGACGGTCTAGAATTTTTGGAAACTGTCCCAGGACGGTTTAGAATTCTTTGACACTGTCCCGGGACGGTCTGGAATTTTTCCAAATTGTCTCGAACGGTCTGGAATTTTCTAAACTATCCAGGCAAGGTCTGGAATTTTTCTGAACTGTCCCGGAACGGTCTGGAATTTTTCGAAACTGTCCCAAGACGGTCTGGGATTTTTCCAAACCATCCAGGGACGGTCTGGAATTTTCCCAAACTATCCAGGGACGGTCTGGAATTTTTCCAAACTCTCCCGGGACGGTCTCGAATTTTTCCAAATTGTGCCGAACGGTCCGGAATCTTTCAAACTGTCCAGGGGCGGTCTGGAATTCTTCCGAACTGTCCTTGGACGGTTTGGAATTCTTTCAAACTGTCACGGTACGGTTTCTAATCTTTCCAAATTGTCCCGAACGGTCTGGAATTTTCCAAACTGTACCGGGACCGTCTGGAATTCTTCCAAACTGTCCCGAACGGTCCAGAATCTTTCAAACTGTCCAGGGGCGGTCTGGAATTCTTCCAAACTGACCTTGGACGGTTTGGAATTCTTTCAAACTGTCCCAGTACGGTCTGTAATTTTTCCAAACTGTCCAGGGACGGTCTGGAATTTTCCCAAACTATCCAGGGACGGTCTGGAATTTTTCAAAACTGTCTCGAACGGTCTGGAATTTTCGAAATCGTCCAGGGACGGTCTGGAATTTTTCCGAACTGTCACCAACGGTCTGGAATTCTCCGAACTGTCCAGGGACGGTCTGGAATTTCTCCAAACTATCCTGGGACGGGTTGGAATTTTTCCAAACTGTCCTGACACGGTCTGGAATTTTTCCAAACTGTTCGAAACGGTCTGGAATTTTCCAAACTGTTCAGGGACGGTCATGAATTTTTCCAAACTGTCCTGAGACGGTCTGGAATTTTTTCAAACTGTTTCGAACGGTCTGGAATTTTCCAAACTGTCCGGGGGCGGTCTGAAATTCTTTCAAACTGTCCCGGCTCGGTCTGGAATTTTTCCCAACTGTCCCGGGATGGTCTGGAATTTTTCCAAACTGTCCCGAACGGTCTGGAATTCTCCAAACTGACCAGTGACGGTCTCGAATTTTTGGAAACTGTTTCAGAACGGTTTGGAATTCTTTCAAACTGTCCCAGGACGGTCTGGAATTTTTCCAAACTGTCCCGAACGGTCTGGAATTTTCCAAACTGTCCAGGGACGCTCTGGACCTCCTCCACACTATCCAGGGACGGTCTGAAATTTTTTAAAACCATCCCGGGATGGTTAGGAATTTTTCAAACTGTCCTGAGATGGTCTGGAATTTTTCCAAACTGTCCCGACCAGTCTGGAATTCTCCAAACTATCCAGGGACGGTCTGGAATTTTTTCAAACTGTTTCGGAACGGTTCGGAATTTTTTCAGACTGTCCTAGGACGGTCTGGAATTTTTCCAAATTATTCCGAATGCTCTGGGATTTTCTAAACGATCCAGGAATGCTTTGGAATTTTTCCAAACTATTCCGGGACGGTTTGGAATATTTCCAAACAGTCCTGAAACGGTCTGGATTTTTTCCGAAGCGTCCCGATCTGTCTGAAATTTTCCAAACTGTCCCGGAACGGTTTGGAATTTTTCCAGACTGTCTCAGGACGGTCTAAAATTTTTCCAGATTTTCGCGAACGGTCTGGATTTTTCTAAACTGTCCCGGGACGGTCTGAAATTTTCCCAAACTGTCCCGGGACGGTCTGGAATTTTTCCAAACTGTCCCGAAGGGTCTGGAATTTTCCAAACTGTCCAGGGACGGTCTGGAATTTTTTGAACTTTCACTAACGGTCTGGAATTTCTCAAACTGTCCAGGGACGGTTGGGAATTTTTCCGAACTTTCACCAACGGTCTGCGATTCTTCAAACTGTCCAGGGACGGCCGGAAATTTTTTCAAACCATCCAGGGTCGGTCTCGAATTTTTTCAAACTATCCCGGGACGGTTTGGAATTTTTCCAAACCCTCCCGAACGGTCTGGGATTCTCCAAACTGTCCAGGGACGGTCTGCAACTTTTCTGAACTGTCCCGGCACGGTCTGGAATTTTTCCAAACTGTCCCGAACGGTCTGGAATTTTTCAAACTGTCCAGGGACGTTCTGGAATTTTTCAAAACTATCCAGGGACGTTCTGGAATCTTTCCAAACTGTCCCAGGACGGTCTGGAATTTTTCAAAACTGTCTCGAACGGTCTGGAATTTTCCAAACTGTCCAGGGACGGTCTGGAATTTTTCCGAACCGTCACCAACGGTCTGGAATTCTCCAAACTGTCCAGGGACGATCTGGAATTTTTCCAAACTATCCTGAGGCGGGTTGGAATTTTTCCAAACTGTCCTGACACGGTCTGGAATTTTTCCAAACTGTTCGAAACGGTCTGGAATTTTCCAAACTGTTCAGGGACGGTCATGAATTTTTCCAAACTGTCCTGAGACGGTCTGGAATTTTTTCAAACTGTTCCGAACGGTCTGGAATTTTCCAAACTGTCCAGGGGCGGTCTGAAATTCTTTCAAACTGTCCCGGCACGGTCTGGAATTTTTCCCAACTGTCCCGGGATAGTCTGGAATTTTCCAAACTGTCCAGGGACGGTTTGGAATTTTTACAAACTATCCAGGGACGTTCTGGAATCTTTCCAAACTGTCCCGGAACGGTCTGGAATTTTTCCAAACTGTCACGAACGGTCTGGAATTCTCCAAACTGTCCAGGGACGGTCTGGAATTTTTCCAAACTATCCAGGGACGGTCTGGAATTTTTGGAAACTGTCGCAGAACGGTTTGGAATTCTTTCAAACTGTCCCGGGACGGTCTGGAATTTTCCCGAACTGTCACCAACGGTCTCGAATTCTCCAAACTGTCCAGGGACGGTCTGGAATTTTTCAAAACTATCCAGGAACCGTCCGGAATTTTTCCAAACTGTCCCGGGACGGTTTGGAATTTTTCCAAACTGTCCGGAACGGTCTGGAATTTTTCTGAACTGTCCCGAGACAGTCTGGAATTTTTTCAAACTGTCCCGGGACGGTCTGGAATTTTTCTGAACTGTCCCAGGACGGTCTGGAATTTTTCCAAACTGTCCTGGGACGGTTTGGAATTTTTCCAAACTGTCCCGAACGGTCTGGAATTTTTCTGAACTGTCCCGGGACGGTCTGGAATTTTTCAAAATTGTCCCGAACGGTCTGGAATGTTCCAAACTGTCCAGGGACGGTCTGGAATTTTTCCGAACTGTCACCAACGGTCTGGAATTTTCCAAACTGTCCAGGGACGTTCTGGAATTTTTCCAAACTATCCAGGGACGTTCTGGAATCTTTCCAAACTGTCCCGGGACGGTCTGGAATTTTTCAAAACTGTCTCGAACGGTCTGGAATTTTCCAAATCGTCCAGGGACGGTCTGGAATTTTTCCGAACTGTCACCAACGGTCTGGAATTCTCCGAACTGTCCAGGGACGGTCTGGAATTTCTCCAAACTATCCTGGGACGGGTTGGAATTTTTCCAAACTGTCCTGACACGGTCTGGAATTCTTCCAAACTGTTCGAAACGGTCTGGAATTTTCCAAACTGTTCAGGGACGGTCATGAATTTTTCCAAACTGTCCTGAGACGGTCTGGAATTTTTTCAAACTGTTTCGAACGGTCTGGAATTTTCCAAACTGTCCAGGGGCGGTCTGAAATTCTTTCAAACTGTCCCGGCTCGGTCTGGAATTTTTCTCAACTGTCCCGGGATGGTCTGGAATTTTTCCAAACTGTCCCGAACGGTCTGGAATTCTCCAAACTGACCAGTGACGGTCTAGAATTTTTGGAAACTGTTTCAGAACGGTTTGGAATTCTTTCAAACTGTCCCAGGACGGTCTGGAATTTTTCCAAACTGTCCCGAACGGTCTGGAATTTTCCAAACTGTCCAGGGACGCTCTGGACCTTCTCCACACTATCCAGGGACGGTCTGAAATTTTTTAAAACCATCCCGGGATGGTTAGGAATTTTTCAAACTGTCCTGAGATGGTCTGGAATTTTTCCAAACTGTCCCGACCAGTCTGGAATTCTCCAAACTATCCAGGGACGGTCTGGAATTTTTTGAAACTGTTTCGGAACGGTTCGGAATTTTTTCAGACTGTCCTAGGACGGTCTGGAATTTTTCCAAATTATTCCGAACGCTCTGGGATTTTCTAAACGATCCAGGAATGCTTTGGAATTTTTCCAAACTATTCCGGGATGGTTTGGAATATTTTCAAACCGTCCTGAAACGGTCTGGATTTTTTCCGAAGCGTCCCGATCTCTCTGAAATTTTCCAAACTGTCCCGGAACGGTTTGGAATTTTTCCAGACTGTCTCAGGTACGTTCTGGAATTTTTCCAAACTATCCAGGGACGTTCTGGAATCTTTCCAAACTGTCTCGGGACGGTCTGGGATTTTTCAAAACTGTCTCGAACGGTCTGGAATTTTCCAAACTGTCCAGGGACGGTCTGGAATTTTTCCGAACTGTCACCAACGCACAGTGGTTCCAAATCCCGAATCGCTGGCCAAAAACCGAAAAATGAAGTTTATATTCGAGGAATATTACCTGTGGGGTCAGGTAGAGGGGTATTTCGGGGAACCCTTCCAAGGGTCGGTAGGTTGCAGGTGTTGCATTTAGCCGTTGGGATTTCATTCGTAACGGAGTGCTCGAGCAGGTATAGTCGGTCGTGCGCTACGCTAGAAAAATATCGTTGTGTTGAAAGTGATATATCTTCAAGTAGAATTGAGTTATTTTAATTCTGCAAACTGGAATCATTTCCTGGATGTAAGTACACTTATTATATCATTACGATTTCTTATATTAATCATACACCGAGCAACAAAAATTGTGAACATCTACCGTAAATTCTAGTAGATATAATATGGGGATTCTGGAACAGCCGCCAGAGGCGCTGCAGTCGTGGGTTACCGACAGTCGGTAACTTGCCGATTGTTGAGTGGGTAAGTTACCATCCGATTTTCTGTATTACCGATCTCGTCGATCTGCCGCCAGAGGCGCTGCGGTGGTGTTACCATCCGATTTTCTGCATTACCGATCTCAGACTGCCGATTTTCTGCAATACCGATCTCAGAATTCCAATTTTCTGCACTACCGATCTGAGAGCGGATATGTTATCTGTCGATTTTGCGTCATGCGGGGGCGCCACTGCCGATTCGCGGGCAGGTATGTTACCATCCGATTGCCGATTATCCGATTTTTCGACCTTACCGATCAGTGAGCAGGTATGTTATCATCAGCTTGCTGATCAGCCGATTTTCCGACCTTACCGATCCGCGAGCTGGTCTGAACTTATCCGATTTTCTGCCAGCCATAGTTAAGCATGAATCAACGTGAATTCTATAAAAGCATTCATTTTATACATGAATATATCAGTTACCCTGGTACATAATCATCATTTGTTATAAACAATTCCTCTGTCAGCCGTGATCGTCTAGTGGTTAGGACCCTATGTTGTGGCCGTAGTAACCCAGGTTCGAATCCTGGTCACGGCAAAAGACTTTCTCGTATCGTCAAAGCGGAGGTGGATTTTTAGCATTTTGATTCTAATAATATTAATAATTGTGTAATAATAATAATAATAATAATGAGAATATAAATTTCATGAAAAACTTCTCAAATCATGGGGATGAAATAAGTAGATGCAAATTCTAAATCAAATTCGATATTATATGTATATATTCTGGTAAATATACAAAAATTAAACTTATTATTAAACTTAACTAATCTTAAAAACTAAAACGTAAACTAATAACCTAAAGATTATATATTGACAATAATCCTCCCGGCATCTGCCACGCAGGATGGCCCCAATCTTGAACCGGGTGATCTTCGCCCCAGCGTCCATCCTGCATCCATCTGATGCCGAAGAGGTCAAAGTCTTCGTCGCTGCCGCATTCCAGCTCTGAGGCAGCTTCGAAGAATGCCGCTTCGCGGCGAATTTGGTCAAGATTCGGCTCACCAGCCTCCCGCTCAATCCTCATGTAGTGAAGCTATAATGGAAAATGATTAAAATTATTATAACATCTAACCACAGAATCACTTTCAGATAACTCGATCACTTATCGATAAACACCAATATGGATACTCACCATCATCGCTCTGAAGTATCCGATCAAGTTTAATCTATATCCGTTTGCCATTTTTTTTTTTGCTTCTATTTTTTTTTTGTAAATTTAATTTATATTTTATATTTACGGTTCTTCGTCTTATAGCTCGATGTTCACTAGAGAGCACAAGTGATGAGTAAAAACGGGTCGATTCCTCATTTTATACCTGTGGAAACTCGAAAGCTTACACCCGATGCATAGTGGTCGACCAATGAAATTTCTCACACCCACCGTGTCGTAAAAGGTTCGGCCAATAGCGTGAGGGTCTTTTCTTTTGAAGAAAGATTTTGACACCATGCTGTTAGCGTAACAGCCAATGGGTTGGATATTCGACTGAGAAAAAATTGTGGGGTAGGGGGAGGATTTCAAGAAACTGACCCACAGTGGGGGTGTATATTGAGCCAATGATCAGTTTGCATTCCACAACGATCTAGTGTATACGAAACTGCAACATTAGAAGGGTGAAGAAAAAAAGTCATGGACGGTAAAATGTACGCGGAACTTCTTGAGATGATGGAAAATGCTTACGCCTTGCTACGAACACTGAGCCCTGGACCGATCAGCAAAGATATTTTTTCCCGTTGGTGCGATATCGGTTTTAAAATATCGGATTTTTGTGCGATATTCTCAAACGTCCACACCTGAGCGTTGCCGAAAAACAACAGATTCAACATACAATTTCCATGCTGCAATCATACTTGGTGAAATTTGAACGACAATGCGGGGGTATTGTTGGGGGTAATATTGGCGATGACATCCATAATCGTGTTCGATGGGATGATATGGAGAGTGCTTTCAACTGCCGTATACGCACCGGAGCTGTGACAAATCTCCAACACAAGGATTTGGCAAGATTTTTGAGCGATGCTGAGGCTGTTACGATGGAACGCTTGAAAGATACTCTACGCGATGAAGGAAGTATTAAGGTGAACGTGAGCATTTCATGTAAATTTGAGAACGTCAAAGGCGACGAGGTTAGTCTGGAGGTAAAGACCTTCAATACGCGCAACGCCACGATTCTTCCATCGACGGGGCTGGAAACCTGGTTCATCGATAACGTAACGAATCCTCTGCTGGTTAAGGTGGAGGATTTTGAGCAACGTGACTCTGGCTGGAGTATGATTGAGATAATCAACGCCGTGGTCTGTATCAACCGATACGAGCCTCTTTGCGGCGGACTCTCAACGTTCGTCGTGCTGCCTCGGGACATTCAACTGAAGAAAGCCGTGGTCAACGTGCAGAATGATGACAACCGATGCTTCTTGTGGTCCGTCACTGCCGCCCTACATCCCGTCAACATGGGTGTGAGCAGGACGCAGAGCTATAAACGATACATTTCCAACTTCAACTGTACAGGTATAAAGTTTCCCACCACCCTGCGTTGTGTGGAAAAATTTGAAAAGTTAAACAATTTGAGCATTAATGTATACGGAATCGAATCGGAAACTTTTCAGAGAAAGAAAGAGTCTGAAAATAGCGTTATCACCCCTCTTTATTTAAGTAAAAATGTAACTGAGAGCGATGCAATCCACCTGCTAATGATTGAAAGTAAGAGCGAACCGAATGATAATGATTTAAATAATTTTGAACCCCGATTTCACTTTGCTTGGATTAAGAATCTTTCGCGTTTAGTTGACAAACAATTGTCAGGCCATAAATGTGCACAATTTTTATGTGATAGATGTCTGTGCCACTTTAGCATACAAAATGCCCATGAAAATCATCGGCAAGATTGTCTGCGAATGAATAAAGTCCGCATGGAGTTTCCCACGGAGAAAATCTTGGAATTTTCCAATTTTCAAAATCAGGGTACCGTGTCGTTTGTCGTATATGCCGATCTTGAATGTATGATGCAGCCGGGGGTGAAAGAAGCTCAAGAACATACCCCACATAGTGCAGCGTATTATATGCACTGCGCCTACGATGACACATTGTCGGAATTTAAGAGTCATCGCGGATCCGATTGCATTGAATGGCTGATCACGGAGCTTCGCGAATTATCCGTGAAAGTAGAGTCGCGTGTAAAGAATATAATACCGATGGAAGCGTTGAATCAAGTGCAACGCGATCGTCACATGCGCGCGAAAAATTGTTACATATGCGAGAAGCCGTTTCTACCTGAGGAGAAAAAATGTCGCGATCATTGTCATTTTACGGGAAAATATCGCGGGGCCGCACACAATCGCTGCAATCTTAATTTTCAAGAGTCGCACACGATTCCGGTGGTTTTTCACAATTTATCGGGCTATGATTCTCATTTTATCATAAAATCTCTAGCCACAACTTTTCCAGGCGATATTACCCTACTACCTATCAATAAGGAAAAATACATATCGTTCACGAAGAAAGTGGATGGTACCATAATTAGTTTGAGATTCATAGATTCGCTCAGATTCATGGCTAGTGGTATAGACAAGCTAGCATCGTACGTCGACGACTCGGATAAGCAAATCACGCGAAAATTTTACAAAGATCAGGATAAATTTAGCTTGATGATTCGTAAAGGCGTCTTTCCATACGAATATATTGATTCTTGGGAAAAACTCAATGAAACGAAATTACCCAGCAAACAAGATTTCTATTCAAAGTTGAGCGCCTCGGGTATTAACAATGCCGATTATGAGCATGCTAAGAATGTTTGGGCCAAGTTCGACCTGAAAACTCTGGGTGAATATTCCGATTTATACCTAAAAACAGATGTACTTTTATTAGCCGATATATTTCAAAATTTCCGTGATAGCTGTGTCAAAACGTACAACTTGGATCCATTGCATTATTATACAGCGCCGGGGCTTGCTTTCGATGCGATGCTAAAGCATACGAAAATTAATCTGCAACTTTTAGATGATCCTGAAATGATTCTATTCATTGAGAAAAGCATTCGTGGCGGTGTGGCTCAATGCTCCAATCGACAAGCTAGAGCAAACAATAGATTCATGGGCGAAGATTTCGATTCAAGCAAAGCGGAATCATATTTAATGTATTTCGACGTGAATAATCTTTACGGCGCGGCTATGAGTGAGAATTTACCGAGCGGCTCATTCGAGTGGGAACTTGATAATAACACCGATGTAATGTCCCATCCTGATGACTCACCGATCGGCTACATTCTCGAGGTGGACTTGGATTATCCAACCATGTTACATAAGCAACATGCAGATTTACCCCTCTGCCCCGAACATTTCATACCACCGGGTAGCAAAATTAGAAAACTAGCAATGACGCTTCTACCCAAAAGAAAATATGTTCTACACTATCGAAATTTGAAACAATGCGTAAAATTGGGTTTAAAGGTGGTGAAAGTGCACAGAATTCTCAGGTTCGCACAATCACCGTGGTTGAAGCCATATATCGATCTCAATACAAATATGCGGAAGCAGTCGAAAAACGAGTTTGAGAAAAATTTCTACAAGCTTATGAATAACGCGGTATTCGGCAAGACTATGGAGAATGTGCGTAATCATAGGACTGTAAAACTAATCACAAAATGGGGCGGTAGGGGTGGTGCGCGCGCTCTCATTGCAAGACCAACTTTTCATAGCTGTACCGTATTCGATCGAGACATGGTGATTATTGAGCTAAATCGCACCAAGGTATATTTCAACAAGCCTATATACATTGGTGCTGCAATTCTCGATCTTTCGAAAATATTTTTGTACAACTTTCACTATGATTATGTAAAGAAGAATTTTTCAAGTGGTGAAGCAAAATTAATGTATACCGATACAGATAGCCTGATATATCACTTTACCGTACCAAACATCTACGAAATCATCAAACGTGATGTTGCAACAATGTTCGATACATCAGACTACCCACTAGACAATGTCTACGGTATTCCCCAGATGAATAAAAAACGTCTTGGTCTGATGAAGGATGAGAATAATGGGAAAATTATGACTGAATTTATCGGTCTGCGGGCGAAATTATATACATTCAGAACTCGCGGGAATACCGATAAAAAGCGTGCAAAGGGTGTAAAAGGGTCGACCTTGAAATCTATCACGTTTGATGATTACAAACGATGTCTTATTGATCATAAGAATTTAGTTGAGAAACAGTGCATGATAAAAAGTAGTCGGCATATAGTTAGCACTATTGTACAGAATAAGTTAGCCTTAAGCTGGGGTGATGACAAAAGACAGCTGATACCTGGTGAAACCGACACTCTACCCTGGGGTTTCCAGGATGATGCAATCTTGTAAAAAATTCTGATTGTTTTAAGGTTTTCTGTAAAAGAAAAAAAAGAAAAAAATAAATAAATAAAATAATCCTCAATTTACTTTACATGCAAATGTGAGAAAATTTTACCAAATGTGAGAAAACTTTTTCCAAATGTGAGAAAACTTTTTCCAAATGTGAGAAAACTTTTTTCAAATGTGAGAAAACTTTTTCCACACGTTTGAGAATTTTTTTCTCTGAAGATTTTGTAAAACTATCGGTAGGATTGGGTGAATGAAAAAAAAACAATGCTTGATACATAATAAATTCTTTTATTAAAAACTGATTACATGTTTGATTTATTTATCCAACTATTGTGTATATTGTCCATTCCCAACCATTTGACATATAGCTCATCACCACGTTTCCGCAGGACCTTCTCCACAAGATAACCATCAGGATATTTCACGATACCGAGTTCCTCCTCATAAAAACCCCCGGAGATGGGATTGTTCAGGTAGTCGGTAAGTTTGTATGTCGGTGGGTTCGTATTCATCACCTCAGTCACGGTGAATATTTCCGTTGTCCAATTTGGTGTATAGCCCTTTTCGAAAACATGCTTATATATACTAATTCGAACTTTATCGCCTACTTTAGACTTTCGCTTTCGTTGACTTCTCTTGATCTGTCGAGGTTTATACACATCTCGATATAGTTGCTTTTCATTGGCCACAGTGACGTCGTTCGGCCTCATTCGTATTGTTCGATGCTTGGTGTCGTTGTAGGATTTAATTGTATCGGATAAAATATCAATCCACTTATGATTCCCGCGGCGAGTGAACTGCACCCACATCTTATTTTTCAACGTCCGATTGAAGCGTTCGCATATCGATGCCTTCAGGTTGCTGAATGTCGAGTACATGTTAATACCATACTGATCCATGAGAGCTTTGAATTTGCTGTTATAAAACTCAGTACCCCGGTCCACATGTAGATGCTTCGGAATACGTCCTTGAGTCAACACGAATTTCATTGCGGTCGTCACATCATCGGCATTCTTAGTCTTGAGGGGCACACCCCACGCAAACTTGGAAAATATATCGATAATTGTGAGTAAAAATTTATGTCCATTGTTGAATCGTGAGTATGCAGACATATCGACAAGATCAGCTTGCCAAGTCTCATCCAAGCCGCGTATATCAACATAACGCCTGGAGTATCTGCGTCTAGCGGGTCTATGGAGCTCGTCGGCTATCGTCTGCTCCATGTTTGATTAAGGGAATTCCACGGATATAGTCGTGTTGGCTAAGCGTTTGAACGTTTTTTGCGATCACCGTCAATCGATTCTCCAGAGCTTCGTTTCCCTCCTTCAGAGCCTCAATCTTTACTTTCGTTAGAGACCAAAGATGCTGACCTGTTTCATCAAAATTGCAGCTATGTTCTTGATCTAGGCGTGCAACAAGTCTAGATTCCAGAGCATCGAGGGCCAATTTCATGGAGCGCTCAAATTCGGTTTTGATCGCATTCTCAAGAGCATTAAACGAGTTGCGCGTAATAGTCTCAAGACTTTTCAGAGACGCAGCGTCGTTTGGCTGCTGCGGATCTGCGATATTACACAATCGTTTGTTGCCTATGTCATACTGTTTATCTGTGGTAGTCTTGAATCCGACACCAGGAGGACCCCGAATACCCACACTTTTAATTTTTCCGTCAGTCAACTGACGACCGAATATATCTATGCTCATTGCAGAATAATTCAGTCTGAATTAAAGCGAATTCCTCGGAGCATCCCGTTGTGGCTGAATCTTTCAAGAACACTTTCCACCCCAGCCAATCGCATATTTAGATCTTCATTATCTTCCGTAAGAGCATCAATTTTTTTCGTCGCAAGAGACCAAATATGTTGACCCTCCTCGAAATGGTTGGTATGTTCTTGATCTATGCGCGCATTGAGTTTGGATTCGAAAGCATGAACTGCTTGCAACGTAGATTGTGCAAATGCCTTTATCATAGCATACTCAAAAACCGCTAATGACTGCTGTGTAATATCCGTAACACGTTTTAGAGAAATGGCATCGTTCGCATCCTGAGGATCTGCGATATTACACAATCGTTTGTTTTCTATATCGTACTGACCATCGGTGGTAGTTTTGTATCCTATACCTGGCGGTCCCCAACTACCCAAGCGTTTGAATTTTTTTTTGCTCGCCAGCTGCCGCCCGAATATGTCTATGCTCATTGCTCAACGGTCACTGGGTGAATGGTGGTTTAAAGATGATTTGTTGCTAATAAATAATCCTTGCCTCGCGCAGTTCTTCAATAATGGAGGATATTTCGTTGGTATGACTGGTATTACCCGCGGCTTGAGATGCCGTTAATAACCGAAGACGATCAACAAGTTCATTAGGATCATTCCAGTATACATAATCCATTCTTCGTCCTTGTGCAATCTTATGAGTGGGTAAACCTTTACCGAATCTTTCCTCGTCCTTTTTCGTCGGTGGGCTCATGTATGGAGCAATGTAATCTCTATATTTGGCGCTTTTTTCCCTATCTTCGTGGGGGCTTCTTTCGGGGTTGTAATATTTTCGGTATGCATTCGTTTTTTTCACAATTTTGATATAATTTTGTCTGTCACTTTTATTCACAATCGCGGGATCGGGTGACTTTTTGAATAACAATTCAAGCAATCCCGGTGTGTTCTCATAGCTTTTATCGCCTACATATATCAGATCATCGCTAAATTCGATATCCGAATTGCTAATCTTCATTCCGCGCACCAACTTTCGAACACCATATTTCTCATCCAAGTTCTTACGCTGTTTGGTGGAGGCAAACATGTTTAAATAATGCGCTGTCTTGACCCCTTTTTTCGGATTCGGCGTGCTTGTAGAGGCGGGTGGAACTTCATCATCATCTTCCTGGTTGATATCATTTGATGCATCCATAGCGGTAGCTGATGCACCATTATTGTCTTCAATAGCTGTGTTAGCTACAAGGGTATCCTCATTCGCACTTTGATACGCATCATAATCATCATTGTCAACATCATAATCATAATTCTCAGTTTTCACAAAATCTTCAGTTTTCTCAGGCTTCATCGAACCCTGCTCCATCTTTACTTCTTGTTTTATTAATCGCTGCTGCTGCTTCGATGAATTCACCAATTCATGCAGTGGTGTTACCAAAGGTTTAAACATTTCGCCAATAGCCTGCTCACTGGTGTCTTTCTCCATTTTGATCATTTTGTGTTTACGTCGAATAATATCGCTAGCTCTCGCTAATTCCTGCAGCACATCATTCTTCTTACGTATCTTGGCGCTCTCCATGTTGCTAGCTTGATCGATGCTGTGTGACTGTATGTCATTTATTGATGATTTAGACTTATAAAGCAGTCAAAACCTCTCCTATATCGTCCCTCATTGATCTCGCTGTCTTTGTCGATGGTTACAAAACTGTATCTGCCGTCATTCCAACAAGCCAAGCACAAATCTTTAAATTGTTGATAGGTCATGTCCGTATTCACATGATCAGCGTAGATGTGTTTCAAATTCATTTCATCTTGACGGAAAAGGACCAACAAGTTTGCATTATCACGAACCAGATGTTTTGGAATCCGAGCATACGTTTGACGTAGATAAAAACTATCGACATCTCTGTGTCGACCCATACAGAAATAGGCTCTGATATTATCTTGCTTCTCGCATGCTACGTCATCGAAAATCATAATCGAGTTGGGTTGTGCATCTTTCGGCTCTACAACCTCCTTGTGTTCATCGAATGGAAAATAGCCCATCCCCTCGACCGGTTCCAGTAACCTCTTCAAGAACTCATATTTGGGTTGATTGAGGGATTTCGAATAGACGTACACATTTCCAAATCGTAGACCATTAGCATGGGTAAGCAGCGTGAGAAGAGCATTAGTTTTACCGCAATTAGAAGGACCACAGAAAACAGCCCTCACACTATTTGGTAGTAGAGGCCCATGTCGTTTTCCATTCTTCTTCTTTCGCCGCTCGACCAATTTATCGAAATTGACGATGGGTAGTTTTGTTGTTTGATTGTGGAATTTCATGATGCTTGGTAAACATCACACTGGGAACTGATATATTCGTGTATAAAATACATGCTTTTATAGAATTCACGTTAGTTCATGCTTAACTATGGTTGGATACACACGTAGGCAAAGGAGTGGTTGTGGATTAATAAATAAAATCATAAACAATCTTCCGGTTGAATTACATGTTCCTGGTTATCAATACTGTGGGCCTGGTACAAAATTAACGCAGAGGTTAACTCGTGGTGATCGAGGTGTTAATCCTCTAGATGCCGCATGCAAGGAACACGATATTGCATACTCAAAGAATCATAGTAATATTGCGGAGCGTAATAAGGCCGACAAAGTGCTGGCCGAGAGAGCGTGGAATCGTGTTTTGGCTAAAGACTCAAGTGTAACCGAAAAAGCTATCGCCTGGGCAATCACCAACACAATGAAAGCAAAATCTAAACTGGGTATGGGTATGCGGAGGAGCAACCCGCAAATATCTGTCAAGACCAAGAAAAAAACATTGAAATCTATTATTCGGGCTGCGAAGAAATCTATGAGGCCGGGTCCTAGAGCCATTCTGTCGGCGTTAGAAGGTGCACGTATGGCATTGTCCAAAGGGAAAGTCAACGTGCCTCGTATTTTACCCGTCCCTAATAAAATCGGCGGTTTCCTGCCATTCCTTATCCCCATTTTCGCGGCTCTCAGCGCTACAGGTGCCTTAGCGGGTGGTGCAGCAGGTATAGCAAAAGCCGTAAATGAGGTTAGTGCTAACAAGCATCAATTAACAGAGGCTAAACGCCACAATGCATCCATGGAGGCAATTGCGTTGGGAAAGGGATTATACCTGAAACCCTATAGAAAAGGTATGGGACTGTATTTGAAACAGGCAAAAAACTAATAAAGCTGCCACACCGAGCTCTCACCGATATCGACTTGCTCAACTATGCCAGAGCTATGAAAATTCCACATTTTCGGGGAGTTTTTATGCGGAATGATTTACCCAATTCGGGACCTAGGACGCGTGAATCTGCAATTATCAATCTTGATGATAAAAACGGTCCGGGGACGCATTGGGTTGCATATGTCAAAAACGGCAACGATGCGGTGTATTTCGATAGTTTTGGTGATTTACAACCACCTGGAGATCTTATGAAATATCTCGGTGTTGGCAGCGTAAAATACAACCATAAGAGATATCAAGAATATAACACAGTAATTTGTGGTCACTTGTGCCTCAAGTTTCTCAGTGGACAGCTATAAAACAGGTGCATATCGAAGATATGATATTAGTCATGGCTCAATCGTTCACGTTGACACTCTCCGGAGAATCATCTATATTGGGGACTCAATATTTTCCGCCTATCGAGTTATCAGCAACAAAGGAATATGTTCTCGGGCTCATAGAGCTCTTGACATTCAACTCAATTCCTAATATTGATGAAGGATTTAATAAGTTTCACATATCACATCCGCAGAGATCCGTGAATGGTATTCAAACACCCGACACAATAATTACAATACCCACAGGTAGCTATGAAATCGACGATATTGCAAGTTATTTGAAAAAGTCACTACCCAAGGATATTACAGTCAATCTAAAAGCTAACAATAATGAGCTGCATAGTGAAATCGCGTGTAATCAGGCGATAAACTTTGAATCAGAAAATTCCATAGGCCGACTGCTTGGATTCAAATCAAATATTCTCCCGGGCGGTATTGTCCATAAGTCTGAGTTACCTGTTCGCATACTCAAAGTCAACGCCTTGCGTGTTGAGTGTAATATTACCACGGGTGCATACATAAACGAACATCAAGTACACACGATTCATCAATTTTTCCCAACCGTTCCGCCTGGATATAAGATTGTGGAAGTGCCAACAAACGTCATTTACCATCCAATCACCGTGCGGTCAATACACGATATACAATTGAGAATAGTTGATCAGAGCGGAGACTTGGTCAATTTCCGAGGCGAAACCGTGACTATACGATTGCATGTGAAATCTTTAAGATAATATGGGTATAGTGTTTGAGCGCATAAGAAAGTCTGGTGGTAGCTATAAAAGTCCGACAATATGTCCAAGCATCATCAGTCATCGAGCATCTCTGATTCGAGTGACACATCAGAACGCTCAGTTTCTCCAGAGCCTAGGACTTCGACTTCGCGGTGGAAAATAAGAATTCGTTGTTATATCTGCATATGCCCATCTCGAAAATGATAAAAATCCAAACACCTGTGACATTCGATGAGTCGATTGCTCACTGTGAAGTGCATGCACATCATCCATATGGATCGTCTACATTCAAGAATAATGACGAGATTCGCATCACTGTGCAGAATCAAGACTCGTGTGTATTACCAAGCAAAAGTTCACTCCATATCTACGGCAGGATTACAAAAGCAGATGGCACCGACGTTGGTGCAACCACGGAATTGGTCAATATGGCTGTGTGTCATATGTTTAGCGAGATGCGTTACGAGTTGAATGGTCAAGAGATTGATCAAAATAAGAATCCGGGCATCATGAGCGTTATGAAGGGATATTTATCATTCACACCCGGACAGCAACATCTTCTGGAAAACAACGGCTGGCTGGATGGCAATAACAAGCTGGCTAACACCCAGGGATACTTTGACGTTGTTATACCAATGAATTTTCTGCTTGGATTTGCTGAGGATTATAATCGGATTATCGTCAACGCAAAGCATGAGTTGATTTTGACTCGATCGAACAATGATTTGAATGCTATACGTCAAACTGCTGCGGATGAGATCAAAGTTTCGCTCCAGAAAATTTTGTGGCTGTTACCATACATCAGACTCTCGGATCCTGCAAAAATCAAGATCCTCAATTATATAGCCGCAGATCCTGCTATATCTATGAGCTTCCGCTCGTGGGAAATGTACGAGTATCCAATGCTGCCTGCAACAACGAGACACGTATGGGTTGTCAAGACGTCGACACAGCTAGAGAAGCCAAGACAAGTTATACTAGGATTCCAAACAGCACGACGAAACGATTCGATGAAAAATGCTAGCGAATTTGATCACTGCAACATCAGAGATGTTAAACTTTTCCTAAACTCACAGTGCTATCCTTATGGGAATTTGAATCTCGATATTACCAATAATCAATATGCCATTCTCTATGATATGTATACTAACTTTCAATTTTCATACTATGATAAAGAACCCGAGCCGCTTTTGTCAAAGAGTAATTTTTTGAAACAGGCTCCGCTTATTGCTATAGATTGTTCCAAGCAGAATGAATCGTTAAAGAGTGGACCGGTAGATATTCGGTTAGAATTTGAAACTAGTGTTGCATTTCCAGCAAACACGTCAGCATACTGTATGATCATACACGATCGCATTGTTGAATATAACCCCATCAGTGGGACCGTAAAAAAAGTAACCACATTTTAAGAATTCTGCATGCTTGAGAACTAGAATAAGCTTATTATAAACCAAAAGGATCAATGAATAAATTTATTCACAATTTATATATATACACGTGTCATAAGTATTTATTTATTTATTCAACCCAACCCATCCCATTACATAAGTGATTTTTTGTATGTATGTTCAAATTTTACTACAAAATTCAAATTTATTAAATTGGCCGCCAAGGTAGAGGATCTGAAGACGTTTTCCAGCTGCCTCTTTGTTTAAATCGGCGAGTTGAGCAGGCTCCTCCTCCAAGATCTTGCCGATTCTCGCTGGTAGGAAGATGACGTATTCGTCATCGATTGTAGCCAAGACTCTGGGGCCGAATTTCGTCTTCACTAGCTTCAGTTCAGTGATGTCATATTTCTGTTTAATCTCCAAATCAGACATCTTTTTCGTCAGCATATCATTCTGCAGACGGCTGGTGTTGTTGATTTTGCTGAAGTCCATCTGCACACGTACGAATGAATAATTTGAAATTAGTTTTTATAATAGAATTGAATATTATTGACGTGTGACAATATTCTTACCTTTATCAAACGAGTTTGCAACTGTTACGTGTTCAACTATCTGTGGGGGTTGTATCAACGCTGAAGAGTCGAGACGCACGAGTGCAGCGCCCCGCGAGCTCTGCGCTTTTAAACCATCATCCCCACTACGATCCTCGAGAAATATAGGCGATTTTTTATAATCCCCCAAATACCAGTTTTTTAACCGCTGAACGTTTTCGAATGCGCAATGGTACCCTCCAGGCACATCCCCATGACAGTCGCCATGCCAGTGAAATATTTTTGATTCCAATCGTAGTATTCGAAAGTTTGGACATCCCAGCTCGTCTAGATCAACTATCGCAGGTATCGCATCATCTTCAGTGAAGATTTTTTCCACCCAGCGTTTCTTCTCCAATCCCTTCACATAAATGGAAGTTGCATCATGCACAACTTCCTTCACGATTTTCACCACATCCCGATACACCGTTTCCCCAACATTCCAGGGTATTCCATGGTGGAACCGTGTTAGCCACGAATTGAGATTATTATACTCGCTCGAGAGAATCACCCAAGAGCATGGTGCTTTGAAAAGGATGCGCGTGATACATTGCTTATATTCTTCATGTCTGTGAATGCTTATTGCAGCTAGCTCTTTGACAACAAATTTTTCCCCGAAACGTCCGAAACCTTGCAGATCCAAGATTAGCTCCATGTTAACGGGCGTGTGTATGACTCCAAGTATAGACTAAGATTGTGAAAAATTCTAACACTCCGAATGATATTCATTGTCTTATTCATTGGAGCTGACCGCGCACCATGCTGGGTGCGCGAAAGATTTAGCGGTTGGACAAAAAAAAAAAAGAAAAAGGGGTTCAAGGCATATTTCACTGTCATTGTGAACAACATTTATAGTTTCGTTTTTCGATGAGTTTGGCCTGACTTTGAGGCATGTACCGACAAGTTCGGCTTGACTTTGATGCGCGTTCCGACAAGTTTGGCATCAGGTGGATGCATGATGGAAAATGGGGTGAAGATCGTCCCACGCAAGATTTGAACCATCCCACATCCATCACCTTAAGGTATTGCGGAAATCTTAAGATCTAGATAGTATTTATTATTCTATTCATTGGGGCTGACCGCGCACCATGCTGGTTGCACAAAAGATTCAGTGGTTGTACAAAAAGCGTTTCGCCGCATAGTTCACATTCATTATGAGCGACATTTATAGCTGCGTTTTTTTTTTTGGAGGGGTTTGGCTCAATTTTGAGGCGTGGTTTGTAAGGCCGTAGATCGGTAAGGTTGCAGAAAATCGGATAATTTCAGACCAGCTCGCGGATCGGTAAGGTCGGAAAATCGGCTGATCGGCAAGCTGATGATAACATACCTGCTCACTGATCGGTAAGGTCGAAAAATCGGATAATCGGCAATCGGATGGTAACATACCTGCCCGCGAATCGGCAGTGGCGCCCCCGCATGACGCAAAATCGACAGATAACATATCCGCTCTCAGATCGGTAGTGCAGAAAATTGGAATTCTGAGATCGGTATTGCAGAAAATCGGCAGTCTGAGATCGGTAATGCAGAAAATCGGATGGTAACACCACCGCAGCGCCTCTGGCGGCAGATCGGCGAGATCGGTAATACAGAAAATCGGATGGTAACTTACCCACTCAACAATCGGCAAGTTACCGACTGTCGGTAACCCACGACTGCAGCGCCTCTGGCGGCTGTTCCAGAATCCCCATATTATATCTACTAATTCTCGTGCTCGCTGCGGAAAAAAGTTATGTTCACATTGAGTAAAAGTTAATAATTCTATATAATTCTAATACTGGTTAAGTGCCACGTTATTGTATACACTCTTGAGTAATACCTCACCAAAAAATTAGGTGCACCGAGTCGCCCCTCTGGTAATGGTGAATTTTTTAATAAATGGACGCGGGAATTCAGGCACGGCGCGTGCTGGCGCGGCATGTCTACTATACTGTGCGAAGTGCACCACAGTAGGATGCGAATTTAAGTGATTTGTTTCTCATAAATATAATTATTATTGTACCGGATTCGACTATCATTTTCATTATCAAATGCTTACTGATTCTCAAAAATTTTCTATTATTGTCTAACTTTTGAATTGATTTTCCAGGCTCTCGTGACAGCAGTGAGGCGGTCAATTTCACGCGAAAGGAGCTGTTTGATTTATTCGCTGACCATTTGAATGATAATGCGAATGACGTGTATGAAATCTTGGAGGTCGAATTGTCTAAAAAATTCCATTGCTCATACACATTATCTGCGGATGAAAAACAAACAATTCGCAAGTTATTATATGATATGAAAGACAAGTGGCAAAAAGCTAGAAGAATGAAGGCTAGGTTTATGGAGAAAAATACGGATTGGCTTAGCACAATCGTCACCTTTGGAAACGATACGGAAATTTCGAAGGAAAACAAAGATTCAGATGCAGTTCGTGGGCCTGGTCGACATTCGCAGAGCTTCGAGGACTCCAGTGAGCGGTCGAAACGGAGAAAAACTGCAGCAATTCGTGAGCAGTCCAGTGCCGAAGAGCTTGCATTTGCCACCCACATGAGTCTTCGAGCTGCAGGAAAATTGGATGCAGCAAAAGTGGTGAAAGAGGTTGCTCTGGGCAGTCCTACAAAAGCGTCCAAATACAAGGAAGCCTTACGCACTGTTACGGACATGACGACCAATCATTATTCCGCTGATGCTGCGTTATCTCTTATAATTGAATACCGAATGTCTAAACATGTATATCAGGGAATACGGTCTGGAGCACTTGAACTAAATTCGAAGATATACCCATCGTACAAATCTGTGTTGGAGGCGAAGAAAAAATGTTATCCACCCAAAGATGACATCACGATTACTGAGAGTAAAGCTATGGTCAAACTTCAAGCACTGTTAGACCATACAGCGAGTCGCATATTAGCAGTGCAAAGTGAAGTTTTGCATCTCCTCCCATCCAGCAAAATTTATAAATTGAATTTTGTCTGCAAATGGGGATGCGACGGAACATCTGGGCAAAGTACGTTCAAACAAAAATTTGATAATGACGACGGAGATAAAACAGACGCAACTATTTTCTTCACTTCCCTCGTGCCACTGCAGCTCGTGTTTGTTGACGGGGGTGATAACGAAGGAATAACCGTGTGGAAAAATCCGCGACCCTCCTCCCCTCGATTCTGTAGGCCAATAAAAATCGAGTTTTTGAAAGAGACTGCAGAAGGCACCCGAAATGAAGTTCGAAACATCAAGGAACAAGAAGAGCAGCTTCAACCTTTTCATACGATTGTGAACGGAAAAGAAGTCACTGTATCCTACAAATTGGCCTTAACAATGGTTGATGGAAAAGTCTGCAATTCACTAACATCTACTGCATCAAGTCAACGATGTTATCTTTGCGGTGCTACATCCAAAGAATTCAACGACATCGACAACATTTTGAAGAGGAAAATAAATGAAGATCATTTACAATATGGGATATCATCACTGCACGCGTGGATTCGTTTTTTCGAGTGCCTTATACATATTTCATACAGATTAGAAATTAAAAAATGGCAGGCCGATAAGAAAAGCATCGAAAGTCGGAAAAAGACCATCCAAAAAGGTTTCCGTGAACGATTGGGACTTTTGATTGATCAACCAGAACAAGGATATGGTAGCACGAATGACGGTAATACTGCTCGTCGTTTCTTTCAAAATTCCGATGTTTCCGCATCTCTAACGGGAATAGATGAGGATCTAATCAAAAGATTCCACGTGATCTTGCAAATAATATCGTGCGGGTTTGAAATAAATGTTGATGAATTTGAAAAATACGCTGTAGAAACAGCCCATAGATACGTGCTACTATATCCTTGGTATTACATGCCGACTACTGTGCACAAACTTCTAATTCACGGCCCAAAAATAATAGGGGCTTCCATGTTGCCGATAGGACAGATGTCCGAGGAAGCCCAGGAATCTTGCAATAAATATATAAAATCATTTAGACTAGACTTTGCTAGAAAATTTAGTAGGAAACAAAATATGGAGGATGTTTTTGCGCGGCTTTTGATTGCATCTGACCCTGTTATCTCAAGTTTGCGTAAACTACCAGCTAAGTCAAGCAAATCATTATCGCGTGAAGCCATGGCTTTGTTGGAATCGCCAACTGCAAACAAACCAAGAGTAGTTGCAATGTCTGACTGCAGCGACTCTAGCGACAATAACGATAGCGATTCGATAGCAATTGGAGCCTTTAAGATTAAGTGCCTTTACATCATTTTATTATATGAATGTAATATTTAATGTAATTTCTTAATAAATAAGTATTTGTATTCAAATTCGTATTAACATTTACATACTTTCCCCTTGGTACCTAATTCCATAGAGATTAATTCAAGTTTAAATAAAATTATCGGCCATTTTTGGGCCGCCATTTTGATTTCTGCAAATTTGACTTCAGATTCGTGTTCAGCAACCTCGAAAACCCCCTGGTACCAAATTCCATAAAGATTGATTCAAGTTTAAATAAAATTACCCGCCATTTTTGGGCCGCCATTTTATTTTTTGGAAATTTGACTTCAGATTCGTGTTCAGCGACCTCGAAAACCCCCTGGTACCAAATTCCATAAAGATTGATTCAAGTTCAAACAAAATTATCCGCCATTTTTGGGCCGCCATTTTATTTTTTGGAAATTTGACTTCAGATTCGTGTTCAGCGATCTCAAAAACCCCCGAGTAATGAATCTGATAGCGATTCGATAATACCTTCTATATTTGGCCAGCGATTCGGGATTTGGAACCACTGTGCAACGGTCTGGAATTCTCCAAACTGTCCAGGGACGGTCTGGAATTTTTCCAAACTATCCTGGGACGGGTTGGAATTTTTCCAAACTGTCCTGACACGGTCTGGAATTTTTCCAAACTGTTCGAAACGGTCTGGAATTTTCCAAACTGTTCAGGGACGGTCATGAACTTTTCCAAACTGTCCTGAGACGGTCTGGAATTTTTTCAAACTGTTTTGAACGGTCTGGAATTTTCCAAACTGTCCAGGGGCGGTCTGAAATTCTTTCAAACTGTCCCGGCACGGTCTGGAATTTTTCCCAACTGTCCCGGGATGGTCTGGAATTTTTCCAAACTGTCCCGAACGGTCTGAAATTCTCCAAACTGACCAGTGACGGTCTAGAATTTTTGGAAACTGTTTCAGAACGGTTTGGAATTCTTTCAAACTGTCCCAGGACGGTCTGGAATTTTTCCAAACTGTCCCAAACGGTCTGGAATTTTCCAAACTGTCCAGGGACGCTCTGTACCTTCTCCACACTATCCAGGGACGGTCTGAAATTTTTTAAAACCATCCCGGGATGGTTAGGAATTTTTCAAACTGTCCTGAGATGGTCTGGAATTTTTCCAAACTGTCCTGACCGGTCTGGAATTCTCCAAACTATCCAGGGACGGTCTGGAATTTTTTCAAACTGTTTCGGAACGGTTCGGAATTTTTTCAGACTGTCCTAGGACGGTCTGGAATTTTTCCAAATCATCCCGAACGCTCTGGGATTTTCTAAACGATCCAGGAATGCTTTGGAATTTTTCCAAACTATTCCGGGACGGTTTGGAATATTTCAAAACTGTCCTGAAACGGTCTGGATTTTTTCCGAAGCGTCCCGATCTGTCTGAAATTTTCCAAACTGTCCCGGAACGGTTTGGAATTTTTCCAGACTGTCCCAGGACGGTCTGGAATTTTTCCAGATTTTCGCGAACGGTCTGGATTTTTCTAAACTGTCCAGGGACGGTCTGGAATTTTTCCAAACTATCCTGGGACGGGTTGGAATTTTTCCGAACTGTCCCGGGACTTTTGGAATCTTTCCAAACTGTCCCGAATGGACTGGAATTTTTCTGAACTGTCCCGAGACGGTCTGGAATTTTTTCAAACTGTCCCGGGACGGTCTGAAATTTTTATGAACTGTCCCGGGACGGTCTGAAATTTTTCCAAACTGTCCCGGGACGGTCTTGAATTTTTCCAGATTTTCGCGAACGGTCTGGATTTTTCTAAACTGTCCAGGGACGGTCTGGAATTTTTCCAAACTATCCTGGGACGCGTTGGAATTTTTCCAAACTGTCCCGGGACGATTTGGAATCTTTCCAAACTGTCCCGAATGGTCTGGAATTTTTCTGAACTGTCCCGAGACGGTCTGGAATTTTTTCAAACTGTCCCGGGACGGTCTGGAATTTTCTAAACTATTCAGGGACGGTCTGGAATTTTTCCAAACTATCCAGGGATGTTCTGGAATCTTTCCAAACTGTCCCGGGACGGTCTGGAATTTTTCAAAACTGTCCCGAATGGTCTGGAATTTTCCAAACTGTCCAGGGACGGTCTGGAATTTTTCCGAACTATCCAGGGACGTTCTGGAATCTTTCCAAACTGTCCCGGGACGGTCTGGAATTTTTCAAAACTGTCTCGAACGGTCTGGAATTTTCCAAACTGTCCAGGGACGGTCTGGAATTTTTCCGAACTGTCACCAACGGTCTGGAATTCTCCAAACTGTCCAGGGACGGTCTGGAATTTTTCCGAACTATCCTGGGACGGGTTGGAATTTTTCCAAACTGTCCTGACACGGTCTGGAATTTTTCCAAACTAGTCAAAACGGTCTGGAATTTTCCAAACTGTTCAGGGACGGTCATGAATTTTTCCAAACTGTCCTGAGACGGTCTCGAATTTTTTCAAACTGTTTCGAACGGTCTGGAATTTTCCAAACTGTCCAGGGGCGGTCTGAAATTCTTTCAAACTGTCCCGGCACGGTCTGGAATTTTTCCCAACTGTCCCGGGATGGTCTGGAATTTTTCCAAACTGTCCCGAACGGTCTGAAATTCTCCAAACTGACCAGTGACGGTCTAGAATTTTTGGAAACTGTTTCAGAACGGTTTGGAATTCTTTCAAACTGTCCCAGGACGGTCTGGAATTTTTCCAAACTGTCCCGAACGGTCTGGAATTTTCCAAACTGTCCAGGGACGCTCTGGACCTTCTCCACACTATCCAGGGACGGTCTGAAATTTTTTTAAACCATCCCGGGATGGTTAGGAATTTTTCAAACTGTCCTGAGATGGTCTGGAATTTTTCCAAACTATCCCGACCGGTCTGGAATTCTCCAAACTATCCAGGGACGGTCTGGAATTTTTTCAAACTGTTTCGGAACGGTTCGGAATTTTTTCAGACTGTCCTAGGACGGTCTGGAATTTTTCCAAATTATCCCGAACGCTCTGGGATTTTCTAAACGATCCAGGAATGCTTTGGAATTTTTCCAAACTATTCCGGGACGGTTTGGAATATTTCAAAACTGTCCTGAAACGGTCTGGATTTTTTCCGAAGCGTCCCGATCTGTCTGAAATTTTCCAAACTGTCCCGGAACGGTTTGGAATTTTTCCAGACTGTCCCAGGACGGTCTGGAATTTTTCCAGATTTTTGCGAACGGTCTGGATTTTTCTAAACTGTCCAGGGACGGTCTGGAATTTTTCCAAACTATCCTGGGACGGGTTGGAATTTTTCCAAACTGTCCCGGGACGGTTTGGAATCTTTCCAAACTGTCCCGAATGGTCTGGAATTTTTCTGAACTGTCCCGAGACGGTCTGGAATTTTTTCAAACTGTCCCGGGACGGTCTGGAATTTTTCCAAATTGTCTAGAACGGTCTGGAAGTTTCTATACTATTCAGGGACGGTCTGGAATTTTTCCAAATTGTCTAGAACGGTCTGGAAGTTTCTATACTATTCAGGGACGGTCTGGAATTTTTCCAAACTGTCACCAACGGTCTGGAATTTTCCAAACTGTCCAGGGACGTTCTGGAATTTTTTCAAACTATCCAGGAACGTTCTGGAATCTTTCCAAACTGTCCTGAGACGGTCTGGAATTTTTCCAAACTGTCACGACCGGTCTGGAATTCTTCAAACTATCCAGGGACGGTCTGGAATTTTTCCAAACTACCCAGGGACGGTCTCGATTTCTTTTAAACTACTCCGGGACTTTTTGGAATTTTTCCAAACTGTCCTGAGACGGTCTGGAATTCTTCCAAACTGTCCCGAACGGTCTGGAATTATCCAAACTGTCTAGGGACGGTCTGGAAATTTTCCAAACTGTCTCGAAACGGTCTGGAATTTCCTAAACTATCTAGGGACGGTTTGGGATTTTTCAAAACTATTCCAGGATGGTCTGGAATTTTTCCAAACCGTCCCGAACGGTCTGGAATTTTTCAAACTGTCCAGGGACGGTCGAAAATCCTTTCAAACTGTCCAGGGACGGTTTGGAATTCTTTCAAACTGTCCCGAAACGGTCTGGAATTTTTCCATAGTGTCCCAAACGGACTGGAATTTTCGAAACTGTCCAGGGACGGTCTGGAATTTTTCCAAACTGTCTCGAACGGTCTGGAATTTTCCAAACTGTCTAGGGATGGTCTGGAATATTCCCAAGCTTTCCTGAACGGTCCGGAATTCTCCAAACTGTCTAGGGACGGTCTGGAATCTCTCCAAACTGTCCGAAGATGGTCTGGAATTTTTCTACACTGTCCCAGGACGGTTCGGAATTTTCCCAAACTGTCCTGGGACAGTCTGAAATTTTTCCGGACTGTTCCGAACTGTCTGGAATTTTCTTAACTGTCCCGGAACGGTTTGGAATTCTTTCAAACTGTCCCGGGACGGTCTGGAATTTTTCCAAATTGTCCCGAACGGTCTGGAATTTCCTAAACTATCCAGGGACGGTTTGGGATTTTTCAAAACTATTCCGGGATGGTCTGGAATTTTTCCAAACCGTCCCGAACGGTCTGGAATTTTTCAAACTGTCCAGGGACGGTCGAAAATTCTTTCAAACTGTCCAGGGACGGTTCGGAATTCTTTTAAACTGTCCCGAAACGGTCTGGAATTTTTCCATAGTGTCCCAAACGGTCTGGAATTTTCAAAACTGTCCAGGGACGGTCTGGAATATTTCCAAACTGTCCTGAACGGTCTCAAATATTTCAAACTGTCCAGGGATGGTCTGGAATCTCTCCAAACTGTCCGAGGATGGTCCGGAATTTTTCTACACTGTCCCAGGACGGTTCGGACCTTTCCCAAACTGTCCTGGGACAGTCTGAAATTTTTTCGGACTGTCCCGAACCGTCTGGAATTTTCCAAACTGTCCCGGAACGGTTTGGAATTTTTCCAAACTGTCCCGGGACGGTCTGGAATTTTTTCAAATCGTCCCGAACGGTCTGGAATTTTCCAAACTGTCTAGGGACGGTCTGGAGTTTCTCCAAACTATCCAGGGACGGTCGGGAATTTTTCCAAACTATCCCAGGACTGTTTGGAATCTTTTTAAACTGTCCTGAGACGGTCTGGAATTCTGCCGAACTGTCACGAACGGTCTGGAATTTTCCAACTGTGCAGGGACGGTCTGGAAATTTTCCAAACTGTCCCGAAATGGTCTGGAATTTTTTAAAACTATCCAGGGACGGTCTGAAATTCTTCCAAACTGTTCCGGGACGGTTTGGAATTATTTCAAACTGTCCCGGGATGGTCTGGAATTTTTCCAAATTGTCCCGAATGGTCTGGAATTTTTTAAACTATCCAGGGACGGTTTGGAATTTTTCAAACTGTCCAGGGACGGTTTGAAATTTTTCCAAACTGTCCCGGGACGCCTCAAAATTCTTCCAAACTGTCCCGAACGATCTGGAATTTTCCAAACTGTTCAGGGACGGTCCGAAATTTTTTCAAACTGTCCCGAACGGTTTGGAATTTCCCAAACTGTCCAGGGACGGTCTGGAGTTTCTCCAAACTATCCAGGGACGGTCGGGAATTTTTCCAAACTATTCCAGGACTGTTTGGAATCTTTTCAAACTGTCCTGAGACGGTCTGGAATTCTTCCGAACTGTCACGAACGGTCTGGAATTTTCCAACTGTGCAGGGACGGTCTGGAAATTTTCCAAACTGTCCCGGAACGGTCTGGAATTTTTTACAACTATCCAAGGACGGTCTGAAATTCTTCCAAACTGTCCCGGGACGGTTTGGAATTATTTCAAACTGTCCCGGGATGGTCTGGAATTTTCCCAAATTGTCCCGAACGATCTGGAATTTTCCGAACTGTCCAGGGACGGTCCGAAATTTTTTCAAACTCTCCCGAACGGTTTGTAATTTTCCAAACTCTCCCAGGTCGGTTTGTAAGTAGTGAAACACCGCGAGTTCCAGCTAGATTAGTGTTAGTGCACACAGACACACCCCCACACACACGCACATTCTATAATTTTCCGCTACCCAGCTTCCTACAACGCAATCTCGTCGATGCGTCTAGTTTAAATAATTGGTATACAGGTGAAAATAATTGCATGGTCATGTATAGAACTAGATTTCTTGACGTTTTGGTCCCTCGAGCCTACATTCATATAATTGCAGCATGCAACTATTCCGCACACAATCTTATACAAAGTTGCATCAAGATAATTGATGTACAGCGTTACTGCGTGCATATAAAATCTGGGATAAGAGACATACAATGTAACGTCTTGATTATAGCGCATAGACGTGTAAAAACAGCAGGCTCAATGAATCTTTTTTCTCGCAACAAAATCAGCGATATCGGTTCGCATATAAAAGGAGCCGATCAGAACACCACAGCCATCAGAAAACCCGCAGCATCAGCAGCTTCAACAGCATTTTCTTGATTCGGAGAACAGTCTTACAGCTACACGGGGTATACCAGTAAACAGTGCAGTCGTATACCAGTAAACAGTGCAGTCGTATACCAGCGGTCAGAAGCAGATTCCACAGCCATCATAAAAAGCACAGTACTAGCAGCTTCAACAGCATCTTCTTGATTCAGAGAAACAGTCTAGCCGCTACACCGGTATACCAGTGAACAGTGCAGTCGTATACCAGCAGCCAGAAGCAGATTCTAAAACATCTCAGCCATTACAATACCAGCATCAAATCTCCTAACTTGAAGTAAATGTCGAATGATATGCAACCGAAATTCTTCGTCGAATGACGATAATATATTAATATTAATATTTGTTACAGCTTTTAACTAATTCAAAATGGCTCTATCATTACCCCAATCGAAGAGCAACAACAAAAACAACTCTCGAAAGGAAACCTTCAGCAAGACGAGATATCACGCCAGACTGTTGAAAACGCAGTATCAATTAACCGAATCAAATACTAAAAATATTGATATAGCAATCAGTCTGCGGGACGGCTCGGAATGTGATGTTAATGTCCGATTAACGGACAACTACGGAAAAGAGATTATTATGTCATTAAAGATGTATGATGTTATTTTGAGCCGTTCAGAGGAAATTACCGAATTGCTAAGCGAGGAAAAAACTCCGGCACAAGATATATTAACAATAGAAGGCTATTTATTAGAAATAATGAGGTTGGACAACCAACCAGTTCTTAAGATATCCGGAGGGTTCAACGCCATCATAATAATGAAACCGATGTTCATTAATCTTTGTAAATTGGAGAGTTGCATTAGAGTATATATTGCTAAGTTGACGAACCGAATACCTGGAGTTGAAGAAAGGATCCAGATTTTGAAAGAAATCATCCGCGACGTAGAGCTGCTCACAAACCAATTCTGCGTCGATGTTGGCGTAATTTCAAAAGCTATAAAACAGACGAAGCATTTCGACTCAAAGTCGCTTATAGATGATGAAATTTTAACATTAGCTCTGAGGCAGCTCGCAATCATTGATTAGAAAAAAAAAATATTTGTATACTATGTTAAGGTGGAGGATAGAACTAAGAAAGGACGTACATGTCAAATATATGTTCGTACGAGTTATTTATTTGTTATTCAATAATAAAAAAAACATTGTATATGTAATCTTTAATAATTTTTGACGGAATAAATCAATATCAGAACATTTTTTTTGTATTAAATTTGTGGATCCCCCACTTCTAGAAATGTGTTATACAACAGATGCACCTCGTCCACGGCACATTTCCCCGAATGTCCTAGACAGGGTGTCGTGGGAGACAGCCGAGTCTCGACACATTCGTCTCCGCAATCAGCAACATCAGTCAAGTTGGATCGGTGTCGATTCGCTAGGAAAGCGATCCATTCAGCCTTTTCAAGCCCTTCACAATAGAGTTTATTGTTTCCATAGTTGACTGCTTCCGTGATTATTTGAAACCGATCTGCGTAGGGCGTACATCCATCAGACCATTTTAGACCATGATGGTTTTTAGTCAACCACATAGCCTGTCTACGACTTTTCGTATCGAGTAGCTCGTATGGATACGGAGCTTGAAATATGTGGTGCGTGAATATTCTACTAGTACTCAAGCACGCAAACTCTTTAACAATGAACTTATTCAGAGTCTTTGAACCCCTGTACGTCGACAAACGTTGCCGTTTCGAGACTTGAAGCGAATGACTACCCCTCCAACACGTTACCGCTTTATATATACATACGCGACGACCTGGTCTAGCTGAATTTATTTACAGAATTTTTCGCACTACGTTGCTTAACGAATTGTAGTCGTACATCTTATCGTGTATAATTAGACAGTATGCGGCAGTGTTTTCAGGGATATTTGCCCCACATTGAAATTCCAAACGAACGTCAACAGATGCGCTCTTGATTGATTCATTTTGTCTCGAACAGTCGATGACAGCGATCGGAGCATAGTTTTTAAACTCTGTAAACGATAACAACGGATATTCTTCTTCGTTGTAATAGGATGCTCCAAATTTATAATAAATGTCATACAAAAGGGCGTATTGATTTTTCGAAAAATTTAGATTCAAATTGTCATACGGATACGATTCAAAATTTAAATAAAGTTTGACATCAGTCAGATTACAATGATCGAATTGACTATTGTTTTCAACAAGAATATTTGTTCGACTGGTTTGTAACGCTAAGATAACATATCGAGGTTTTTCTGTATAAGCAGACGTTTTGATTGCCCAGGTATGTTTTTCCGTGTTCTGAAGAATCGGATATTCATATAAATCCCACGAACGAAAACAAAGATTCAGAGATTTACCGCTTTCAAGCACGCTGAGTAATGTTAATTTTTGTAGATCTTCTACATTAATGTGGGGCATTCTCCATTGTACTTTCAATACTTTGCATTTCAGATTGTTCGCACTCTCGCCGGAGGTAAAAATATTTGCATCAGTTCTTGAACGAATCAATATTAATTCATGTCGAGCGTTCATAACAATATGTTTATAGCCTTCGCAAAACCCTAACAGGGTATTCAACGGAATACAGCAATTCACGTTCGAAGCAGTTTTTTGTAAAACTTTTCCAGATAAATTCCATCCAGCGATTTCGAGCGCTCTGCTTTTGTCCGCGGTGACTGAGAGATAATTCTTCAATGTAGTAGTAATTCCAACGTTCTTGCAATGATCTATTTCAACTCCGTTCAACTCATAGCGAATTTCGTCGAATAAAAAAGCGGCAAAGGTTTTGGCCAGATTGAATTGAGTTATGTTTCCAATTCCCTCGCAAACACCCTCGATATAAAGATAACTGCCGCTTGGTAAAACGTACAAATCCTGTTGTTGGATCGGAATACTAATTTCATCGTTATTGTCGAGCGACGAACTTGCATACGGGTTATGTCCATGAATTTCCATTCGCGTGACACGATTATCGAAGACCGGTTCACTGGTAATATTAAGCATATCGGCCATCTTGAACAACTGCGAATCCCGAAGATTCTAGAAATTTCCGATTGCGATTTTTCAGCAGATTCGAACGATGAGGACGAGAATATGCGTTGACTCCTTTACCTTTCAGAGTTCTCGTATTACTAACTACAATTGAATCTGCCGACGGGTATTTGTATGAATTACGAGCGTTGTTATAAATCAACATTTTTCAATTATCAATTGGTTTTATATGCAATCGTACTGTCACTTCTTCACCGCGGAAATCAACCACTTTATTGTTCTGATCGACGATCCGAATAGTGATGTTGGTAATGTTACGCGTGCTGACTGGCAGGTAAATGACGTTTGTGGGAGATTCCATTATTTTATATCCCGGTGGCACATTGGGAAAAAATTCATGTATCGTGTGGCTAGGCTGATTGTTGGATTGTTGCTGTAGGCGCTTGTCGCTATATTGCATTCTATTCGTATTATATTCACTTGAACAATATCGACGGGGGAATCTGATTCGTGAGGAGAGTTTGGTTCTAACACACGTGGAGCAAATCCCAGCATCCGACCGACGCTGTTAGATTTTGTAAAGTCAATTCGGTATCGGCTAGTTATTTCGCTTTTCAATGTATTATTATTGGCAACCAATTGAAAAATTGGATCATCATCATCATCATCCTTAGCCGATCTAAACATAGCGTTGGTGGCAAGCTCCATTTGTTTTATCATTGCTTAATTTATATATTCGCTGATGTTGTCGATTTCGTACGATCCGGTAGGAATCTTGATCACTTTATTGTCAAAATGTATCAGATTATTTCCCATCGAAATATTTGGAATAGAGTTGTAGGTTTGAAAATTGATTAGACCCAACACATGCTCCGAGTTAGCCTCCAACGTTATCGGTGGAAAATAGTCTACGCTAAGAACGGAAGATTTCCCGGACAGAGTTAGTGTTAGCGACATTGTCGACTGTCACATTCCCACCTACCTACAACGCCAACAGACGACTCTGAAACTTCTTTACCCTTTAACGATACCATACCATGCAGTACTACGTAAGAAACTACCATATCGACTAAAGATCACGCAAGGCTTACCATATGTAGATTCATACCACACATGGGTAACACATCAGCCATACCACACCAAGATAATACACCAACACATAATACAGCATACCCTTGCCTGTTCTTCAGTAGATACATTACCTTTAAACACACACTATACTCATACCTATATTTTAATTCGTTATTAAACCCATATATACACAAACATACATTATATATATATATTCACATATACCTTACCATATGTATCTTATACTCATTATACTTTAACTTTATAGTCAAAGACTCATATATATGTATATATATATACATATATACTGTTAATCAATGTAAAACGTATACTATAATACATATACTATAAGACGACCCAACCCATGCAAGGACTCAGTACAGACTAAGGATGAGTAACCCTGAGCGGCTCAAGCGATGGCTTATCTAACGGTATCTTGTTTTTCACTTCAAAGTTGTTTACGCATAAACTCCGACCAGCCCAAACATAAACCACGCTCGAGCAACTGCAGGATGTTTACTTAGGATATCGAGTATCATAAATAAGATTAGGAACCGTTTATTAAAACTGTTTATTAAAATTTGTTATTAGAAGTATTGAATATACCAAACACTAACATCCGGCTAAGGCCTACGTGACCAAAATGCAAAACACTTAGTCATATGCAGCTGCACAGAGTCCAAGCGTGAGATTGGAATGCGGGTTAAATAAAAACAACCCCACTACTCTAAGATAGAATACTATATAAACCCCTACCACAAAGGCAGTTCAGTTCAGTCATACTTTCGATTCAGTACACGTCTAAACCTCGTTACGATCACTTCAAATAATTAAGTTCAAGCCACTGCTCTTGCTTAAATAAATCACGGATAATATATTCATTAAATAATTGAGTCCAAGCCACTGCTCTTGCTCAAACACATTAGAATATATCGTGCATACAATAAACTGAACTCCTGGGTGAAATAATACTTCAAATAAACTTAGTGTATCAAATAAGTGTTCAAATAAACTTCATTACCCAGTAAAACTGCGTTAAGCTACATCAAAACCCTCACAAAGGTAAATTCATGACTCTTTTACATCGTATCCTATACATCCATTAATTAAGGCTAGTATATATCAATATATAACTCAGCCAGATTAACTAATTCCATATTAACTACGGCTATTGTGAATTCCTAGCCATTATATAGGCTGGAACTATATTGCTTAGCCAGGTTAATTATCCTACATACACCTGACATCGTATTTTCGAGATTAATGACTAAGGCTAAAGTTTCATGACTTTTAAGCCAACGTTAATTCTCCTATTGGTTAACGCGGCTGATTTTAGTAAATCCAGCCTGAACCAAATACTTTAGTTAGCAGGCTAGAATAAATTCTTAGCCCTAAATAAAGTCTTTATACCTCAGGCTGATCGCTCTAGACAAGCCAAGGGATACACTCATATCCCCAGCGTTAAGGCCAAGTCCTCTGTTACTCTGGCCAAACGCTAATTTCTACCTGTTCCTCTCCTGTAGATGTACGGAGTTGTGGGTCACAAAAAGAGGCACCGTGCAGGTAAAAAGGTACGAGAAAGGATTACCAAAGCGATCGCTAGAGATAAGCGAATATACGAAAGCCTCCAGGCTAGATACCCCCAGCATATCGACCTATTGGGAGAAGCCATCTACGAAGGGTACGGGCACACTTCGTACCAATCAGACTCTAGTACTGACACGATAGTATTAGAGAGGGAACCGCCCCTTCAACAGGAACCAGCCACTGGGTACTACACCAACCAACCAGCATCGAGCTCCGCCCATCCGGACACTTCATTGGAACCAACAGCGGAGTATCACACCCACCAATCAGAGGGCTACCAACACGACTTCATACGAGAAATATTATCCAATACCAACCAGGAGTACGAATATCTAACCACTCCACCTCAGATTGTGGTACACCACTCTGTGGACTTCCAGGGACCACAGTGTGTTATAAGCACGTACGAGACTACCCTTAACCAGCACATCATCAACACCGCACCCGCTGACCATCATAATCAACCCTCTACGCCCAAAATCGTTGAGATAATTGAATTGGATTAAGGGAAATAAAACGTAAGCATACAATAAAGAACATTCATTTTCATTTATAATAAAGAGTGTATATTTGTCAATTATTTTACCTTGTAAGCCTCCCCGTGAGTCCCGTTCATGTGAACGATTTTATAAAGGAGGTAGTCTAGGAACCTGAGTTGGGGATCTCTCACGATTTTCCTCAGCCAGTCTGTAACATCTAGAAGTAATTTTTGGTGACAGCGGTGGGATTTTCTCACGGTTAGGTAAAAATCATTGTTAAATACACACTCAAATTGAAATATTTCCAAAAACACATTTAAAATGGAAACTAGACTCAGAGCAGCAGCAGCGGCAAGCGATAAACCGCTCGATCCTAAGGAACTCTTACAATTAAATATAGAACTAGCTGAAAAACTAAAACAAATAGAACAAAGGGAAACAGAAGTCCTTAGAATACAAAAGAGTCTCTCTTCAAAAGAACAAAAACAACAGGCAAAAGAATCAGAACTAATAGAAAAAAACAGACTCTTACAAGAACAAATAAACACATTAAAAACTCAAAGTGAACAACAGAAACAACTAGAACAGGAATTACAAAACCTACGTGCAGAAATAGCACCAACACAAACACGTACAGCAACAGATCAAGCTAACCCTAACACCTCTACTGTTAACAATAATACACCCATACCCATAAGACAAGCACCTGATCCACCTACTAATCAAACAAATACAAACCCGCCTAACAACACTCAAGCTCCAAACCCTCCAAACCCTCCAAATCCTCCAAATCCCCCAAACCCACCAAACCCTCCTTCTACATCAACACAGGAAGATGCGGTACAGACCCTTTCAAACGAACTACGAACGTTGCGAAGGGAAATGGAAATAATACGTAGACGAAGTGAACCAAGGTCTTCACCTTACGTTGCTCCAGCCTCAGACCATACCATTACAATGAAACAGGCAATTGAAATGATACCTACCTACAACGGGGAGTTATCCACACTGATGTCATTCTCGAGAGCCTGCAGAAGAGCAAAGGGGATGATTGCCCCCAACGCGGAAACAACCTTAGTAAAATTAATAAAAGGGAAACTCACCTCTCGAGCTGCCATGGCATTAGAGGACAGCGAGTTCAGCTCAATCCAAGAATTCCTAGATCAGCTCTTCGAGATATTTAGCCCTAACAGGTCAACAAATTTCTATAGGGGAGAACTGGCTAACATATATAAAAAACGAGACGAACACATAATCGAATACATAAGCCGAGTAAAAGATTTGAAAACCGCCATCTTGGAGGTGGAACGCAGAACCAACGGATACGTGGACACCGAAACAGTCGACATGGAAGCATTGGACAGTTTCCTCGACGGTCTCCCTGCAGACTATAGGAACGCCCTCCAGATTACTGGTGTACACACATTTAGCGAGGCGACCACTAAGGCAATCGAAATAGGAAAACGTTTCGATAAAGACAAGGAAAGGACAAGGGGAGACAAGGGAGACAAACCCACTCCCTATGTGAGAAAAACAGAACCGCCTACTTGTCTCAACTGCAAGCGGATTGGTCATGAAACAGAGAAGTGTAGGTTCCTCAAAAGAGAACCAACCTCTGCACCCTCTACACCCCGAAACCAACCAACTAGAGAATATGGGACGCAGAACAACCAAGTTCAAGGTAACTACGACAACAATAGGTCTCGACCAATCTACGGGCAAAGGCGAACCAACGACTACGACTCCAATAAGAGTTGCAAATTTTGTAAAAACATCGGGCACGACATAGACGAATGTAGGAAAAAGAAATGGGTGGATAACCAGAGGAAGATGGAACAACAAGGCAAGCCTCAGAACCAGGGAAACGCCCCAAGCCCCTCGGGATCAGGCACGAAACCCCGGGAGACAGGGCAAACACGTGCGGTAAACCCACTGACGACGCTAGAAGAAATTATATCGCTACCATCAACCTCAGCATCGGGTCAGTCCCAACTATAAATATCAAGTCTACAGACCTACAAGACGATGCCAAGCTCATGATCGACACAGGAGCAGAACCTAACATCATAAAGGCAAAAACTCTAAAATCATGGAAAAGAGTGAATACCTCAGATATCATTGAAATGAAAGGTATAACCGAAAATTTAATTAAATCCTTAGGCAGTACCGAAATAGACATCAGGGGACAAAAGGTACCTTTCCACGTAGTGGACAATGATTTCAAAATAAAACAAGATGGAATATTGGGGTCAGCTTTCTTCCACTCCACCAAGGCAACCATCGACTATGACAATGAATGTCTATCGGTCAACAACCAATCTCTACCTTTTATACCCAAAGAAATATTCTCAATTAAGGGTAGAACTACCCAACTAGTTCGTATAGACGTAAAAGAAACGGACCTAAGTGAGGGATATATTCCACAGCTCAAGGGAACAGACGGGATTTACGCAGGAGAAGTCTTAGTTAAGGTACAGGACCAACAGGTAACAATACCAATAACAAATACTACGGGAAGAGAACTAACCTTCGAGACACCCGAAGTAGAAATCCTACCTTACTACGGCTTACCAAGCATACCCACACAAGTAAGTCTCACAAAAATGAACGTCCAAGAAAAATCAAAACGATTCAAAGCAATTACGCCTCTACTCAGATTGGAACACCTGAATCAGGAAGAAAAAACCCATGTGGAAACACTCATAATGGAAAACACAGATCGATTTCACCTACCAGATGAACCTTTAGAATCAACCAACGCAATACATCATGGCATAACTACAACGGACGATACCCCTGTGAACACTAGACAATATAGGTTCCCGCCTATACACCGCGAAGAAATAAACAAGCAGGTATCGGAACTAGCGAAAAACAATATTATTAAGACTTCATTGTCGCCATATAACTCACCAATATGGATTGTACCTAAAAAGGAAGATTCTCAAGGAAATAAAAGATGGCGTATGGTCATCGACTACAGATCCTTAAATGAAAAGACAGTTGGGGACGCATACCCTCTGCCTAATATAACGGAAATACTCGATCAACTAGGAAGCGCAAAGTACTTCTCAGTATTTGATCTGGCCTCCGGGTTTCATCAAATACCCATGAAAGAAACAGATGGTCCAAAAACTGCATTCTCCACTCCATATGGACACTATGAGTTTACACGAATGCCATTCGGACTAAAGAACGCGCCAGCAACGTTCCAAAGACTAATGGATAACGTTCTCACCGGACTTCAAGGTAACGAACTGTTCGTTTACTTGGACGATATAGTCCTATACGCAAGTTCACTCCAAGAACACGAACGCAAGTTCAAGCTCCTTATGGAAAGATTACGACAAGCTAACCTTCAATTGCAACCGGACAAATGTGAATTTCTTAGAAGAGAAGTCATGTACCTGGGTCACATCATAAGTAAAAATGGTGTCAAACCAGACCCTAAAAAGATAGAAGCCGTGAAACACTTTCCAATACCAAAGAACTCGAAAAACATCAAACAATTCCTAGGACTCGCAGGCTACTACAGAAGGTTCATACCAAAATTCTCGCAAATAGCTAAGCCAATGACCGAACTCTTAAAGAAAACAAAACCATTTAAATGGACGGAGAAACAGCAAGAAGCTTTCGAAACGCTAAGAGATAAGTTATGTGAAAAACCAATCTTACAATACGCTGATTTCACAAAACCATTTATAATCACTACAGACGCCTCCGGTTACGCGATAGGAGGAGTCCTAAGTCAAGGGGAAGTAGGAAAGGATTTACCAATCGCTTATACATCCAGACTCCTGCAAGCAGCAGAATTAAATTACTCCACGATTGAGAAAGAACTACTGGCGATTGTTTATTGTGTATCTCACTTCAGATCGTACATTTATGGCACAAAATTCACCTTAATAACAGATCACAGACCACTCGTATGGTTAAACTCTGTTAAGGACCCTACTTCAAGACTGGTCAGATGGAGATTAAAACTGGCCGAGTACGAATACCAATTGATCTACAAACCAGGAACAATAAACGCCAACGCCGACGCTCTATCGAGGAATCCACCTGAGTTAGTAACCCCTGAAACAAATAAAGGAACAGTAAAAATAAACCGACTCATACGCGCTGAAGAAGATATCTTCGACACACCGGAAAACTATGCAATAGTACATACGGCATCACAAGACTTCCAACTTCAAAAGGGACTCGGTCCAAGATTCCTTGAGAAGGTAGGACAGGTAGACCGATTAAAATCCTATAACACACCAATAGGCGGACTAACAGCTGTAAACCACGAAGGAAGAATCATAATCTACCTAGTAATTAAAGAAAAAGAAGCAGATGAAGCCAAAATAGAAGACATTAAAAAATCTCTCGAATTACTACATAAACTAACTAAAGAATATTCAATCTTCTACCTGGCATTGACGAACCTGGATCTAGAGGAAAACAATTTACAATGGGAACAAATAGAACCAACGCTTTTGGAACTCTTTGGCAGGATGCCCTACAAGGTCAGGATACATAAGGAAGGACCTCAATACCCAGTAGTTTTTCCTATACAGCACGACTCAATTCCTCAAGAAATAAGGCAAATACTCCAGAAAGCAAAGATAACCGCTCTCACTCACGAAACAGAATCGTCCGACGAAGAAATCTTCCCAATTCCTAACAAAACTAACCTACAGGAAGTAAATCAAGACCTGTTCACAATCGACCAAACTTATTCTCTGGCACATTGCGTAGCCGAAGATTTTAGAATGGGAGCAGGAATAGCACTCGAATTCAAGAAACGATTTAATCAGGTAGACGAACTAAAAGAACAAGGTAAGACTGTCGGAGAAGTGGCCTACATCAAAGACAATGATAGATATTTGTTTTACCTCATAACCAAGCAGGAAAGTAACGGGCTACCAGAATTTGAAGATCTAATCACAAGCCTCAACAGCCTCAAAGATATCTGCATGAAACTAAACATATTCAAACTAGCCATGCCTCGCATTGGTTGCGGACTGGATCAATTATTCTGGCCTCACGTAAAAAACGCAATAACTAAAACATTCAAACCTCCTTTTGAAATCCTCATATGCAATTTTACGCCACCAAGAGCTACACCTAAGAAACCTCCTGATAAACAAAATGTACCAACCATACATGACACCAATGAACTAACGTTACCTGACAATACGGAAACCAACGAACTAATACTACCTGATGACCTCAGCGAAATCTCGTCAGAAGACGAAGACCTACCTGACGACACAGACAGTGACCAGGATAGTGAAACCGACGACGAAATTTTTCAACCTGGAACAAATGAATACCAGCTTAGAGAACAAGATATACCTAGAATCACGACAACTAGAGACAGACTATCAATGCAGAAAGGCACTATAGTATACTTCATAACCTGTAAAGGGGACGCATACGATAACGGTTCACGAGAATTAAAAGAATTAAAATTACTACCTACATTCACAGATGTTACACTAGCTCGCGCTAAAGTTAACAAAGTCAAATCTAAAACTTACATAGCTTTACCAATAAAAGAAACAATAAAAACTAACTTAGATCACGAAATATTCACCGAAGCTATGAACTCTCTTATTAACGTTTTAAATGAATTAGAAATAACCTCATTCTCTATCGCAAAAACGCCTCATATAGACTCCTTAAATTGGAAAGAAATAGAAGCACAACTAAAAAACATAAACAGGGAACGTAGAATTCAAATTCAAATATGTACCAACCTTATAAGAACTCCACCAGAAGACGAACGGACTGACATTATAAATGAATATCATAGATCCGCACTAGGGGGTCATAAGGGAATGAATAAAACATATAATCGAATCAGACAATACTATTTTTGGGACGGGATGAAAAAACAAATACAAGAACTAATAGCAACATGTGTAGAATGTCAAACAAAAAAATTAACCAGAGTAAAAACTAAGCAACCTATGACTCTGACAGACACTCCTAACACAGCATTCGATAAAGTTTCTATGGACATTGTAGGTCCATTACCTCTAACCCCTTCTGGGAACGAGTATATCCTAACTATTCAAGACCAATTATCAAAATACTCATTAGCCATTCCTTTACTTGAAACTAATTCAATAGCTATTGCCGATGCTCTAATCACCCACTTAATTTGCAAATTTGGAGCACCAAAGCAAATTCTTACAGACCAAGGATCAAACTTGACAAGCTCTCTTATGAGAGAAATTGCAAAAAAATTTAAAATCAAACAATTAAGAACAACTGCATTCCACCCACAGTCAAATGGGTCCATTGAAAGGTCTCATCACGTTCTTATAGAATATTTGAAACAATTTATTGACAAAAATAATAACTGGGACCAATGGCTTCCACAAGCTATGTTCTCATACAACACTAGCACTCATGAGGGTACAAAATACACGCCCCACGAGCTGGTCTTCGGCAGGTTGGCACGCTTACCGTCGGATCACGAAGTTATTGAACAAACCACTGACCGAACCTACGAAGATTATCTCGTCGAGCTGTATTCGAAATTAAGAGAAATTCAAAACTTAGCTAAAGAAAATTTAGAAAAATCAAAAGTAAGATCAAAACATTACTATGATAAAAAAATCAATCCTTTACATTTAACGACCAACGATGAGGTATACCTTCTGAAGGAACCTCAACGGGGTAAACTAGGGG
Source organism: Macrophya alboannulata (assembly GCA_949628255.1). Taxonomy (NCBI): domain Eukaryota; kingdom Metazoa; phylum Arthropoda; class Insecta; order Hymenoptera; family Tenthredinidae; genus Macrophya; species Macrophya alboannulata. The sequence goes on from OX451213.1 coordinate 7,961,268, forward strand.
ACCAATACACTGGCCCATACAAAGTAATTGAAATCCTTGACAATCAAAATATTAAAATAAAGGTAAAAAAATAAGGATAGAATAGTTCATAGGAATAAGTTAAAAATAGCGCGTCTAAAATAAAGATCGTAACCTCTTCCAGATGAAGCTAATTCCTCCACCTGTAAGAGATTACCTCATCATGTTCGGAAAACAAAGGATAAACGCTAACCCAAGAACGTTACAAGTAGAACAAATAGCAACTAAAATTACGTTAAGACTTGATAGAACTTAAGTGCTTTGAAGCCGCAATCTTGGAGCACACCGCTAATAAAGGACTTTTACATACCAGAACATACAGATATTCAGCCTATACGACTAACGTAGACTACGAAGTTGGGACAATGGAAACCCTCATTACAAAACCATATGAAATAATTATTATATATGAATCTCACAAAGATATAGTAAACGCGTTAATACAAAACGATGCAAAACAGTGCTTTATTAGGGTTGTTCCAAACCCGCGACTCGAAGAATAAACTAAGAATAATTAAACTAGAATATTTAGAATTAAAATAAGACATAAACAAAAGGGTAAAGAAGCGGAACTTTGTTCCAGACTCGGACAGACATGAATTTATTCATATTCGCCCTGACTATCGGAGTAGCAAACGCACTAATCGGATATGACTGTGGCGGAGGTGGACTCAACATAACGACACTTAGCTTAATAGACTCAACCGACTGTGACTTACCTGAAGAAAAACCAAACATACAAGAAACCTACATACAACTGTTTCAACTATCCAAATTCAAACAAACAAGAGTTATGCAATGCCGAGTAGAAATCGACCGTACAGTATACCACTGTGGTATGCATTCACATATATCAATCACCGAAGGAGGCAGGCAAGCCTATATTAGGGAAGTCAGCGATACCGAATGTCAACACCTGCACGAGAGAGGCGAACTCAGCATTGGACACAACAAATACATTACCAACATCAAAAGAAATACTACGACAAGAACAACGGCAACAATAGCAGGAAGTATCAGCAAGGACGGAAGCTGCGAAGGAGAATTCTTTGACGATGGATACGGACAGTGGACTAAGGTAGTGGTCCAAGCAACTATTAAAATCTCCCTAACAATTCAAATGGGAATTGTAAGGCTCGATGAAAATAAGCTAACCTTAAGAAACGGAATCACCTGTGAACTCAACAAAAGAACGTGTTTCGACGAAGAGGGAGGCTACTCATTCTGGGCAGACACACCTGAAGACAGTTGCAGGTTCACTGATTACGACGTCCTATACGAAGGCATGGTCTCAAAAATAACAGAAAAAACAACAGACCCAACAGACGAAGCAATGACTATATACTCTATAGCATCCAACGATGTGACTTTTGCACTAGTTAAAACGACAGAAAAGAAAACCTGTGGTTACAATATATTCAGGACAGAACACCCTAAACTATTTATATTTGAAACAACACGAGGAAACACCTTTATACAGAAATCTCCAGTCAAAGTCGAAAACGTAGACATATTCTCTTACGTCAATTCTAAATTTATATACGTTGAAAGACATATCAAGAATCAACTCAATACTCTATACCGAGACATTATTACGCAAAAATGCGAATTAGAAAAACAGGTAATAAGGAACGCCTTAACAATAGCTACATTGTCTCCGGATGAATTCGCTCACAATCTCATGCAAAGCCCAGGCTATATGGCAACGATAGCTGGAGAAGTGGTCCATATTATAAAATGCATACCAATAGAATGCCAACTGAGACAAACAAACCACTGTTATTCAGAATTACCAGTTACTGTGAGAAATTCATCTCTATTCATGACACCTAAATCCAAAATAATCGTGAAGGTAGGGACGCAACAGGAATGCAATCCAATACTAGCGGCAATGTACAAAATCGAAGACACATGGTACAAGTTCACACCATCACCTGTAGACGTCATCCCTCCTAAATCATTAAGTCCAAAAACAAGGATGACCTGGAAGTACATCAGCGCCGGTCCACTGGGAACAAGCGGGATCTACCAGCAAAAGGATCTGGACAACCTCAGAGACCATTTACTATTCCCGGCAGAAAGACCAGCAGTGCTAAATACTATAGCTCGAGGAGCCACAGGTCATACAGTCACTAAAGAAGGAATATCTATCTACAACCTAATGGACGAATCAACTTTGAATAAAATCGCAGAATCAACAGGAAAAAGAATCTGGGTAGGATTCATGTCTTTTGGATCATTCTCAGCCGGATTCCTTGGAATATTTATAGTCATCCGAATTATAAAATTCATAATAGACACTATTATACATGGCTATACCATTCATGACATGTACGGATGGAGCATACATATCCTGGGAGCCCTATGGGGATCAGCAACTCATCTCATAACCCACCTAGGCAGGAGAACACCTTCCACCACGGACCCAGAGGAAGGACAAGAGGCAATACCGTCAACCCCTAACCCACCTACTAACACACCTACTGGTAAAGAAGAAACACCCACTCCAACAATAGAAGATCTCACCTATCGCCTAAGACAAATGCACGGCACTGCCGTCACATTTGAAACTCAGGGGGGAGGTGTCACATTCCCACCTACCTACAACGCCAACAGACGACTCTGAAACTTCTTTACCCTTTAACGATACCATACCATGCAGTACTACGTAAGAAACTACCATATCGACTAAAGATCACGCAAGGCTTACCATATGTAGATTCATACCACACATGGGTAACACATCAGCCATACCACACCAAGATAATACACCAACACATAATACAGCATACCCTTGCCTGTTCTTCAGTAGATACATTACCTTTAAACACACACTATACTCATACCTATATTTTAATTCGTTATTAAACCCATATATACACAAACATACATTATATATATATATTCACATATACCTTACCATATGTATCTTATACTCATTATACTTTAACTTTATAGTCAAAGACTCATATATATGTATATATATATACATATATACTGTTAATCAATGTAAAACGTATACTATAATACATATACTATAAGACGACCCAACCCATGCAAGGACTCAGTACAGACTAAGGATGAGTAACCCTGAGCGGCTCAAGCGATGGCTTATCTAACGGTATCTTGTTTTTCACTTCAAAGTTGTTTACGCATAAACTCCGACCAGCCCAAACATAAACCACGCTCGAGCAACTGCAGGATGTTTACTTAGGATATCGAGTATCATAAATAAGATTAGGAACCGTTTATTAAAACTGTTTATTAAAATTTGTTATTAGAAGTATTGAATATACCAAACACTAACATCCGGCTAAGGCCTACGTGACCAAAATGCAAAACACTTAGTCATATGCAGCTGCACAGAGTCCAAGCGTGAGATTGGAATGCGGGTTAAATAAAAACAACCCCACTACTCTAAGATAGAATACTATATAAACCCCTACCACAAAGGCAGTTCAGTTCAGTCATACTTTCGATTCAGTACACGTCTAAACCTCGTTACGATCACTTCAAATAATTAAGTTCAAGCCACTGCTCTTGCTTAAATAAATCACGGATAATATATTCATTAAATAATTGAGTCCAAGCCACTGCTCTTGCTCAAACACATTAGAATATATCGTGCATACAATAAACTGAACTCCTGGGTGAAATAATACTTCAAATAAACTTAGTGTATCAAATAAGTGTTCAAATAAACTTCATTACCCAGTAAAACTGCGTTAAGCTACATCAAAACCCTCACAAAGGTAAATTCATGACTCTTTTACATCGTATCCTATACATCCATTAATTAAGGCTAGTATATATCAATATATAACTCAGCCAGATTAACTAATTCCATATTAACTACGGCTATTGTGAATTCCTAGCCATTATATAGGCTGGAACTATATTGCTTAGCCAGGTTAATTATCCTACATACACCTGACATCGTATTTTCGAGATTAATGACTAAGGCTAAAGTTTCATGACTTTTAAGCCAACGTTAATTCTCCTATTGGTTAACGCGGCTGATTTTAGTAAATCCAGCCTGAACCAAATACTTTAGTTAGCAGGCTAGAATAAATTCTTAGCCCTAAATAAAGTCTTTATACCTCAGGCTGATCGCTCTAGACAAGCCAAGGGATACACTCATATCCCCAGCGTTAAGGCCAAGTCCTCTGTTACTCTGGCCAAACGCTAATTTCTACCTGTTCCTCTCCTGTAGATGTACGGAGTTGTGGGTCACAAAAAGAGGCACCGTGCAGGTAAAAAGGTACGAGAAAGGATTACCAAAGCGATCGCTAGAGATAAGCGAATATACGAAAGCCTCCAGGCTAGATACCCCCAGCATATCGACCTATTGGGAGAAGCCATCTACGAAGGGTACGGGCACACTTCGTACCAATCAGACTCTAGTACTGACACGATAGTATTAGAGAGGGAACCGCCCCTTCAACAGGAACCAGCCACTGGGTACTACACCAACCAACCAGCATCGAGCTCCGCCCATCCGGACACTTCATTGGAACCAACAGCGGAGTATCACACCCACCAATCAGAGGGCTACCAACACGACTTCATACGAGAAATATTATCCAATACCAACCAGGAGTACGAATATCTAACCACTCCACCTCAGATTGTGGTACACCACTCTGTGGACTTCCAGGGACCACAGTGTGTTATAAGCACGTACGAGACTACCCTTAACCAGCACATCATCAACACCGCACCCGCTGACCATCATAATCAACCCTCTACGCCCAAAATCGTTGAGATAATTGAATTGGATTAAGGGAAATAAAACGTAAGCATACAATAAAGAACATTCATTTTCATTTATAATGAAGAGTGTATATTTGTCAATTATTTTACCTTGTAAGCCTCCCCGTGAGTCCCGTTCATGTGAACGATTTTATAAAGGAGGTAGTCTAGGAACCTGAGTTGGGGATCTCTCACGATTTTCCTCAGCCAGTCTGTAACACGACACGCTACTGATGTGAGGATCCTCGGACGCAGGTGTTTTCTAATAGAAATTTTAAACATAGCTGTCCGCAGATATCGGTATCAAACTGCTGTAGATTGTTATAATTTTAGGTTATTCGGGCTCCGTTCTTTGCTAGATAATTCATAATCTCTACAGGCGGTCGTAAATTTCCGTAGCCGTCGAAATATTTGATTTGTCTACCGCACTTTGCATAAGCTATCCAATGCGTTCCACGATCGTCGTCCAGATTCACAATGCCGCTCTCAAAGTTCCAAGGATTTTTCGGGAGGTTAGATCGCGTAAATACGTCTCGGAAATTTGGAATAAATCAGGTCGCAAGCCGACGGAGCTGTACGCTGGACGTAACACCAGAGGGCACAAAATAATTTACTTTTTTTTTTTCTTCAAAGTAACTCCCGATCCTCGCTTGTATGGAGAGAGGCGCAAACCTCGTCCCGAAGATTCCATTGCTCTGTTGTGTCTTTCAGTTTCGGCTAAACGTTCTCGTGCATTTGACGCATCATTTACAGCTTTCGCTATACCCGCTGCACCGCCAGCCACACTCCCGGCGGCACACAGACCAGCAAAAAGAGGTATTAATTAGAACGGTAATATCCCCCCTCGTTGAGACGGCGGTGTTATGATACGAGGTTTTTTTTTTTTTTTTTTTTTTTCTTAAACTTCTTAAGGTAATCGTTGGCAGCACGCGCCGCATCGAGAACCTGTTTGGACATAGGGTTGTTTACTTTACGTTTTGTTAAACCCATGCCGAAGCTGACTTTTGATTTCATGGCCGCCGCGACTGCCGCCGCCGCCGCCCGCTCGCCTAGCGACGCGTCTTTAGCGAACACGCGGTTCAAGGCATTACGCGCTAGAACAGCGTCCGCGCGGTGTCTCTCACCTAATTCCTTTTCCCGCGAATAAACTATATCATGCTGCCGACAGGCTGTGTCCAACGGATTTATACCGCGATCACTGCGGTTCAAACGCGTTTCCAGCTGCGTTCCTGGTCCACAAAATTGCGGTATCCAGGAATATGAAGCTCCACAGGCAGCGAATTTATGAAACGATTTAGCAATCCTCGACCTCGATTAACCTTCATCAAACAGATTTTGTCTAATGATTCCTAGGTGTGTAGAAGAGAAATATTGCAGATTCCTCGTGTCAAGAAACGTTGTAACACTGAGTACAGGGTGATCTTAATCATCCTATAAATACTTCGATAATCTAGGATATCCAGTTAGTAAGCATGTGGTTTGTGAAACAGCCGGTCGCTATTAGGATTGTAAATCTAGATTGCAGAATGGACTCGAAAGCCCCCCGAAAGCACGGATCGCTGCTACCCAACACAATACGATGTATAATATGCGGTCCGTCTAACTGTGGAAGAACGAATTTAATCATCAACCTTCTGAAAAGTCCGAACGGAATAAAATTTGAAAACGTTTATGTATTCTCAAAATCCATACATCAACCCAAGTACCAATATTTGGAAGAATTGCTGAATCACGTTGCTGGAGTTAATTATTATACGTATTCCAACACCAGCGAAGTCATCCCATTGAAGGAGGCGCAGCCAAACTCGGTCTTTATTTTTGACGATGTAGCCTGCGACAAGCAGGAAACCATTCGAGAATATTTCTCAGTCGGAAGACATTCGGGAGTAGACTGTTTTTATGTCCCTAGCGGGTTCTTATATACGCTGAATATGCCATGAGACAACGTATGACTACGCTCTTACCGCTAGCTATACCTAGATAGTAACCCACCCATACAGCACGCCACATTGCAGCAATGTCTCAGCAACATTGCTAAGTCTCATTTTCATTGCATTGCACTGTAATGTTGCTGCAACATTTCTGCAATACAATTTTTGCAACATTGCATTCGCAATGTTGCCGCAAAATTTCTGCAATATAACTTTGTTATATATGTATATTAGAATGATTTATTTAACAAATTGAAGAATCGATAAATTGCATCATGTATTAGGAATTGGTACATTTTCGGCTTCTAAAGCAATAAAATACATAAAATTGTTAAAATATAGGCAGCTCTGAATATATAGGAAAACATTACAGTAATTATCATCGGATAGTTTGGCGTAGTGGGTAGAGCGTGCGACTAGTAAGCGAGCGGACGTGGGTTCAAATCTCGATTAGGAGAAACAGAAATCGGTGGCGTTTTCCGTAGCGAAATTACAAGGCGTTTTTTCATTGTACATATTATGAGGAGCATCCTTTAAGACAGTGGACTGAATGTCAAAACGTATGGAATTTGTGTTTTTTATTTTTAAATTTCAATAGTTCTATTGAATTGGAATACAAAAAATGCAGGAACTTTGTCAATATTGCAAATTATTTGGCAATATTGCAGAAATGTTGCAATGTTATGCAATGAATAGCGGACATTGAGACATTGCAGAAACATTGCAGGGGAGTTGCAGCAACATTGCGCAGCATAACCACAATATTGCCAATATTGCGGAATTATGTTGCTGCAACGTTGCTGCAATGTCTGGGTGCTGTATGGGAAGACGGTATTCATACGTTGCCCCATGGTATATTTGCGCCCAAAGCAGACCATGCGCATACCGTATGTATACAGTTCATGAATAGATTTGTTACGGTATAAAAATAGGGAAAGACATCAACGATTATTTTTATTTGTCGAAAGCGATTACTATAAACACTGATTTGCATGATATTTATGTATGAATAATGCAAATTGCATAGAAAAAAAAAAGAAATGAAAAAAAAAATACACCATTATCGGGATTCGAACCACCGATCACACGGTTACGCGGTTATGAAGCAGAGCGCTTACCCACTAAGCCACGAGCTTCTTAAATGTTCTATACTATTCGAAACATATAAAGACACTTGAATTTATTCAAACTTATTGTCTCAGAAACGACTGAGAGGCACATTTTATTATAACTTTCACCTTTTCAAGTCCTAGACATGACCTACTCATAAAATGTAAATGAATCAAATTTGGTGGGGTGAAGTAGATAAGGTCGAGCATTACGCATATAATTTTACATCTCACACTCAGTAATACGTGATTTACAACTTCGGATAAATAGACGTCCGAAATATATATCTCGATACATCTGGTTTTCGCACCGTATGACTACGAGAAACATACGGTCTTACTACGATATGCTTTCGGTCTGATTTGGGCGCGAAACTACTGTGAAACAACGGTATTCTCACAGTGGTTATACCAAGTAAATACCTATACCGTATCCATACCGTAGAATTGAAGGGTACTCAGCGTATATGAGAACCCGCTAGGGCTGTCTCAAACTTATGCTCGGATACCGAAACATTTGATTCGAGACAATGCTAATCTGATAATTCTATTTAAACAAGATCATCTGAATCTAAAACATATTTACAACGATCACGTAAACTCTGATATGACGTTTGACCAGTTTCTCAAATTATGCTCCCATTGTTGGAATTCTAAATATGGGTGTGTTGTGATAGACAAGGATAGTATTCTAGCAAATGGGAGGTATCGCAAAGGTTTCGACGAGTTTGCGATTCTATCTAATGATCAGTTGTCTGCAGAAAGGCTTCGGATAACATCGTCATGACGAGTGAGCAAAGCCGTGACGTTAAAAAAATTAAACAAGAAATTGCTAGATCGAGCAAAGCTATTCGAAAAAAATACATTTCTCTGAAAACTGATCGTACGGAGACCGACGAACAATGGAGCGAAGCTTTAAACCTATCGTAACACCTCTGAAGTCGTTGGTCGAACAGGCTGTCTCAACCAATTTGTCTTTGGAAAAGAAGCTAAAGGCCGAACCTAAACACGAGGCTGATGACGATCCTGAAGATTCGAATTTGCCAACGACCTCCACACCAAGCATCAAATCAGGTTATCGAAAACGTAAGCAGGCTGCCGACGATGAAGCAGTTTCACCGAAACGACCTCGTCCAGGCGAACAAGCCGTCAATGACACAGTTTTTTTGGATGATGCCTTTATTGGAGAGACTCCGCAACCTATCGATTCGACTATGGTCGGAGATTTTGTTAAAACGCCTGAAGGGCGGAACACAGTTGAGCAGTACCTGCAACAAAACTTTGGTCCGATCGTGAGCAAATATTTAGAAAAATTAGTAACCGATACAAAAGGAAAAATGGATATAGTCCACGGCGTTCGTAACGAGAACGGAGTTTGGATGCTTGGAGATTCTCCGTTTACTGTAGATGATGACAATATTGTCATAAAAGGTGTCAACTATAAAGGAACACCTGGGCCATATGAGTTAATTTTCATGAATATTCCTAATCAGCGTATGTACGACGATAGAGACTTAGCGTCTTACCGAGATATTCTCTATAAAACTAAAGTGTACAAGCTAAATTTCTCAGCCGATGGGCAAGTGAAAGGTAGCAAGGGCTTCAAATATAAAGAGATCATCTCTAAGCTAGTTCCAACAGCTCCGCGAACTACTACAGGCTCTTTGGGCTCTGGTCTGATTCCTATTAATATGGAAGCAAACGATAACGGAGTCGATTATGTATACTGGAACGATCCAAACGAGATAGTTGAACGTCTGGAATTGCTCGTCGCGTCGAAAGCTGCAGGTCATACCGGTCATGATAATGAGATTCTCTCCATTATCGAGGAGCTCCGGGAAGAGGACGTTATTAAATAACTTGTCGGCACATGGAGTCTGTCAGTATCAATATGCCCGTCAACAAATTCGGCAGACAGTTTACACCAACGTCGCAGACGAGTAAGAATAAAAGTTTTGATAAACGCCGATCAAAACCTCCGTCCCCGCCACCAAGAGTAACAGCAGTGAGGCCGCGAGATTCGGTTACCCGACATATTACGATTAGAAAGTTATGCCTTAGCCGTGAGAAAGATAATGCTGATTTTGATGCTAAACAATACAAAATTATAAATCTTGCCGAGCCCGTAAACGATAACGATGCTGCGAATAAGCAGTACGTTGACATCAAAACAATGGAATTTATTCTTGAAACTGAAACTGCGGCAGCATCGGTGACTACTCTCTATGCTAAAATGAAAGAGTTGACTGACATTGTTAAATTATTTATTGGAAACAAAAGTTTGCAATGAGTGTCGAAAAAAATTGGTTAGTAAAGGAGCTACACTCTCCAGCCAGACGTAATTTTCTTCGAAGACGAGTTATAGTTCGAGGATGGGACGACTTATGGCGAGCTGATCTAGTTGATATGCAAGCATTCTCGAAATTCAACAAAAACATGAAAAACATTCTGACCGTGATTGACGTTTTATCGAAATATGCTTGGGCATTACCGCTGAAAACAAAAAATGCTGCTGACGTAACGCATGCGTTTGAAGCAATTCTCAGAGGAGCAGGAGGACGAAAACCGAGAAATCTGCAAACAGACAACGGAACGGAGTTCTACAATACGACGTTTGGGAATTTGATGACGAAATTAAATATTAATCATTATTCTACGTACAGTGTTATAAAAGCATCGGTTGTCGAACGATGGAACAGAACTTTGAAAAATGATATGTGGAAGAAATTTACGTTGAACGGATCTTACGAATGGATCGAATGTAAGAAACTCGGACCCAGTCAGTTGTAAAAAGGAAATGTATTTAATATGAGAACTGTTACAAGCGGCAAAATAAGATAGTAATAAAAGGGTATAGTGTAATAATATATGGAATGATCAGCGGATGGAAAGTGTGACTGTTAAGCAGCGGGTCCCGATTAGGAGTGTCTCTCGCCTTGCCCGACGAGCGTTGGGGCCTCCGCCCCAACCCTTGGCGAGGACGGGGGAGGTGGCGTCTTGGGCCTCTCAGGCCTCTACCCTCAAGTGGGTCCCGGCGCCGTAAAGTCGGGCAGGGTGTCTGGACTGCCTCACCATGCGCCTGAGACTCGGTTGTTTATAGTCGGCCTTCCTGACGTTGTTCGCGACCCCGCGAAGGTAAGTCGGCGCTGGGTGGAGAAGCGCCGCGGGCGGCCATACTCCTGGTTACTCGTCGTTCTTCTGTAAGACAAAGAACAACATCGAAATATCTTCACTTTGGTGCCCTTTACATGCCTCCGTGCTCCCAGATTAATTGGCATTCTTATTATTATGAACTAACAACCATTGTTTGATTTTTCATGCGTTATCAATGCAATTCATGCTTTCGTGCATCACTTATTACAAGCTGGGCCCAAATAGTCGCTTAGCGCTCGCTAAGCAACTCCATGCTAGGTACTACTTTCACCTGTGATCCACCATTACCGTAGTCAACAACATAGCCTGGCTGTTATATTAGCCATCTCGTACTAGTAATACTGTTATGGCCTGAGTATGGTCTGTTTACTGTACAACCTATGCGAACCACCGCCAATGGGCGCTTGATCGAATCCACGATCTTCGCAGTCCGTTTGCATAGTTGCTACGTAACACGCTCAAAGCGCCAGCCATCGGCCGGTCACTTCTCAATGACACGTCACGATACGACTGTTGTCCAGAACCATAACCTCCTAGCCCATCCCTTGCGCGACCAGCATCGTTCTAGCACCCCAACCTATGTTTGACCTTACGGTACACCTCTTTTACTATGCGTACCCGGTGGATTCGGTGCTTGAGCCTCGTCATTGCTGACCTCGGAGTCAGAGTCGCTGACCTCCGTGCACCAGTTCTTCAATTTTTCTCCCGGGACTACCCCGCAGTAGGGCCTCTGTGTCCTCTGAGCCCCTTCTACATCCGCGATCACATACCGATCGCGGTCCAGTACCTTGGTGACTTTGTATGGCCCAGCGTACTTCGGCAGTAGCTTTTTACTCTGGCCATCATTATTGCTTACCACGCGTCTGGTTACTACTAAATCGCCACGATTAAACAGTCGAGGGGGAGCTCTCTTTTTGTTAAACCTAGCTTCTTGGTCTCTTTGATTAAGTCGTATTACTTCTTTGGCTTGTTCGCGAGCCCTTTCTCTATTCGAGTCATAAGTCGAATGTCCTACGGCATTCAGAATTCGCGATTCACCTGCGTGCCGGGGTCTGAAACCTAGCAATAACTCCGAGGGGCACTTTCCCGTCGCTCTATTGACTGTATTGTTAAGGCCCCAGACGGCATCCGCCAGCTTCTGGTCCCAGCGTCGTTCTTCGTCTATGCTAGCCGACAGCATACTAAGTATGGTCCGGTTATAACGCTCGACCTGACCGTTCGCTCTCGGGGTTGCTACAGCAGTGGCCACGTGCTGAATACCTTTGTCACTACAGTATTCTTTGAATCTTTTGCTTGTGAACGCAGCGCCTCGATCACTAATAATTCGCTTTGGGAATCCAAACGTTTCACTAATCGTATCAAGGAATCGTATGACGGGCAACACCTGCGTGCTCCTTACCGCCTTTGCAAAAACAAATTTTGTGAATGCCTCTACTATTACGATTATCTGGGTATTTTTAAATGAACTACTGCAGACAAAAGGACCCAAATGGTCGATATGCACTGTGTGCATCGGCTCAGAGACCTTCTCTATGGGGTGCAAATGACCTGGCTTCTTTCCTGCTGGCTCCTTGTTGTACAAGCAGTCCAAACATGCGGCGACATACTGTCTCACATAACGTCTCATCGACTGAAACCAGTAGTCCGCCTGCAGTTTAGCCAGCGTCTTTGCCACCCCCAAGTGTCCCATCTTGTCATGACACAGCTCGACTATATTTCGCCTTGCTGCCCTCGGCACAGCCCACTTGAGCCCGTCCGGCGCGTTTCGGAATACTCTATTGTCTTTCAACACAAATTCGCGCCTAATTTGTCTTTCCTCAGCATCGCGTGCGTCTCGGTTTAACACCTCGTGTACGTAACTTAACCGCGGATCCTGCAGTTGAGCAGTTAGCAACCAATCGGCAAGTTCTATGTGTAATAAGCCTACGTCATCTATTTCTTTGAAGTTGTCCCCTTCATCCGGACTACGACTTAGCGCGTCGACATGTGGCATTTTTACTCCGGCCCTATACTCGATGGAACAGTCGTACTCCTGTAATTGGATCCACCACCGAGCCACACGCGGTAGCAAATCCCGTTTGAAAAATGTAGCTCGTAACGCACTACAATCGCTGATGATTTTGAATCTGATTCCCAGTAAGTATACCCTGTATCTTTGTAGACTACTTATCACCGCGAGTGTCTCGAGCTCGTAAGAATGGTAACTCTGTTCCTCTTTGCTGGTTTGGCGGCTAAAATACGCGATCGGTTTCAGCGTGCCATCTTCCTGCCGTTGGAACAGAATACCACCCAGACCCATCTTGCTCGCGTCTGTGTGTAATTCTGTTTCTGCGTCTTGCCTATATAGCGCTAAAACTGGTCTCGTAACTAATTTCTGTTTGAGTTCGTCAAAAGCCTGTTGTTGTTCTTTACCCCAATTCCAAGCTACAGATTTCTTTGTCAGTTGTGTCAGGGGCTTGGCTATAGTCGCAAAGTCTCGGATGAATTTCCGAAAATAACTGGTCAGACCTACAAAGCGCCTAACCCCATGTACGTCACTGGGTACTTGAAAGCTTGAAACCGCCTGAATTTTATGGCTGCCCGGTCGGATACCCCGCTGAGTAACTTCGTAACCAAGGTAATCAACCCTTGTCTGCAAAAACGCGCATTTGTCTAATTTCAACGTTAAGCTAGCTGTTTTCAACTCGTGTAAGACGAGCTCTAGCGCTTGCAATCCTGAATCTACATCTCTTGACGGAATAAGGATGTCATCCATGTAGGCCAACACGCAGATCTCTCCCCTAAGTGGACTTATGATCTTGTTAATCATTCGCTGAAATACCGACGGCGCATTCGCGAGCCCGAAAGGCATCCTGAGGAATTCATATTGGCCATCCGGCGTAACGAAGGATGTTTTCTCTATTGACTCTTGTGCGACCGGTATTTGGTAGTATCCTGAGGCTAGATCCAAGCTCGTGAAACACGTGTTTCCTTGAAGGTTGTTTAGCTGATCTTCTATTAAGGGCAACGGGTGCCTGTCTTTCTTGGTCATCGCGTTTAACGCTCGGTAATCTACGCACATTCTAGTTTCACCGCTCTTTTTCCGGACTAGTAAAATTGGACTCGCAAATGGAGAACTTGAATCACGGATGATCTTATTTCCCTTCAACTCGTCTATAATTCCACGAACCTTTTCGCGCTCTGAATACGATAACCGATAGGGTCTGTATTTTACTACGGAGTCGCTCGTCAATTCTATACAAATTTCCGCGGCTTGCGTTTTTCCTAATTCCGCCACGCTAAACGCAAAGCAATCTCGATATGTTTCAAGCAGTTCGAGCAGCCGTCGTCTTTCGGCTTCAGCTACTTCAGAACCTACTATAATCTGACTTTCTAGAATCCTACCTTTCTCTACTTTCTTAATAGTATGTGCCGATCGAGTTTTACACTCGTCAAGCGATTCTTCCTTAGCTAGCTCCGCCCTGGCGACAATTTTTCCCGTCGGAATTGTCAGTGGCTTATCGGATAAATTGATCACTGGCAACAACCCCGATGTTGTACTCAAAATGCATCGCGGGACACAATGTTCTCGGCCTACCTCGCCTCGTACGCTGAGTTCTACATATAAGTCACCAGTAAAATTATCTCTCACCGCTACCTTGACGTCGGCTGCGTACTGTGGAGGGATGACAGTTGTCTCCGATGCCCATAACGCCAGTTTCTGCGGCAGTAGCTTCTCTATCTCCGGCAAGGCAGCCACAGACTTGTCGAAAAGCCGCAGGTGCCCGTCTCGCTGCACCGTCGTGATGCCCGGCAGGTCCAAAAAGGGCTGTCCTACGATGAGCGGCACGTCTTGCAGATCGTTCGGGACCACGTGCACGTTGGCTGACCCCTCAGCTAGGTCGATCTTTAGGCATGCCTTGGCGACCCCAAATGGACGGACTACACCTCCGCCATACCCTCGGAGAACGATATCCGTCGGATGCAAGTCCAGCCGTATCCTGTCTGCGTCCGCCTTCCTCAGGGTAACGCACTCGCTTCCCGAGTCAATGTAGGCCCGAAGAGGCATTCCTTCGACGACCGCCTCTTGGAACAGTGCATCGCCAGCCTTGGGTTCTGTACCGATGCTTAGAACCTTCTTTGTACTGCCTTCCTGTTTGACTTGGGTGCACCTTCTCGCCACGTGTCCCAGCTCGTTGCAGCGGTAGCATTTCACACTTGCCAATTTGTTGACAGAGGTTCCCGATGTCTCCTGTGGCTTACGCTTCTCGCGCTTTTCCGAGTGATCGCCCCTTGCACCCGGCTCGGACTTGCCGCCTGATTGTTGGCGTCCGGCTCGGTCCCTGAATCTTTTACGACCACTCCTATCACCACGTGCCTCGGTGGCTTCTTCCGTCTTGCTCAGGAAGACACGCAATTCCTCTGGTGATTGGAAGTCGCTCCTTTTGATCGTCATTCTCAGCGAGTAGTTACCAAGGCCATGAGCAATACAGGCTGCCGCATCCTTTCCTTCGATCCCGCATGCCGACACGAGCGCTAGCTTTGCAAAATAATATTGCAGCATCGACTCATCTCTGGTCTTCGTACGTGCCAGCATAGCAGCGAGACGTTCCGGTAGCTCCGTGTGGTCCGTAAATGCCGTTAAGAGTTGTGCTCTCCACTCAGCCCAAGTGAACGAAATAGAGGGCGAGCCGTCATACCAGGTTTTTGCTAAGCCCTTCAGATCCTCCAGAGCAAAACCAGCGACCGTGGTGTCATCCCAATTGTAAATTTTCTTTAGCTCCTCCACTTTATGGATCTAAGTCTCAATCGTTTGATTTTTCTCGCTGGGGTCGAATGATGGGATTGACCTCTTCCCTTCAAAACTCTTTGGCGCCCGGGTGGTTGGCTTGTCAACCGCGATGTTAACGGTCTCAATTAACTTCTGAAAGGCTCCCTGCCAATCGGAAGCGTCGCTATTGCTGGGCGTACCGAGATCAACATGGGAGCAGCGCTGATATTCTTGGCGCGATCGTGAGCGCTCCCGTCTACCCCTAGCCTCTTGTTCCCCATAAGATTTGCCACGAGTACGTCGCTCCGGCGTATAGCGAGAGTATGACCGTCGTGAACGAGACCTCGAGCGAGATCTTCGGCGGTCCTTGCGTGAACGACCCATTACTGTTTTACTCACTTGCACTCACTAGAAAATCACTCACTGATCACTACCGATGAAGGTTGCGTCACTACAACTTAATCGCGTCACCACTATCGTGTGAGATAAAGACCGAATCAGATCCCACTTCTGAAGCTGTAAGAAACTCGGACCCAGTCAGTTGTAAAAAGGAACTGTATTTAATATGAGAACTGTTACAAGCGGCAAAATAAGATAGTAATAAAAGGGTATAGTGTAATAATATATGGAATGATCAGCGGATGGAAAGTGTGACTGTTAAGCAGCGGGTCCCGATTAGGAGTGTCTCTCGCCTTGCCCGACGAGCGTTGGGGCCTCCGCCCCAACCCTTGGCGAGGACGGGGGAGGTGGCGT
Organism: Macrophya alboannulata; assembly: GCA_949628255.1. Taxonomy (NCBI): domain Eukaryota; kingdom Metazoa; phylum Arthropoda; class Insecta; order Hymenoptera; family Tenthredinidae; genus Macrophya; species Macrophya alboannulata. The sequence continues at coordinate 7,977,734 of OX451213.1, forward strand.
CTTGGGCCTCTCAGGCCTCTACCCTCAAGTGGGTCCCGGCGCCGTAAAGTCGGGCAGGGTGTCTGGACTGCCTCACCATGCGCCTGAGACTCGGTTGTTTATACGAAATGCTTCCACAGCTGGTTATCGACTATAATAGCAGAAAACATCGTACGATCAATATGTCTCCGAACAAAGTCACACCAAAAATTGCTAAAACGCTCCTATCATCCGTTTACAGTCGAGTAAAATCTGTTCCGCCTGCAAGATTTAAGATCGGGAGTCATGTTCGAATCAGTAAATATAAAAGCGCTTTCGCTAAAGGTTATACACCCAATTGGACAACCGAGGTTTTTAAAATTGTTAAAGTACGGCAGACAAATCCTCGAACTTATATTCTAGAAGATTCAGAGGTTCTCCCATTGTGGGAGGCTTTTATGAATCTGAACTGAAAGTAACCAAGCATCCTGACGTTTATTCACCTGAAAAAGTTTTAAAGAGACAAGGGGGGAAGGTTTTTGTAAAATGGCTAGGTATGGATACTTCTCATAATTCCTGGATCAATAAAGACAATATTTTATAACTATGTAATTTTATTTAATACCTACATGCAATACATTTTTACAACAACTACTCAAATATTGGTTTTATTATTAATTACCGTTACAGTTCGCCATACTAACGGCGCCGATGTGCTTATTGCACAGCACGTAATACAAATCTAAAAAAATTGTTTATTTTAGCAAGTTCAGCTTTGTGTTGGTCAAGCACTCTCGTACGACGTTCGCAAAACTTGAGATCGTCTGCCTTCATGGCGTTGGAGGCCTTATCGTTCTCCATACTCTCCCAACATCCTCGTATGTCCTCTGAAAAAAAACATAGAACCAAATCATTTTTTTATAAGAAAAAAAATGGTGTGAAAATCATACCAGGAAATTTTATTCTCGTCGTACTATACACTATGGATTCGACGTGAGCATCGCACTGCCAATGCAATATTTTTAATTGAATCGCCGATCTAACTTTGTTTCTGATCTCTTGCGTGAGGTACTTGTTGAGGTCTCTGCATCTCGAAATTCTGAGATCGTACATCCTCCCGTGATCCAATTGTCTGGCTCTGGCAGCTTCGCACTGCCCCACTTGAGTGAATGCTGAAACGTAAGCTCAATGTATATGAAACCGATTAAAACATTAGTCGCATCAAATTAAACTTACATTTCATTTTCTTGGCTGCTCAGCTCAATGTCTCAAATTAGATCAAAGGTATACAACTTCTTGATCGGCTGTTTGCGTCAATTTCCTTGCACGTGTCCACTGTAATGCCCCCAGGGCAGCGTGTCGGTGGAATTAGGTATTATAGATCTTTTATCGTCGCGAGCGTTGAGAGCTATTTTGTTCTGACAGATTGAATACACTTTGTGCAGTCTCGACTGAATACTCCGCTGTTCTCGGTGTGTTGTACTATAATTTTTCAAGTAATCCAAATAATCGTTGAAGGTGATAGATTTTTTCACCACAGAATTTTCAACTCCTTTAGCCTTCTTTACTTCCATGTTAGACATGCGGAACGAATACATCTTCGATCTTAATCCGACAAATTCTAGCATTATCTCTCCGCTACTTTCATCCTTCATCAATCCTGGAACCTTTTTGTTCTCTAATGGCATATCATATCTATTCTTAACCATATAATCGCTCGTATCAAATCTACACGGAGAGACTTTTGGTATGAATATTTGTTTTATTGCCTATGCAAAATTGACATAAAATGTAAGAATTTAGGGATAATCGAGGCACGGTTATAATACTTCCTACAATTATATGAAATCATGATATTTTTGTATGCATTATCCCAATATTTATGGGCAAGAATTCGTATAGTACGTTTAGAAACAGTACTATTTACTGTTAGAAATTTAAAAGTGTGAAAATGTGATAACAATAAATAAGAGGTCTTGTAAAAATTATTCTGGATATGGGTATTCAAAATAGCAGAAGTTAAAAGCAATATACGAAACTTTGGTATTCTCCATAAGAACGTGTAACGAAATGAGTACCGCTTATACTCTCTGCTACTGGGGTTTAAGAGAAATTCTAAAACTTTATACGAAAACGGCCGAATATTTCCGAGCTATTCCGAATTCAGCCGAAGGACCAGACCGTCCTGACATCGAGGACGCGTGTTCTCTTGTGTTATTGTGGTTGTGTATAGTGTTCAACAGTGCCAATTTTTTAATTTTTATTATTTTTTAATTTTTAATTTTGATTATTTTTACGAAGATCTCGTCGCAATTATTCTGATGAAAGAAGTGTAAGTATTAACGCATTACCAAAGTAATTTGAAAGCATATACCCCTACCATACGCGTGTAGTTTTTGAGGTTAGAAACGTTACATCAAATACCGGCTTTTTGAAATCTAAGAAAAATTCTGACGATTGTTATATCGAATGTTGAAGGTAGTATTAGTTTATACATATTGAAAAGGACATTGTTGTTTTGATAATTTATATGTATCTATTTGAGTGGCTCAGTAAATGCAAAAGGAATCGATTTCTGTTGATTTCGTCTATGATTTCCGCGATTTCAACTGATACATAATTATTGACGATTTCTTAGGATTCCACGTGATTTCCAATGATTTCTAGTGAAGTCCAAAATCTTGAAAAAAACGATTTCCACGTTCAAACACAGTTGGAATAAGAAATACGTCATTGTATAGACTAAAGTTACTTTTCGTAACTTGCAATTGATTTACTGATTTTCGTGACTTCCTGAAAGAAATCGCAACGAAAAGAGGAATCATTTGAATTTTAATGATTTCTTGTGATTTCTTTTCGATTTCAGGCTTAGGTGGCTTGAGTGATTCCCAGAGTTGCCAGCTCCTCGATCTAAAAAATGTTGGACGATCTAGTCGATGACTTCGAACCTGAGGTCCAGATAAGCTTCGTTACGGCGACTTAGAGTTTCAACATATACTAAGTCCTTACAAAAAAAGACATAGAAAATGCTTTTGTTTCATACGTGAATGAAGTGAGCGATGGAAAGCACTATATAAATCAAAGCTGGATGTGATTTTTTATTTTTATAATCATACGTATAATAAGTGTAATAGGTGCAGTATTATGGATAAAATAAAATTTGTGCAATCATTTGTGAGCTGTTTTGTTTTTTCATCTACCTGCTGTCCCTACACAGTTTATATATATATATATATATATATATATATATATATATATATATATATATTAGGGTGGTCGTTAAAAATAAAATTTTTTGCGACGCCCCCTAAAAAGCTTCCTTTTGATGAAAAAACACTGGGAAATTTTTTTTTTTTTTTTTCAATTCAAAACAACACGTGCCTCTAGACGATCTAACTTAATTTTTGAGTATGATCATCTTGTACCATCTGGTATTTTTTTAAGGCATATTCATGAAAATAACTCATACGTAACTGCTCACAGACGTATAAAAAGCCCAAAAATAGAAGAAAAATTGAAACATGAGCTTGAATGACGAAGTATATTAAGCTTCTTATAAAGCTTTAAGTTAAAATTCATAACTTAAAATGATAACACTGAAGGTGTTTTATTGTTAACTATTTTCAAATCTCAAAAAAAACAATTATTTCAAATTTAATAAGATACTTTCAGAGAAAAAATGATTATACCCAAAAATTAACTTAGATCGTCAAGAGGCACGTGTTGTTTTGAATTTAAAAAAAAAAAGAAAATTTTCCCAGTGTTTTTTCATCAAAAGGAGGCTTTTTAGGGGGCGTCGCAAAAAATTTAATTTTTAACGACCACCCTAATATATATATGGGGCATTCCATGCCAAATCACCGAGGTTTCGGCCCGACCCCCTTCGATTTCGCTGAAAATTTTTTATCATTTTCTACCCTACCGAAGACATTTTTCTGAATTTTTTCAGATTTTTTTACCCAACCCAAAAAAAGTTACGAATTTTTGGAAAAAACCGCTCTTTTTTTTTTAAATGCTAGGACTTTTTCAAAAATTGACAGATGTCAGGATCTATGAAATATTTCAATATTTAAAAGAAAAACGTTTTTTTTCGAAGTCCGAAACCTTCGATTCTCAATTTTTTTGTCTCAAAAAAAACTTCAACTAAGATAGTATTTAAGCCCCCTATTTAGATTTTGTGCCGACTTTTCTTTCTATTTTTTTTTTTCGATTGAAAAAAAAAATAATTCTAAAATTAGCTTATTTTACATAACTTTGCGTTAAAATTTCTTTGGATTGTTTTTAAAATCTCAGAAATTGAAAAAAATTGTACAAAAACAATCGTTAAGTGTATTTACAGCCAGGATTGAGTTATTTTATTAAAGTATCGTTGTTACAATGTTAAATGTTAAGTTAATGTTACAATGTTAATAGTCAAGTCTTTTTCTTTGTCGGAACAATCCACACAACACAGTACAGTTAAGAAACCAAGAAAACGATCGTTAAATCGAGGAAAATAATTATAATATTTAAATTTTTAACATTATAACAACGATACTTTAATAAAATAACTCAATCCTGGCTGTAAATACACTTAACGATTGTTTTTGTACAATTTTTTTCAATTTCTAAGATTTTAAAAACAATCCAAAGAAATTTCAACGCAAAGTTATGTGAAATAAGCTAATTTTAGAATTTTTTTTTTTTCAAACGAAAAAAAAAAATAGAAAGAAAAGTCGGCACAAAATCTAAATAGGGGGCTTAAATACTATCTTAGTTGAAGTTTTTTTTGAGACAAAAAAATTGAGAATCGAAGGTTTCGGACTTAGAAAAAAAACGTTTTTTTTGAAAATATTGAAATATTTCATAGATCCTGACATCTGTCAATTTTTGAAAAAGTTCTAGCATTTAAAAAAAAAAAGAGCGGTTTTTTCCAAAAATTCGTAACTTTTTTTGGGTTGGGTAAAAAAATCTGAAAAAATTCAGAAAAATGTCTTTGGTAGGGTAGAAAATGATAAAAAATTTTCAGCGAAATCGAAGGGGGTCGGGCCGAAACCTCGGTGATTTGGCATGGAATGCCCCATTTATATATATATATATATATATATATATATATATATATATATATATATATATATATATATATATATATATATACATATACATATGCATATACATATACATATACATATACATATACATATACATATACATATACATATACATATACATATACATATACATATACATATACATATACATATACATATACATATACATATACATATACATATACATATACATATACATATACATATACATATACATATACATATACATATACATATACATATATAAATGTGTGGAACGTCAAGTTTGGGGACACTACCATTTTGGGGCCCCTAGTTACGATTCTGCCTATACTCCATTTGTCGTAGCACCCGGGTGCGTACTATCACGTTGTTGGGTTGGTTGGTTTTGGTTTATGAAAAATTTTGGGGTGCCACAACATTGTATCAAGAAGTCGATGTCTTGGAACTAGTCATTAGATAGAAAAAAACTTCCAGGACAGTCCCGGAAGTTATCAGGTGTCCCTGAAATAGTCATTACATATATTGATTTCTATAACCTTTGGGCTGGAATGTATCGAAACACATATTTATACATATACATATACATATACATATACATATACATATACATATACATATACATATACATATACATATACATATACATATACATATACATATACATATACATATACATATACATATACATATACATATACATATACATATACATATACATATACATATACATATACATATACATATACATATACATATACATATACATATACATATACATATACATATACATATACATATACATATACATATACATATACATATACTGTAACGTATCAAGCCTGCTCCGAAGACACTGCGTGCGCAACCTCGAGGAGTAGGGATACGGAGTAAGGGAACAGGTATAAAAATGGCGTAAACGCGCTGCTCGACAGCATTTTCTACCTGTCGGAGAAATGACTCAATAAACTCTCTAAACTCGCAGCATTTTCTACCTGTCGGAGAAATGACTCGCTAATTTCTAAACTCTTTAGCTATTCCGCCTGTCGGGGAATAAGCACTTTGCTTTCTCGAACAATTGCTGATTCGATTGAATAGAATTGTCTCGAAACACTTTCACATAAAAGTATTTTGAAATAAAATCAAAGCTTACCTACTTAGTACACAGCACGGTAGAATCACCTGTCGGGAGTCTAGCCACAACACAAACACGATAAGTCGTTAGAATTACGAAAATAGAGAAAACCAAACACGTAGCATTAAGTTTCATTACTGTATTTAAATTTTGTATTTTTATTTTGTAAAACTCAAATTTTCATCGCATTAAATTTTATGTTAGATAAAATTCGTCTAGTTCTGGATTTTTGTCTAACTACTAAAATTTAACCTTTAACATCTCATCCTTTTAAATCAGGGAAATTGCCAGCCTTAAAGAATTACGGTTCAGCACTGGTAAATCTTTATCCGTGTCTGAATTAGTAAACGTTTCAGGTCTGGAGAACAGGTTCGACTTTTGGAGTCCAACTCTGTCTAATAAGATTTCACTCAGGGCGATAGGCTTGATATTGTATCCAGCTCTATCAAATCAGGGTGCAGGCTTGATTATTCATTAATCCAGCTCTGCGATTGCAGCTCTAGTCGGCAACGATTCGAGTCTGTTAGTTAGGAACTTGGTCAGGTCTTGTAAGCATTGAGCGAGGCTCTGAACAAATTAAATTTTTAATGCAACAACCACGGCCTCTGTCTTATATTAAATTAATTAATTAATCAATTTAATACCAAACGTTGCAATACATATACATATACATATACGTATACGTATACATATACATATACGTATACATATACATATACATATACATATACATATACATATACATATACATATATATATTTATATATATATATATATATATATATATATATATATATATATATATATATATATATATATATATATATATATATATATATATATATATATATATATATATATATATATATATATATATATATATATATATATATACAGGGTGAGTTTTCTCCGGGGTCTGATCTGGGAGGAGCTTCAACGTGCAAAAGCTCCGCCTTCTTCTATTCATACTTGTTCGCTTTAGAATAATAGTGTCTGATTATAAAGCAGATATCTTCATCTCCAAATTTGTTTACATCCACACGTATAGCACACTCGCGAAGCTTCAGCACGTTCGAGGTCCTCCCAGATCCGACCCCGGAGAAAACTCACCCTGTATATATATACTAGGGGGGCTACGCCCCCCTGCGCGCCCCAACACCCCATATTTTTAGTTATTGTAAAACCCAGATAATTTGAGAATATTATGTTCTTCAAAGAATATTTAAATTCAAAATGAAATCGAGTGACTGTTTTGTAACTTATAAATTATATATTGGTTTTGCAATCTATTACATTAAGAATTTCGATTTTCCTCGGATTCTATTATTTCCTTAGCTTGTTTTTCTTCCCTGTTGCTCCTATAAGGGCTGCTGCTTCTAAAGTTTCTTCTACCATTTCTCCAGCCGCACATAATTCCTCGTCTGTAATTTCGTTATCTATCACGATACATTATTCAATTTTTAGTAAATTTTTACTGCGTCAATAATTCTTGTTGTTTGTTGTAATGAGATATATATGGGGCATTCCATGCCAAATCACCGAGGTTTCGGCCCGACCCCCTTCGATTTCGCTGAAAATTTTTTATCATTTTCTACCCTACCAAAGATATTTTTCTGAATTTTTTCAGATTTTTTTACACAACCCAAAAAAAGTTACGAATTTTTGGAAAAAACCGCTCTTTTTTTTTAAATGCTAGAACTTTTTCAAAAATTGACAGATGTCAGGATCTATGAAATATTTCAATATTTTCAGAAAAAACGTTTTTTTCGAAGTCCGAAACCTTCGATTCTCAATTTTTTTGTCTCAAAAAAAACTTCAACTAAGATAGTATTTGAACCCCCTATTTAGATTTTGTGCCGACTTTTCTTTCTATTTTTTTTTTCGATTGAAAAAAAAACTAATTCTAAAATTAGCTTATTTTACATAACTTTGCGTTGAAATTTCTTTGGATTGTTTTTAAAATCTTAGAAATTGAAAAAAATTGTACAAAAACAATCGTTAAGTGTATTTACAGCCAGGATTGAGTTATTTTATTAAAGTATCGTTGTTACAATGTTAAAAATTTAAATATTATAATTATTTTCCTCGATTTAACGATCGTTTTCTTGGTTTCTTAACTGTACTGTGTTGTGTGGATTGTTCCGACACAGAAAAAGACTTAACTATTAACATTGTAACATTAACTTAACATTTAACATTGTAACAACGATACTTTAATAAAATAACTCAATCCTGGCTGTAAATACACTTAACGATTGTTTTTGTACAATTTTTTTCAATTTCTAAGATTTTAAAAACAATCCAAAAAAATTTTAACGCAAAGTTATGTAAAATAAGCTAATTTTAGAATTTTTTTTTTTTTTTCAATCGAAAAAAAAAAATAGAAAGAAAAGTCGGCACAAAATCTAAATAGGGGGGTTAAATACTATCTTAGTTGAAGTTTTTTTTGAGACAAAAAAATTGAGAATCGAAGGTTTCGGACTTCGAAAAAAAACGTTTTTCTTTTAAATATTGAAATATTTCATAGATCCTGACATCTGTCAATTTTTGAAAAAGTTCTAGCATTTAAAAAAAAAAAGACCGGTTTTTTCCAAAAATTCGTAACTTTTTTTGGGTTGGGTAAAAAAATCTGAAAAAATTCAGAAAAATGTCTTTGGTAGGGTAGAAAATGATAAAAAATTTTCAGCGAAATCGAAGGGGGTCGGGCCGAAACCTCGGTGATTCGGCATGGAATGCCCCATATTCATATTATATACCAAACATTTCTTCTAAATCCATTATTCAAATTATTTTAAATAAGGTTATCTATTTCTTGAATTTTTTTACGAAAATTTACTGAATATCTATTAAATGTCATAAAGTAAATGAAAAACCATGAAACCCAAACCGCAACTATATTCATCTAAAACATGAATTGTTTCTATTATTTTATTTCGTTTTGTTTTTATGATAAATTTTTGTGATTGACACATATTTATTTATTTCGTCTTGTTTTTCAAATTGTATATACCATTAATCATGTCTCAAAATACTGATTCTGCGCCTGATAAATCATCCAAGTATACTCTAAAGGTAGATATGATAATTATAATATTGTTTTTGGTAAATTTATAACAACATTGAATATGTCCTAGCGAAAATCTTCTAGACATAGCTGCCATAGTCAATCGCGTAAACGGTCTAAAAGTACTGATGTAATTTTCCCTTTTACCACTACGGAGTTTTTGAAGGAAAAATTTATGCCCCATGATAAATTTGTGTATGTATTGCAACAGAATAAAATAACCTATATTCAATTGAACTAAATCATTATAATCAAGAACACTTTATGATTTATATTTCAGCTCTGTCGTTGGTTATGTGAATACCTTGAATAAAATTAAAACTTTTAAAACTAAAGATTCTAAAGATTGAGAACTATTCAAATTCATTCTTGATAATAATAATGGAATGAAATTATCTTGTTATGCCTGGAATGAAGATGCCACGAAAATTTATAATGAAATAAAATTACATCAGGTATAAACCTGTGTATAAATTACTACGACTTTATTTCAGCAAATTTTTTAGTTTTGGAGCAAAATTTATAATATAATTGAATTTTTAAGATATTATTAGTTCAAAATGCAGTTGCGAAACCGTTATCAAATTTCAATCTGGGTAATCTGCCATATGAACTTCAATTGAGACAATATACAACAATCAGTGTATTAGGAAATTTGAATTCCCTAGGACGTGATGTCAAAATTCCAAAAATTATTACTTTTGAGGATATCTGTAACAAACATGGATATATAGGTAATATTCATATAGGTGATATTACTAAAAAAACAAAACATTTAACACATTTTCTTACCTATAGCAAAATTATTGCATACTATACATTATTTATGATAATTAATACTTTTTAGAAATTGAAGGTTTTTCGCGAGATGAATTTTTCGTTCCTAATAAATCTACCCCAGAAGTACTTTCGGGATCTATCACGGATGGGCAATTTCGAATTGAAATTATCTTTAGAAATGTTGATCAAATTTTTGTATAAAGCAAGGCTAAAAAATTCAAATAATTGGAGAAATTGGAGAACATGGTGAATATTAACATCAATATATTCCACAATCTTTTTCTGTTAGTATTATTCAAGTTATATTGATTATATAATATTTCATTCATTTTAATTTTTGATAGATAATTCGAATCTTTATATTCAAATTCAAAAAATGGAACATATCAAGATTTTAGAGGGACCAAAAATGAAATTGCAAGAACTACTCGCCGCTGGTGATGTTCTACAAAGGAATAGAAATTAAAATTTCTGAATTAATAATATATTTCAAAGTTTGATTATAATCTTAAATGTTTTTTTTTTTCATTATGTTGATTTGTCGTATTTTCTGATATGTGTTATACAGGCCTCTTACCATCAGCGTCGATAGAAATATTTATGGAATTGTTACCGAACATTTGGAATACTATTTTTATATCATACACAGAATCTTGATTGATTAAGCCTTATTTATTGTGTATATTTTTGTATGTAATAAATTTTGATATTTGATTAATTTATCTGGATTCACTAGCCTTTATTTATTATAATCAATCTTTATTATAAAAATCTTTATCGTTAATTTGAAACCAAATATAATTCAAGAAATTTTTCATTGCTGTAGGTGATTCAAGTAATCTTCTCAGTTACAAATAATTGTAGTTCAATGTTAATATAAATTATTAAATTTTGATTATTTTCTTCTTCATCGTTTTTTCATATCGTCTTTTTTCATATCATTTATTCATATTCTTTGTTCGATCTGGAAGTATTTTCAGGTAAGGAGTTCAAGAGACGAATCTGTGTAATCGTTCCGTATATCCTGTTCAACAGCTTTCTATTTTGTTTATATCTATAAATAATAGTTTGTATATAAACAAGGATAATAACAATTATTATAATAGTTATCGTTTCCACACCACTGTGCAGTAGATAACTCGGCGCGTTTTTTTTTTTTTTAAGTGGTATCCTCAGGAAGCCTAATCCACTATCTATTCTTTATTTATCGAATACCTCTTTCCATACAATATTTTCTATTTTCTCTAAATTTTCTGATTTGTTCTCAATATATAATGTATTTGGATTTTGACACCTACAAAAGGCTACGTATAATTGACCATGAAAAAATAAAGGTCTATTAATATATAAGCCTACTTTTTCGAAACTCTGTCCTTGCGATTTATTCATTGTTATTGCAAATGCTAACACAACAGGAAACTGTCTGCGATACAGGACAAATGGTAAAGATGATAATTCTCCTGTATCTAGCAATACTTTTGGAATAAAAGCGTTATTTCCAATATTGTTACCTGTTATAATTTTGACTTCTAAATTGAATTTGAATAATTTTACAATTTTCAATCTCGTCCCATTGCACAATCCGTCATTTATACTTAAATTTCTAATGAGCATAATAATCGTACCAATTTTTAATACTAATTTATTAACTGGAAGTCCCAGAAATCTTAATGAATTTGAATATTCTATTGGATAACTTAATGTCACGTCATTGTCTGTTTGATCCAATCCTCTATGTTTTGCGTAATCTATGCTATAATAAATTTTTCCTTCCGCATGAATCTTTTTCAATATTCTGTCATTTAATTTGTATATATCGTCGTTGTGGCAGGCTAGTATTGCTTGATTTGATAGATCTTCATTTTTGTTAATAACTGAACCATAAATTTTAGTGCAAATATCATCAGTTAACCAATTTACTGGAATCGTTAAGGATGTTATAAAGCCTGATCCAATTTTCAATAAAAACGAAGAAAAGTTGTCATTAGAGGAACGCATATTTATTTTCAATTAAAAAATTTCAAATTCTTGCCATAAATTTGAAAATTTTATCGTCTCTTCAATAATCGAATATTTAGTCCCATGTTTTAAAACCGGAAGAATTTGCCGAAAATCCCCACCTAATATAATTAATTTCCCTGCAAATGGAATGTTGTCAACATTGCAACAATCCCGAAGTGTTTTATCTACAATATCAAACGCTTTTTTCGGTATCATTGAGGCTTCATCCCAAATTATTATATCACATTCTTGCAATTTTTTTTTTATCTGATTTTAATTTCAAAAATGATGTTTCAATATTTGTCAAATCTAATGGTAATTTGAAAGTTTTGTGACTCGTCATGCCTCCAGGTAATAAAATTGATGCAATACCAGTCCATGCCATTGATATTACTTTTTTTCCCTTGCCCAAATAGTAATGAATTAATGTTTTATAAAGAAATGTTTTTCCTTTACCTCCAGGGCCATCGATAAATATCATGTGTTTGTTATTAGTTTGTGTTATATTATTAAAGATTGAAGCCTGATCCGTATTAAATTGTGTTGATAGTTCGATGTACTTTTTTTTATTTTCCATCATGAATATCTTTTCATCTTCAACAGTTTCGCAACCTGTTGAAGATTTATTAGGTTCCGGTAGTCCAAAGTCAGAGCATTTCATATTTTCTAAATTTAAGACGTTGTTAATCTCTTGCAACGCGTCGCATTCATTATTCTTAGAAAACCCTTCACAAAAATGATTTTTATATTTATTCCAAATTTCGGAGGAAAACGATGAATATTCGGCAATAAGAAACCAAACAAAAAATTTTCATAATTGAATAGGCATCATGATACTGCATGCTTCATCGAAAATACAGTCCGACCTTCGAATAAGAAACCCGGCAATAAGAAACTTTCCCCTATTTCTCACTCGACCGCTTCCCCCACTCCAACTCGAACTCCGAGCTCGAGGCTCGCGTGGGGACAAAAGTGAGAGAGAGTGAGAGAGACGGACAGAGGTAGTGAGCGCGAAGCGCGCTTGGTGGGGGTATGCGATATATAGGAAAAACTCTTCCCCTTGGGGGCTTTTGGTTTCTTATTCGGAGGTCGGACTGTATTGAAAATTTCTACGTCACTGTCTATTAACCCCATAGCTAACGCAGTTTCTTTGAATGATTTGTATGTAATGTCTTCATATGTTTTTAAATCGCCTTTAACACGGTTGAGTATTAACTTTAAATGAAATCGTTCAATATCTTTCGGACTAACGTTAACTACACGACCGATAGCCTTGGAAAATGTTTTACGTTTGATCCACGTTTTTTTCAGAGAGTCATATAAATAATATTTAGGTATATTAGTGTACATAAATTTTGTTGCGTTTTTATCTTGTTTGTTTAAACTAAACTATGCTGTTAGTGTTGTGTTGTTATTAACTAAAGCTTTTTCTTCATTATGTTCTTCAAAAATCATTTGTTGTATTGACGCACAGTACTCTACATTTATATGACATTTATATTTCTTGAGTAGATATGTATTATGGGGAACTGTCATAGAATTGTCAACTTTTACAAAATTTCCACCAATCTTTTTACTATAAACATAACCTTGCTCTCGATTATCTCTCCGTCGATAAATAGGAAAACCATTTTTTTCAAATCGTGTGAAATCACAAAAATTTTTGGGAAATTTTTTCGAACAAATATTTGTTTCGATATTATAACACGGAGATTACTGTGTATGAGGACCATGTAACATGTGTTTTATAATTAGGTCTTGTAATTCTTGATCATTGGAACATATCTCGGCACTAATATATTTATCGATAGCTTCCGGAGTTATTAATTTATTTTTATAATCCAATACAAATAGCATATGCGCATGTGGTGGGCCACGTTTTTGAAATTCTATGGTGTAAACATGTGCTAAAACATAGCCAAAAATTTTTCCACTAATGACATCGGCCAAAAGAGCTCGAAATTTTAAGTAAAATAATCTTACTGTAATATTTGAAATATCGTTACATGTTGTACCTGGAGGGAATTTTTTTAATACTCTTGTTAACTCTGGCCAGTTTGGATTGCAAGTCATGGTGATAAATAAGTCTGGTCGACCTATTGATCCTGATAATTTTGTTGCATATTTCGTGGGCTACCCAAGTAGGTTGACGGTAAAACAAATATATTTCCTGAACGTTCTTTATTTTCAAAATTTTTGGAGTCATTTAGAGCACTACGTGCTATATGATCAACTAATCCTTGATAGCATTCTATTCTTAATTTTTTTTGGTTATATCTTAAGAAATTCAACCGATTACTTTCTATTATAATATAGGCCTGAATAACATATTGCTGAGTTAACCGACCGCAGAACAAAATTGGATCAAACGTTGTATTCTGTCTATAAGCTAAACGGTATGAATAATATTGGAGAGCAGAAAGCCTTTTCTCGCTTTTATGATTTTGTTTGAATAATGGACTCCATCCTAAATCTCCATACGGGAACATTATTGGAAAAATCATAGGGTCAATATGAAATGATAGTTTGTTTAAACATGAATAAGGATCAACACCTTTTGGAAGATTTTTCGGATAAACACATAAATCAAAAGAAGATGGAATTTCTCCATTTTTAGAAACTATTAAAGCTGCACATTCGGCAGTTGTAGGTGTATTGTAACGATTTTTATCCAAATTTATATTACGGATGAAATACAGATAATATTCCGGTATGTGTTTATCCTTCGTTAATTCGAATAAATGTTTATATTTTTTAGCGTATGGATTAAGGCTGTTTAATATAGTTGATATAATGTTAATGTGTTCTTCGACTAAATTTTTCTTTCCTTTTAACCTTTCTTCAGTTGCTCTGAAATCGTCATAAATATAAATTTGGCTACAGTTAGGATTATCCCCCGTTTTTGTACAAATGCTATTTGGAGTCATATGACAAACTTGTCCTTGAATTTTCAAATTGTAAATTCCTCTTTTGAATTCGTTCATTACATTTACGTTGAAAGTTGCAAATGAAAAACGGCTGTTATAGTATCGAATCAATTCCTTAAATTTTCTGTCATGTAACAACAAATCTTTTAGAGCTAGATTGTAATTACTTAGTGGTGGAAGTTTAACTTTTCCATTATGACAGCAACTCTTCTTTGAAAATTCTGCTGACCAAAATGATGCACCACAATGTGGACAAATATAATCCATATCTCCAAGATCAACGTAAGACATTTGGTTGGAGCACATTTTGATAACTTGTTGAATTCTTCTTCTTTTATTTAGGCGCTTTTAAAGTCGCTAGAAAATGGCGGCGCGGGCCCCTATCTCCGCGGTAATGCAGAGCTTCGTACCGAGGTACCTCCGCACACTGCTAGGTGGCGCGGAGTTCGGTACCGCGGTACCTCTGCACACCGCTAGGTGGCGCAGCACGCATCTGCTAACAGACTTCAGGAGTAGAAATCTGATTAGCCAATGCTTGCCGCATTATGAAAATTCGTGAGTCTTTCACGACAATGCCCATCAGCATCGCAATGTATGCAATCAATTGCACAAAATCATGATCCGATTACCTCGGAAAGTATTTACGTACATACATAAATGTGTGTTAATTCAGTATTCAATGAATGTCAAATAGATAATAAACCAAACTTTGATTTCATCTGAAAAATTCTTTCACTGTTATTTTATCTACGACAAGTCGATAGAATTAATAAATCAATACAGAGATTGAAAACTACGGATTTCCCATACAACTGACGAGTAACTTTCGTTTGTCGCTTTTTGACAGAGCAGTGCTTACTAGTGAAGAACTTATTTCACCGCTCTTACATCTAGGACATGGCCATAGAATTCATAAATCAATACAGAGATTGAAAAATATAGATTTCCCATACAACGGACGAGTAACTTTCGTCTCTCGCTCTTTGACAGAGCGGTGCTTACTAGTGAGAAACTTATCTCACCGCCAATACATCTAGGACAGGGCCATAGAATTCATATATCAATACAGAGGTTGAAAGTATGGATTTCCCATAGAAATGACGAGTAACTTTCGTCTCTCGCTCTTTGGCAGAGCGGTGCTTACTAGTGAGAAACTTATCTCACCGCTATTACATCTAGGACAAGGCTACAGAATTCGTAAATTGATACAGAGATTGAAGAGTAATTAATAATGTAATAAAGCGAATCCAAAATAAAGGTTCGCATTTCCACAAGGTCAAGTTGGCAAGCAAGCCGAAGTTGCAAGTTCTCACCCCAAAGCAGGGCTGTGGTCCACGTTTGTGGCAAAATATTCCGTTACATTATATGAAAAATGTAATAAAATCTATGGATCACTGATCCCTGTCGACAATTAGTCGAGTTACAAACTAGCAGAGTTACAACATCCGGCTCCGAAGCAGAACATATTCCAGAAGATTCAATTTCTCATTCGATTCCTATAAATGAATAAAATCAATGGATCAGTAAAATCAATCCACAGTAAAGACTTCTGTCGAAAATCAATCATCCTTGCCCTAAAGCAGGATAGTCTATGTTTGTGAAAAATCATTTTAACAAAATCTATCTGAAATTGAATAAAATCTATGGATCACGGATCAAACAAAGCGACAAGTCCTAGCCCTGAAGCAGAGCGGTAGTCCACGTTTGTGGAAATTATTCTAGTTTTATAAAAGTATGTAGATTCATAAATCAATAATACGAACCCACCGTGGATATCCCTGTCTTAACTGATTGACATGTCTAGCAACCACAGTTTTGCCCAAAGTTGAGCAATTATTGTTTGAATAGAGATAAGTTATTTTCGGAAATATCCCAAAATTCCGTCCAATGCCAAGTAACAATCCGCGATTTATCAGAAGCATTGATTATATCCTCTGCTTCGTTGCATGTTCTAGCACGTTGTGCTGTTTGAGGTTAGGCGGGAGTCGGCTCCCATACAGCACGCCACATTGCAGCAATGTCTCAGCAACATTGCTAAGTCTCGTTTTCATTGCATTGCACTGCAATGTTGCTGCAACATTTCTGCAATACAATTTTTGCAACATTGCATTCGCAATGTTACCGCAAGATTTCTGCAATATAACTTTGTTATATATATTAGAATGATATAATTAATGAATTAAAGAATCGATCAATTGCATCATTTATTAGGAATTGGTACATTTTCGGCTTCTAACGCAATTAAATACATAAAATTGTTAAAATATAGGCAGCTCTGAATATATAGGAAAACATTAGAGTAATTATCATCGGATAGTTTGGCGTAGTAGGTAGAGTGTTCGACTAGTAAGCGAGCGGACGTGGGTTCAAATCTCGATTAGGAGAAACAGAAATCGGTGGCGTTTTTCGTAGGGAAATTACAAGGCGTTTTTTCATTATACATATTATGAGGAGCATTCTTTAAGACAGTGGACTGAATGTCAAAACGTATAAAATTTATGTTTTTTATTTTTTAATTTCAATAGTTCCATTGAATTGGAATACAAATAATGCAGGAACTTTTTCAATATTGCAGATTATTTGGCAATATTGCAGAAATGTTGCAATGTTATGCAATGAATAGCGGACATTGAGACATTGCAGAAACATTGCAGGGGAGTTGCAGCAATATTGCACAGCATAACCGCAACATTGCCAATATTGCGGAATTATGTTGTTGCAACGTTGCTGCAATGTCTCGGTGCTGTATGGGCTGCAATCACGATCGTAAATAATTTCAACGAAATGAATAGCAATAGCAAGGTCAACTTATACATCTGTACTTCGTAAAAACTTAAGATCGCATAATTCTTTAGTAATCATATTACCTGCGTTGCACTAAGAACAAACAAACAGCTAATCGCCACAACGCGGCACGTGTTTCCAGAGCCGGTCACGACTCACGAACGCTCTCGTCTAAAGCGCAGGAAATACCGTACCACGTGGCGTATTGGCATTTATTATAACTATTATAGACTCATTGACTGAAGATCTAGTCAACTCACAGTAGATTTCACCCGTACCCCCAATTGCTAGAATCGTTAATTTCTTTGTATTTCACCAACGAACGAAAAAACCATAAGCAATACGGACCGAAAAAACACAACCACAAGTAAAACACTGACGAAATTCTAATTTTTTTTTGGCGAAATTTGGATTTCTAATTTGACAATCTTCACTACGATGCAAAGACAAACTGTGAATTTTGTCGAATTTGTTAAACTAGCGTCACATCATTCGCGCGCCCCGCGCGCGCTAAAACCGGGATTCAGAGTCTTTGTCTTGCATATTCTTCTATCCTCGTAATCCTTTTATAGCTGTATTATAATTGACGATTGATCTGTCTTAAATGAATAAATAAATCACAAGTCATGAACGGTAAGTGGCACAAAAAAAATTGTTGAACGAAAAGATAAAAAATTCAATTACCTACTAGAAAGGTTGTTACAATTTTTTGCCTAAAGTGCACGATAACGGTGATATAGGCAGATAAAGTTTTTCTCTAAATGAAAGATATGCACACATAGGTCGATACGGTTTTTCTTATAATGGCGCCACTAAATGGGACGAAATTTGTAAGGATATTGTTTACTTATATATGGGGCATTCCAGCTACAACCGAGCGGCTATTACCTTTTCATTTTTTTTTCGTGACGCCGATTTTTTTCAGTTACTTTTCGACAAAAAAAAACATACGTATTTCTCAAAAAAAATTATTTTTCATCCTCTTCCGTTTCAACAACCTTCAAAGTAGAATTTTTTTTCGCCTAGTGTATCCTCCGATTTCTTTCAAATAAATTCACTAAAAAGTACATTAAAAACCGCAACTTTTGATCGCTATCTCATCATGGGAAAATCATTTTTCTATTTTTTCTATTGGTATTAAACTGTGAAAAATGTGTTTTTATTAGTAAAAAGGAGCAAGTACACAAATAACGTTGTTGATGCTATAATTTATTGAATCATATCTGGTAAATAATAATAATATTTATTAATTAATACAAATAATCCTTTTTTGATCCTTAATTATTACACGTTTTTAGTAATCCATCCTTCAAATTTGGCATACCAATATCGTTATTGTCATCGAATAGGTACCCAAAAATTATCGCACCGAATGTAAAACAATATTCCACAGACAGGATAGATACTCTCGCTATTAACTCCGATACCGACAAGTAAGAATCGTGGTCGTCATTTTTGTGTACAACCCTACGCTAAGCTCTGCTATCAATGTACAGCCAGGGAAATGGATTCTGAAGCGCCGTTTTGATGCAACCGAAGATACAAGTGGTTTTAATTTCCTTGAAGTTGGCATGAAATTAAAGCAACATCTGCCCCTTCGATATGTTAGCGATCTTCTCCGCGCGGGATAATTCTATTTCAGTGGAGACGTCTGTTGTTTTCTTGAGAACGTCAATTCGCATAACCTCTTGAATGCACAAGTGATCGAAAAAGTTGTCATATTGAATAACCTCGAAATGCGCGAATGTTTTTTCTAATTAGGTTGATCCTAAAATAACCTAGTTACTCGTAAAGTGTTCAAAGGGTTAAGAGAGGACCCTAATGAAACTTACTGTTAGATTCTTTCATGAAATCAAATCGATTTTAAATCATTTCAAGGTTCTAGCTGAAACTAATTAAACTAACCCTTGAAATTTCAAATTTCATCCTAAATCTATGAGTTATGCACCTATGATGATCGCAGGGTATTCAAATTTTGGCGATGTGTTCAGAACACTTGGGCGAAGAATCTCGAGTATCCGATATAACAACGCTGGCCTCGTTACTCAAAAAGCATAGTTAACACTTTTTATTTCAAGGTTTTTGCAGTTCATTGTTATGAGCGACTTGGAATATAGGTTTCTTTCAAATGTAACAAGGATAAGCTAACAAATATTGAATCTATAACTGATTTGAGTCTAATGCAGGAATATAAACCAACAACTCTTATTGAAATTGGAATTGGGCTCAAACTATTGATTGATTATAAGGATAAGCTAACAAATAGTAAATCTATAATTCATTTGAGTCTAACGCAGGAATATAAGCCAACAACTCTTATTGAAATTGGAATTGGGCTCAAACTATCAATTGATTATAAGGATAAGTTAACAAATAGTAAATCTATAACTGATTTGAGACTAACGTAGGAATATACACCAACTACGCTGATTGAAATTGGAATTGGGCTCCAACTATAATTGATTACAAGGATCGGTTAACAAATAGTAAATCTATAACTCATTTGAGTCTAACGCAGGAATATGAACCAACAACTCTTATTGAAATTGGGTTTAAATTATTAAATAATTAACAGCTGTTCAGAATTGGCTAGGGTTATCACATGCTGCGATAGAGCATAACGAGAGAATGAGAGAACAAGTGACCTGTAAAATTAATTACAACATGTAAAAGTGATTCGAAAACTATTTCTGAGACTTGATTCTGCAGCGGTGTACGCAGTCAGAAATGAATATCAGTACTAAGAGGTTGATGGAACGGGATAGCTCTAAGACTTGACAATGAAGTAGGAATGGTCGACTTATTAAGTGATACGGTTTTAGGCCATGCGAAGTCAAGTCCATCGAACTTTGAACAATATCCATCAATGGCACTGTAAATCTGGAGACGCAGAGCAAAATAGATGCGCAAAATGAATAGAAAATCTGAGATGCGTTTATCAGAATGTTTGACAACCTCACATTCACAATCGTCTATGGCCATATATTATGTAATGCTTTTTGAGTAACGAGGCCACCGTTATTATATCGGATACTTGAGATTCTTCGCCCAAGTGTTCTGATCACATCGCCAAAATTTCAATACCCTGCGATCATCATAGTTGCATAACTCATAGATATAGGATAAAATTTAAAATTTCAAGGGTTAGTTTAATTAGTTTCAGCTAGAACCTTGAAATGATTTGAAATCGATTTAATTTCATGAAAGAATCTAACAGTAAGTTTCATTAGGGTCCCCTCTTAACCCTTTGAACACTTTACGAGTAACTATAGGTTATTTTAGGATCAACCTAATTAGAAAAAACATTCGCGCATTTCGAGGTTATTCAATATGACAACTTTTTCGATCACTTGTGCATTCAAAAGGTTATGCGAATTGACGTTCTCAAGAAAACAGCAGACGTCTCCACTGAAATAGAATTATCCCGCGCGGAGAAGATCGCTAACATATCGAAGGGGCAGATGTTGCTTTAATTTCATGCCAACTTCAAGGAAATTAAAACCACTGGTATCTTCGGTTGCATCAAAACGGCGCTTCAGAATCCATTTCCCTGGCTATACATACAATTGATTTCCATAATTTAACACCGCATCAATAGTGTTTGACGTCCATGATGTAACCGGATTCAAAATTGCCATGGATATTGATACTGCGGCGTTAGCCGTGCACTGCTTTCCTCTACTGAATTGTGGGAATCTAACGTCACCTTGGTGAAATAAACCATGTATTAATATTTGTCGAAAATCAGTCTCTACACTGCTTTCATCGTAAGTTGTTTCATCTTCTTCTTCAAAAACATGAACGATTTTGAATCCATTACCGTGTTCTTCATGTTCTTGAGCATGTTCTTCATGTTCTTGAGCATTCTCCACTCGCGAACGTTTTTCTGAACCACCTTTTCAGTTATACATTTTAATTTTCTACAGCCCATTTTTTCCATTAAATGAATTACCTACCTATCTCAATGTGCAATGAACTCTCCTATATAAACTATGAATTCACATTCTAATTACTCCTCCTATAAACTATGAAATTACATTCTTACTCATCTGTGCAAGAATTGATGTCGACTTCTTCGCTTCTTCATAGGAAGTTGGATCTCGGGGGAGGCAAGATGGCGCCGACTGGAGAGGTAGTGAATAAGTTGGGTGATAGAGAAAAATAGGTAAAGAGGCACCAGAAAGAGGATAAAGCAGAGGAAAATGGGAAAAAGTGTAGTGCGAAGTGTTATCAGCAGGAGGAAATGAAGAGAAAGAAAAGAAAACAGAGAGGAAGGACAAAAGCAGGAAAAGAAAAAGCAACGCTGGATGAGGTTAGGACGACACAGGCGCGAGGTAATAGACAGGGAAG
Source organism: Macrophya alboannulata (assembly GCA_949628255.1). NCBI lineage: Eukaryota > Metazoa > Arthropoda > Insecta > Hymenoptera > Tenthredinidae > Macrophya > Macrophya alboannulata. Next base: position 7,999,802 of record OX451213.1, read on the forward strand.
GAGAAAAGGGGAGAGGGACAAGGAAGATAGCCAGGAGAAGATAGCAGCCTAGCCTAGTAATAGCTCTACAGCACCGAAGAAAGGGACATAGGAATACCCAAGGTGCGAGAGGTGAAGAAAGTGAAAAGAAAAGAAAGTGAAGAAGGGCAGAGGAAAGTGAAATAAAAGAAAAGGTCAGAAAAGGAAAAAGGAAAAGGAGCAGCAAAGGAAAAAGAAAGAAGAAAGTAAGACAAAGGGAAAGAATTCAGCAGTGGAGGTTAGGAAGAAACGTGGTGAGACAGGTGGATAGAGTGAAGAGGGAGACGCCTAGTGGATGTAAGAAGAAGCAAGGTGATAGAGAGAAAGGTAGAAGAGCAAACGTCAACAAGAGGAAAGAGTCAGTAAGGCAGGAAGGAGAGCAGAACTGGTGAGACAGAAGGGGAGAGAGAGAGAATGTCAGGGAAGGAAGAGGGGCAGGGGAAGAGAGAGGAGAGGAAGATCACAGTCAAAGACCTGCTAGAGGTAATGGAAAAAGTCAGAGACACGATGAGGGAAATAAACACAAACACTAAGGAGGGAGTGGAGAAGATAGTCAGGGAAATAAAGAGACTCGGTGTAAACAAGGTATCAGAGCCGGAGCAAGAAGGGGCAGACGGGGAGGCCGAGGAGGTGAACCCCTCCAGCGACGAGTCCGAAACGGAGGAGCACGAAAGTAGCAGCGAAGGGAGCGAGGTAGAAGTCAGCGACGCGAAGGAGAGGGAGAGAAAAGAAGGCGAGGACGAGAAGTGGCAAAGGGAGATGGGGGAGAGGAGAAGAAGGAGAAGAAACGTGGTGCTACGAGGACTAGAGCTGAGCGAGGGAGACGAGAAGGAGGAGGTAAAGAAGTGGTTAGCCAAAGCAGTGGGGAGGAAGTGGAGGATAGAGGGAGTAAGAAAAGAGATGGCAAGAGGGGAATGCCTGATAATAATGGAGTGCAGATCAGAGGAGCAGAAAGAGGCAATTATGGAGAAGAAGCAGCTAATATGGGAAGAGCAAAGGGTGAGGGCAGACCACGATTATACCTTCATGGAAAGAAGAAACAGGTGGAGGGTGAGAGAGAAAGTAGCAGAAGAGAGAAGGAAAGGCAAGAGGGTAGAGATGGGAGAGGGAAGAGTAAGGATAGAAGGAAAATGGGAGAGATGGAACGAGCGAGAAGGGAAATGGATAGCAGAGACAAGCGACAAAGAAGAAGAAGAAGAAGAAGAAGAAGAGAAGGGAAAGGAAGGGGTAAGAGGGGCAGAAGTGAGAAAGAGGGAGGAAATAGCGAAAAGAAGGAAAGAAATCGAAAGGGAGCTGAAGAAGCTAGAAGCGGAAGAATGGGTAATGCGAGAAAAAAGAGAGGGAAGATAGAGGGAATCGGGATAACATAGACAAGGGGAAAGAGGAGAAAACAAGGTACAGGGGGGAATGAGAAAGGAAGGAAAAGATAACAAATGAAACTATGGAATGAAGTAAGAGGGAGATGAAAGGATGTATATGTATGTAAGGCCTGGCTGGCCATAATAGCCTTGAAAAGCCGTAATGGCAATCAATAAAGGAATCAATAAAGGAAGTTGGATCTCATAAATGATTTCGACCACGTTACTTTTTAGTCAGGTCTCAAATATTGCACGTGCACTCAATTTTCTGTGTGAAATAAAAGTTTTGTTAACAACACACATAATTATATAAATCATATTTTCTGAATCATATTTTATTATGTTACTGCATACATCAATACTAAAATACTCCTCACGAATATCATATATATTATATATAGAATAGAATATTCAATTACCTACAGAATAATCGTAAAACAGACGTCACGATCCGGGGCGCTCCATATACCCGAAAAGTTAAATACCCGAACCAGTCATATGCCCGAATCGTCAAATACCCGACCGACCAAACACCCGAATCGCCATTTGCCCGAACCGGTCAAATGCCCGAATCGTCATTTACCCGAACAGTCATATACCCGAATCGCAATTTACCCGAACAGGCAAATACCCGAATCGTCATTTACCCGAACCCGTCAAATGCCCGAATCGCCATTGACCCGAACAGTCGTATACCCGAATCGCCATTTACCCGAACGGGCAAATTCCCGAATCGCCATTTACCCGAACGGGCAAATTCCCGAATCGCCATTTACCCGAACGGGCAAATTCCCGAATCGCCATTTACCCGAACCATCAAATACCCGAATCGCCATTTACCAGAATGCGATAGCCTGGTTTCCATGAACGCAGTTTCGGGCGACAGTGACTTCAGAAAACTCCAAGCGTTCCGCTCTGAGCGGCCACGATGGCTCTGGATTCAAATTATTTTGAGTAATCGTAGGTATACCTTCATTTAAAAGTCAGCAAGTATTTTTTCGGCGATTCACTCTTAGGAGATTGATTTTTCACTATTATAGAATAATGTAGCTCAGAATTCGCAATTGATAACAATACACTAATCTCCTAAATTCGGTCTTTATTAAATTATAGGTTATACGGGCTGTTCTAATTATTCATTGATATATTATTTAGCTTACAATTTCATTTTTGTTATTAAAGATCATAATGTGATTATTGTGTCGCCTCTTTGTTGTTTACACTTGGAGGTCTTTGGGGCCTGTTAGGTTTGTCATAAGCACAATCTGTTGGTTGTCGAAGCTGTTCATCTGTCTAAGATGAGTTCTACAGGATACGTGAGAACATGAAGAATTGCCCTGAGAAACAACTTCCAAACAGATTTTCATTCGATATTGTGGAAATATGTTAACAGCAATAATTTGTAGAATTTCTGGTGGCCATAAACAAAGACAAAGCCGCAAAACGAAATTAGAGTAAGGAAATTAGGGTCTCTCGTAATGGGACAAACATCGCAGATCCAGAACATCTTCAGACTACGTCATCTGATGATCAACCTCCCTGAAAAAAAAGTGGTTCGTAAAATCTAAAAGCAGCAATTAAAACATTAATGGGCTGTGCGGCACTAATCAATAGGAAAATCCTTGAAAAAAATAGAAAACACGTCGGAAAACTGAGAATAAAAGAGGCACAACTAAATGCACGGCAAAGACGTCAGAAACTACACTGTTAGAAATGTTTGTTGTAAATTTACTAACATTGTATTGGAAGTTTTATTCACATACAGAATAGTAAATTTACCTAACAATAGAGTAGTAATTTTAGAAAACTAAATTTGCACATCTACTGAGCTATCGTAGTAAATCTACAAAACATTAATACAGTTATTTTGAGAAATTAATTCTAGAAATTTACTGAAATTTTTTCAATTTTGCGAAACATTTGCTTAGTAATTTCAGAAAACTATATTTGTACATTTATTATGCTTGTAGTAAATTTAATAAAAATTAATGTAGTAATTTCAAGAAACACGGGTTTTGTTATTCAAATAATGATGCAAATTTAATGTGTGTATGTACTTTTATTTTTAATATTTCGTATATTAAACATTAACGTCCTGTAGTAAATTTACGAAACGGTATATTAATTTTATATAGCTGAATATTTTTATCCAAATTCTCATTGTAAATTTCGTATGGAAGCGTTTTTGAATATTTATTCAAGGTATATTAAAATTAATGTACAAGTATAGGGATACAGCAAAAGTATTTATGAATGGCTGCATAAATACGGGTCTATTCTGCGTCAAATATACTGCGCATGCCCTGTACTGCTTATGGATGGCCTATGGTACCCAGAAAGAAAGACAAAGATTGGCCGCAAGCTCGGTCTGTCTCTCTCCAACGCCTGACATAGCAAGTTACAGAACGTGCTCAGGGCCAATCATTGTCCCTTTCTTTCTGGGTACCATAGGCAGTAGGGAATGCGCAGTTCATGCTCTATATCTATTGTTACGAAAGTGGTATCACCCCTCATATGTAGTTCACATATGATCTAGTAGTCATCTTAAATAGAAGATGTTCACAGATATCATTTGTCTACCGTTGCTAATCTCAACGGTATTATTGTAATAACAGTCTTGTTCTAGACCTTAAACTGAACACACGTATTTCTAATACAACTAACCTTACTCCAAAATACCAATTTCTAAGCATCATTTATTCGTGTATTCACTTCGTTAATACTCTCAGAGACCCACTTCTTTAAATACGAAATACTTAAACCCCCATTTCGTAACATTTGGTGTCAGAAGCGCGACTTGTGAGTGATATTAAATAAAGTGAAATCAATTCGAAAAAGATGCCTGAAAATCGAGCCACAGTTCAGCCAACCTTAACTGCCTCAACTACCTCAACTTCGTCTAAAATTCCCTCCACCATCCAGACTGAACAATCCTCCATCCAAACGCCTCCGCAAGACCCGATGACTTTCCAGATGGGGCTGTTTCAGCTCATGGAAGACAGAGATTCTTCTAACTCTGCACCTTCAGGTTACAGTAGTCCGATCGGATCTTTTAGAATCCGCTAAGGATGAATTTACATTTAACCTCTTTACGTACAGCTACAGGAGAGATTACTCCAATTTCAGGATAACAATCCGTTCCAATAAATGTAGCTGAATATATTAATTCAAATCATAAGGTTTTTATAGCCGATATAGAAGACGATGGTATCTTAGGGCTAGATTTTCTGTCAGCACACGAGTGCATAATCTCTTCGGTCACCAACACATTAACATCTGGTCGTCAGCAATCCCTCTTTTAACATCTCGTCGTTCTTTTTCAACTCTTTGAAATGACGCCCCTAGACCACGCAATTTAAACTCATTTACAGGAAATATTTCTACGAATTTAATCCTTTCTACGAGAATTTCTACGAATTCAACTCCTTCTACGAGAATTCCTACGAATTCAATCCCTTCTACGAGAATTTCTACGAATTTAACTCCTTCTACGAGAATTTATACGAATCATAAAAAAAAAAACAGGATAATTATTTATCTGATTAATCATTATGAGGTTCTACCTGAAACCTTGCCAGAAAGCGAAAATACAGGATAATCATTCATTTAATCATTACGAGGTTCTACCTGAAACCTTGCCAGAAAGCGAAATACAGGATAATCATTCATCTAATCATTTATTAGAATCCGAGGTATTACCTGAAACCTTGCCAGACGGCGCAAAACAGGATAATAAAAAGTTAACGTCAAGTTCTCGCAGATCTTAGACCGGGGTCCTATTCCCTAATTATTTATTTAACGTCAAGTTCTTTCAGATCTTAGACCAGGGTCCTATTCCCTAGTTATTTATTTAATGTCAAGTTCTCGCAGAATCTTAGACTCAGAGTCTATTGCCCTTACAGAGTTCTTTTACAAGACTCTTTTATTAACAGAAAGTTTTGAGATGTTTATTGAACATTTTGTAGTTTGTATTTAAGGTTACACATTTGACTGCATAACCTGAACTAACCTTCATAATCGATCGAGATATCGTTGTCATAAACTTTTACAAACAGAGTCATGATAGGAAAGATTTGACAGCTAGATTTTCATTCTTTTATTTAATTTTCAAGGAATAGGTGGTTAATCTCACCTGTTTAGCCAATAAATCTTTTTCTTAACCTATTTCAAAATAAAATAAGAGATCCGAATAGGATCTTTATTTCAAAAGTTAGTTTAAGTAACTAATTTTTAACAAGATTTTCAGATTTTCAATAGGAACGATTTATTAATCTGAGAGTGAGAAGACGGAAATTCCATCCTGACCTTATCGATCCTTTTTCCGGCTTCCTCAGATAAGATTGTTCCAATTTTATTAATTCAAATAATTTTAATTTTTACGACATTTGTAGTATATATAGTTTCATTACATCTTTTACCCGTTAAAAGAGACTTTATTCCTTTGAAACACATGAAGCTCACATTTGTCTTCTCATTTAGGTCGTTTTATTAACTGATTTTTCAAGAGGCTTCGATCTGGACGGATTTGGGATCAAAACTCGAACTGTGTCTCCTGAGCTATCCCATACCCCATCCTGTCGCCTCCCTTTCGCAGTAAACAGGACCTTACTTCCCTACCGCTCACCACTCACCGCTTACATCCTGATCCTGTTCCTCTTTGAGTTCTTCTTTCGAGAAAGAATATTTCGAAGAACAATTTTTATACTAAAAACTCACATTTTGATCATTTTAATGCTCAACTATCTTTCCAAGGTCTTTTAGTGTGGTTTTTCCCTTGGAAGATCAAGGCAAATGCCGGATAGCTTATGGGAAAGTATCAAATCTTGAACTAAACTACCACACAGGCTTTCCCAAACAGAGCACGTACACACAATTTGACTACTAGACATTTTTATTTTTATCAATTGAAATTTTATTTTAACTTTTCATTTTTCAAGAGTCGGGTCGACTCTTTTCCTAACGGGGGGGTTGTGTTACGAAAGTGGTATCACCCCTCATATGTAGTTCACATATGATCTAGTAGTCATCTTAAATAGAAGATGTTCACAGATATCATTTGTCTACCGTTGCTAATCTCAACGGTATTATTGTAATAACAGTCTTGTTCTAGACCTTAAACTGAACACACGTATTTCTAATACAACTAACCTTACTCCAAAATACCAATTTCTAAGCATCATTTATTCGTGTATTCACTTTGTTAATACTCTCAGAGACCCACTTCTTTAAATACGAAATACTTAAACCCCCATTTCGTAACACTATGTATAAAACTTCTAAATCACTGCCTATAGACATCAGTGCCTATAACACATCATTGCACTTGTGCGCTGCGGTACTGTTAATATCAAGTTTAATTTGTACGGTATCTTAACAAAATCTAGGCAAATATACTATGTCATATAAAAAGTTTGTTTACTGTTTTTTCATTGTTATGTTATCTTTAGGATATACCTTATTTCAAATATTTACATTACTTAAAATCTATCGTATAAAAAATTTTCTTTGTATGTTATCTTACTCACTAGTGCCCGGTTGCACGAATGTAGTTTATCCTTGGGATAAAGTTATCCCTCGGATAAACGTATTTCTCCAAAACAATTAACAGCAGCCTTCAGATTTTTCACAAATATATGGATGGCAGCACATCTGCGCCTATGTTAATTTAAAATCGCTGTTGTAGACAGCCATAGTTTCTTTATAATTGTGATTAAATAATAACTTTTTCACAGACATGAATGGCAGCATTGGATGATCAATGTCTTCTGAACTTTAGTGAAATTTGGGCAACGATATTTATTGACCGATACTTTTTTCCCAGCCATGTATTATTTAATTACAATTATAAAGAAACTATGGCTGTCTACAACAGCGATTTTAAATTAACATAGGCGCAGATGTGCTGCCATTCATATATTTGTGAAAAATCTGAAGGATGCTGTTAATTGTTTTGGAGAAATACGTTTATCCGAGGGATAACTTTATCCCAAGGATAAACTACATTCGTGCAACGGGGCATAGGAGTGTCCCAGGGTTCCGGTGCACGGATTTTGTTCAAATTTGGAGAGGTGTTTCTTTGGCCCAAAATACTAGCCCTCTGATCTTCAATTCCATCTCATAGGCGTTTCTTCTCCAAGAAAATATTATTATCGTGCAATTTATTGGTCTTTCGCTATGGCTCTAGATTGATGCAGCAAGCTTGAATATATCACTGAAACTTTTTCATTCGAGCATGAAAATGAATATTTAACGCGTTAATTTACCATATATATTTTTTTTTTCATACAATTTTTTTACCTTTTTTTTATTAAAGAATTTGAATTATTAAAAAAAAGAAAAAAAAGATATGGTAAATTAACGCGTTAAATATTCATTTTCATGCTCAAATAAAGAAGTTTAAGTGATATAGGTATTCAAATTCGCTGCATCAATCTAAGCCATGGCGGAGGACCAATAAATTGCACGATAACAATATTTTCTGGGAGAAGAAAGGCCTGTGAGATGGAATTGAAGATCAGACGGCTAGTATTTTGGACCAAAGAAACACCTCTCCAAATTTGAACAAGATCCGTGCACCGGAACCCGGGGACACTCCTAGTCAGTTTTATGTATTGTTCTTAGAACTGACTTGTATAACGATTGAGTTCGTTCGTTAGCCGTAAAACTTTCGGATCGTATGACATTGCTCTTCGTCTCTTACAGTCCCTTTTATCTCCTTTGGGTGGGTTGATTTTGAGGAATACTCTAAACAAAAACATTTCATGTAGGATAAATTATTTCAATTTGGGATGTGAGGATAAAAATATGAAACTAATTTGTCAATCCATAATGTGAACTCTACCTTTGAATAAACTCCAGAGTGCTGTACATATTTTTCGGATATGAGTATCCGAATACATAATATGCTAGAAACGTTACTAACAGACCTTCGAAGAAGCCATTGGTGGTAACCCAAATGTTCTGTTCGATAACGACGTCTTATTTTGAATTTTCGTCGTAGATGGACTTTCCTGTAAGGATGAATATTTTGTAAAATCTATTGTTGTGTGTCTATTCTCAATAAACTCATTGAAGTAAATGTGAATAAACGGCGGTGCAACGAACACATCATAAATGCGTAATGTATAGGAAATATCATTAGTATTAAAATACTTGTATATACCTCTAATTATCAGAACTGGAGTTTTTTTTAAAACATAAAAATGAATCCAAATTACGTCAATAGAAAATGCATGCAATCAACGTAACCAATGTAACTGATATATATATATATATATATATATATATATATATATATATATATATATATATATATATATATATATATATATATATATATATACCGTGAGGATCTCTTGAAACTATAAGGCTGAAAAGCATGGGCGCAGAATAATACAAATTTTATGGGGATAGCCAACTCGCCGAAAATCTCCCTAGAGTCACTGCTGGTCTAGCCACCCGAATACCCTAGGGATTTTTTAGTGTGACGAGTTGGCTGTCCCCATAAAATTCGTATTATTCACGTATTATTCTGCGCCCATGCTTCTCGGCCTTATAGTTTCAAGAGATCCTCACGGTATATATATATATATATATATATATATATATATATATATATATATATATATATATATATATATATATATATATATATATACATATATATATATATATATATATATATATATATATATATATATATATATATATATATATATATATATATATATATATATATATACATATATATATATATATATATATATATATATATATATATATATATATATATATATATATATATGCAAGGAGCAGACACATGTGATTTGATCAATACAATTCTGCCTTTCAATGAATCAAAGCAAAGGTATTTATTTCTGGGACTGCTCACACAGTTTTCATAGACTGTCGTTATACGTTGAATAAGTTGAATGACAACTTACATCAACAACTATAAAAAGGAGACTATGTTCTTCCTTCATGTAGTGGACTAACAACGGAAAGACAACTTCGAACATTGGAACTTCAGACCTTGATGTCAGACGGGCTGTTCTTTGGCTTCCTTGAGCATGTTCAGAACATAGTTTTCTTGTGTAGCTCTTTCATTGGTTTCAGTTATATTTTGTGCAGATTTCCTGTTCTTATGGATCTTGGCTATCTCCGCAGACTTAAAATATTTTCTAATAGGTCCAGCTTTTTCTGTCAAGGAATCCTTCCAAATGTCTGATACAGATTTTCCAAGCAGGCGTGAAGCATGATGTATCAAAAACTTGGCATCCAGTAGAAAAGGCCAGTCCTGTAAAACTGCCGCCGTAGTCCTTTCTACTTTATTAATTGCCATCCTTTGGGACGCATAAGTTTCGTCCATTAACTGAGCCACTTTCTCGTCATTCGTTTCAAGTGAGTCGCGATACTGCAGTAATAACAACCGTTTTTCTTCTTGAGATGATTTACTTTCAGTCGGAGCCAGAAGCGGTTGATATTCAACACACCCGTACTCATCTTGTTTGCGGGAATTAACTGATGATATGGACGAAGTTTCGCTATCGCTTTCATCTGATCCAGCCTCAAGGCCTCTTTTTTTTTTAGTAGTGTCTTTTCTATAATGTACCGCGGTATAAATCTGTGAGTGAAGAGATTCCATTCCTGCGCCAATTACCTCATTGTCAATTGTATCAGTGAAACTTTTCGGATATTTTTGGAAAATCATACTAGCAATCCTTCCAGCAGTTTTTCTCGATGTATCGTTCAAATCTTGGAGCATGTAGTCGGCAAACACTGCTACCATGGATCGTCTATCATCATTTCTGACAAGCTCTTCTCTTTCGCAATCCTTCAACAGCCTTTGAGGAAACCGATTCCATAAACTTGATCCGAATTCAACCTCATTTCGTTGACGAGTGGTAGACGTACCAGCTACTGGCTTATCACTTGCTTCATCTCTTGGCTGATCATTCTGGGTGGCTAAGACTAATGCAGAAGAGATTTTGTAGGCATCGTGAAATTAAATCAACTCAAATTAATATCAAATCAATAAAAATTACTTTTTCCTGCTTTGTCAGTCATTTAAACATGAGATCCATCATTCCAAGACTGCCCTTGTGATAGTAACATTAACATTACAGGCGTCTGAGAAATTTTTGCAAGATCTGAAAGTATTTCGTCCTCATCCACCTCCGTTCCATCTTCTTCTAATGCAACCTTCATTCGAAATAACACGCTGACTGAATACTGATTTCAAGTCAAAATTAAGTGTCGAAATTATTGGTAACGAAATGTAGAAAATTAGGTAATAGAAAATTTTGGTAATTGATAATTCATCTATTCTTTTAGTAAATATGGTAAAAGGAAAGTACTATAAGAAAATGAAATTGAAAATCTACAAAAATCTTAGTAACCTTATATTCTCCATCCGGAAGTTTGAGTTTAATGATAGCTCTGTCAATGATCTGTAGCACCGTCGAAGCCTTTAGTATGACTTTTTTAGATCGGTCATGCGTGGTAACTTTGAATAGCGACATAATGCAGATATTTTTGTTAGGAACCTGAAAATAAGATAGTGCTTTATAAACTAAGCATTGATTGTTAAAAAATGTTAGGTTTAAATATAGACTTAGTAGTAACAGACTAGCTCAAATCGGGCTTGACTCCATCAAAAAATTATAAAATATCTTCTTATATTCCCTGTTATTGTCAGTTCTCATAAGAGCGAGGGAAAGGAGAGTTTCTATCTATCAACAAGTAAGAAATTTCTGTTTCCTTCAATCGACTAGCATTGCGCTTGTAAAATTACTTAGAGTACAGCCTATCTCAGTCATGTATAAGTATATGGAATTTCATTTAATCAATAAAGTAACTAAATTTCTATGATGTATATAAAATTTTGATTTGCATGCCATTTCAATGATAAATAAATTTAAGCAAAAAATCACTATACCTAGACATAATAATTATAGACGTTTTCTGACCAATCCATAATTTGGTTTCACGCATAGAAAAGTTCCTGTATTGTAAATATGAAGGCTCTCGGTGCTAGGTAACAAATGAAATGGCAGACATTCGTATCTCACAAATTTTCCCAACTCGTAAACTCGAAGACACGGTCGGAAAATTGTTTCTAATACTTCAACTACCATGAAGACATTTTCTTCGTCACATAGTGGAATAAGAATCCGGCCAACCTCAATATTATATTGATACCTCTCCTGAGTTACGAAAAGAGCATCCCCCTTTTGATAACAAACTCCATTAATGATAAGTTTTCTGCATTCCTGCGTAAGATGACACTATTTACTGCTTCCATAATTTTTTCGTTGTAATGTCGTGCTTCGAAGTCCACGTTCATTATCATTTCTGTTACGCATCTTATATCGCCACCTGAACGAATAAAACTTTGGCAAAGTTCATGTTTGACGCTCAAAGATTTAGTGACATTAATATAGTTTTTGACAAACCGGATCACTCTTTTAAAAAATGTGTGTTTACTTTCGAATCTGAGAGTCCACACCATCATCAGTGGACCAAATTGTAGAATCAGTTCAGGGTAGTGGAAAAGAAAATGGTGCTTCAGACGAAGTGGTTTTGCAAGCTTTTGTCGCAAATGGATGTATTCATCGATAATTAGTCTCAGATAAGATATGCAAGATTTGTGTATTGCCGGTGCGCAGATAATTTCAACTATTTCAGTCAACAAAATTATAGACCTCCAAAGATCATCGTAAATATCAATAATTTTATCTTCGATTAACAAAGGAAGTAATCTCAGAAACGTCCAGAGCTGCCATGCACCCCCAGAAATTTTATTTGCCTTCGCTGATATAGTGCAAGGCCTATCTGTGTTGTCCGCATTCGAATACTTGAACGAATCAATCCTCTTGTTTAGAATTTCGTAAGAAAACCATTTTCTTTTAACCAAGTTGTCGATGTATAGCTTTGCATCATAAGCAATAAGTCCTTTAAGTACATCATGCCCAAGGCAGGGTGGTAATCCAGGAGCACAAACGTGATAATTTGCCAGCTGATTGAAGACAGAGTCGAATTTAATTCCTTTATTGTCGACACCTGGTGTAATCCTGTTTCACTTAATAATTCTTCGTCGCTTGTTTCATGTTGTTGAATTTGCGTGTTTTCAATACGTTTGATGACTTCTTCATACGACTTGACAGTTCGTTTTTTATAGATCCTGAATGGACCGTCATCGCTATAGAACTGATCTCTACGCATCAAATAATATCTACAAAAATATTTCGATGAGCTAAAATTTTCGACAAATCCACCGAGTGAATGGCTACCAAGATTATCTCCCGCAATAAACACAACAGCCCCAGTTATAATTTCACCTGAAGGAAATTTAACGCCTTCAGTTTCAATTTTTTTCAAATCCTTCACGATTCTGCCATAAACTTTTTTGTGATCGAAAAGTTTTTCTCTGCACAGTGCAACAAGCAGAGAAAAACGAGAAAGCAGAGAATTCACGTGTGAGCGAATGTGATCAGGGAAGTTGCCAATATTAAAATATACTGCGAGGATTTCATATTTCGTTTTTGCAGCCCCAAGAGGATTCACCACCTCAAAGCTATCCTGATACAATATAAGTTTCAGCGCGTTAGGATTTTTGTGAAAATATTGATTTTGTTTAAAGGCTGAACCATCGGTGAAGTCTTTCAGGACGTCATCTTCACCTTGCGTGGTAGATCCACGTAACTCATTTTTCAAAGACTCGTTGCTAAAAAGTTTTATTAATGTTTTTGCCAATGGTATGTAGTGGAAAAAATGTGCCTTGCTCTTTTCATCTCCAAGCCAAACTTTAACTGGTTTGACGTAATGGAAATTTTTTACGTAAAAATCTCTGCGTTTATATGGTGTACCCAGTGTACCTTCAATGTGTAAAAATGGATCGCAGTGGAAAGCCTGGTCAACCACGTCATGTGCTTGCTGCAAAGAAATGTTTTCTTGACATAAACGGTTCAACACATTTTTGTTTACAACTTCTTGTCCTTTTTCGTGTATGGTGAATGTTTGCGATACGATATATTGAATCGTCGATACCGGAATTAAAAATATACTCTCTAACTTAAGAAAAAATTGCGCCACATTTAGCAGAAACAAGTCGGGCGAGGACCGTTCTCTTCCAACATTTTCAGAAACACTTGAGCTTTCCGTCCTCAGTTCATTGTTTTCACATTCTTCACAACTCTGTTCATCTACTCCATCGACATGACTGATCGCATTCTGTTCTTCCAGTGACTTAGCATTGTTCGGTTCTTGTGAAGCTATAGCAGTCTTTGGATGATACTTATGATTTTTAGACAGATGTGAAGTAAAAGAATTCAATTTGTCGTACATTTTTTCACAGTTCCGAAACGGACATTTCATCTTGACACCATCTCTTATCAGGAACTTCAAATGTTTCACGAATTCGTGGTAACTGTCTAACTCTTTCATGCATAATTTCGACAAACAAATATATTTTGCATCTGCATTAGCAAGTCTGCCAATTACTTTTTGTCCTGTAGTCAGATTCACATGCTTGAATCGAAAATTATGAGTACGTGCCAAATGAGTTCTCAAAGATATTTCTAGTCTGAAGAATTTTTTGCATTCATTGAGCCCACAAAAAAAATTAAAGCTCAAGTTTGCGTGAAACATGGCATGATCAATGTGATGTTTGAGTTTTTCGGTGACAAATGTGCAAAATCGGCAATGAAACATTTCTTCTGTAACAGAAAGTTAGAGCCGACTTTAAGCCAGGATTCAATCATCAAAACAATGAATTTATTAAGGACTTGATTACTTTTAAAATAATTTCTGCTCAAAAACCAATTGGATTCCCTATCAAGAAAAGGTCGTACAGCCTCAACATGTCTACTACAGAACATATGACGGTCATTATTAATTGACAATAATTGAGGACAAAAATACAGACACAGCCAGACGCAATACGAACAAAACAAGCAAAGGATGGAGTATAGTTCAAAAGCAGCCAAAACTGGAAAGCTGAGTTTTTTTCCTGATATTTCTTTCAATCCTTCGACATCTCTCTGTGATCTTATGAATTCATTCGAATTTTATGGTAATTTTTTTCTGATTTACTTTGTCAGATGTGTATTCTGTTTACACATTATTTATTTGTTCATGTATAAATATAAATTTCAATCTTGCATACCTATTCATTACTGTACAGTAGGGTGGTCGTTAAAAATTAAATTCTTTCCGGCGCCCAAAAAAATCCTTCCTTTCGACGAACAACTGAGGGGAAAAAACTTTTTTTTCGTTTTCAAAAATAAGAACACGTGCCGGTGGCCGATTGAAGTTCATTTTTCGATAAAATTGTAGTTTTTTGAAAATATCTCTTACAGAATTTGGTTTTGAGAAAAATTAGTGGGGAAAATTTTGTAGGAAAATAAATTCTCTACAAAAAAGGTTTCCATCAATTTTTCCATAAAGTTCATATTTATCAAGATATTCTCATTAGTAAACTTATAAACTTTATTATGTCAGTCATTTTAGCACTAAAAACTTTATTTTTCCTGAAATATGAACAATTTTGTAACTTCTATCTACAATTATTCATTTAAATAGGTCTAGTTAATGACTACCAAATTATATTTAATATTATTTATTTATTTATTTTCAAAACGAAAAAGTGCAAATTCATTTCTCATAAACTGATTTATCAATTCCAAGGTTTGAGTAAGCTTTCTTTTGTATTTTTTATGTTTCGAGCTCTGTAATCATCCAAAATTTGAATCATAAACTGCTTCTGATCTTCATCTTTCGTGAACAAATCATTGTATTCTTGCATTAATTTTCGTCTATACAAACCTTGGAATTGATAAATCAGTTTATGAGAAATAAATTTGCACTTTTTCGTTTTGAAAATAAATAAATAATATTAAATATAATTTGGTAGTCATTAACTAGACCTATTTAAATAAATAATTGTAGATAGAAGTTACAAAATTGTTCACATTTCAGGAAAAATAAAGTTTTTAGTGCTAAAATGACTGACATAATAAAGTTTATAAGTTTACTAATGAAAATATCTTGATAAATATGAACTTTATGGAAAAATTGATGAAAACATTTTTTGTAGAGAATTTAATTTCCTACAAAATTGTCCCCACTAATTTTTCTCAAAACCAAATTCTGTAAGAGATTTTTCCAGAAAAACTACAATTTTATCGAAAAATGAACTTCAATTGGCCACCGGCACGTGTTCTTATTTTTGAAAACCAAAAAAAAGTTTTTTCCCCTCAGTTTTTCGTCGAAAGGAAGGATTTTTTTGGGCGCCGGAAAGAATTTAATTTTTAACGACCACCCTACTGTACAGTCAAAGAAGTTTGTCCAATTGCATGTTCATGTCTTGAATTTTCACAGAAGGAACCACTAATCAAGCTGATGCCTTATAGATATGAATTAGTTTGACCCCACAGTTGTTGATACATTCGTTATAAAACATCATTTTGCTCAGAATCTAATACTTGAATAATTTTGGGGCTTTGAAACGGAATTAGTGATGAATTATTTATCAAATCAATTTCAAGTTTTGCAGATGAGTTCTATGGACAATTTTACACGAACGTTTTTGAACTATTATTATTTAGAAAAAAATCTTTAAAAACTCGAGTTTTGTGATATTTTTTTGATCATCGCTCCACATATTTTTACTGCAGAATCTATTCCTTTAGTGAATTTACTACTTTATCATTCCTTATTTCGGGAAGAATTGAGAAAACCTGAAGTGTTTCTCACTGACATTTGCAGTTGAAAGCCTTTTTCATGCATTTTGGTCCATCAGACTTTTAAAGATTTCTCAAGATGTTTCTTCAGAGACTTCAAGTTATTTATTTTTTTTCCCCCTCTACTTTGTAAATAAAAACCACAAGACAGAAATCAATGTATTCAGATTAATACTTAAAAAAAGTATTTTTTACACTATACTCCATCCTTAATATTTACATCTCACAAGATTACCAACTTCGACTCAACCTCACAGACCAGCTAAATGAATCTTACATACCTAATTTCAAATCAATTGAATCCGATAACTATGGAAAACGTTATCAAAACTAGCCCAACAAAAACAAATCCTAACGAAATTGTAAACAATGAATGACATTTTTTTATAAGTACTTGTGGAAAACTTTGATACTCAAATCAATCGCTCGACAATAACTGCCCCAGTGTCAAAATTGAAAATTATACCTATTCTCTATGAAAATAGTTCAAACAATGACTTTTGCGATCATTTTGGAAAGAAAATATGGTAAATATCCTGATATCTCCGTCGACTGATACCAGGGTTGTTCACAGATAATTAAAAAGTACGACCAATCGAAATTATGGTCATGAGTAATTTCAAGGAATATACTGAAAGTATGAATTTTTGGCATCTGTGTATTAGGGTGCGTGCGAATCAGTATAGTGCAGGCAGCTGGAGTTGTTTCGTTAGCGCATGAAAATGACGCTCGCCCTCAGCTTATCAAAGCAGTTGTCTTGTAAAGTACAGCCTCATACAAGTAATCTACACTACAGTTAATTTAAGTACTACTGTGGAAAATGTTGTGACATTATGTAAAAGGTTAGATACTTATAAAAGGATGCAAAAAAATTAATATTACCAATTTTCAGTATATGTGGAATAGTTTATGGCCGGATGGCATACGAGCGATGCAGTGCAGAGTAGATAAGCCGCATGGAAAAATAGTCGGGACATTAAAATCTACTGCCGAATGTAGTTTAGTTTCTGAAACATACACATATTATACTTCTATTTCTTCTACAGAATTGAATGAACCCGAAATGGATGTAAATGAGAATTTTTTGTTGACCAACAACTTTAATTTCATATGTGTAGTATATCACCTGACGTTAGCTATGACGTTGAAAACGATATTTCATCAACTCTCACACACTGTTACTCGGCAAAACTGAGACTCTTGAGCACTGTTACTCGTTAAGCTCGTCCCATCCGGGCCAACACGGCGACTCACCAGGACCAGTGGCGTCAGTGTCCAAGAAAGGTGCAGTAAAAGTGCCTAAGAATTCACATGCCTCAATTCACAGTGCCTGAGAGCATGTACTGTATACTACATTTAACATTTTCTAAATCAATAAAGTCGTAAAAATTTTTTCTCGACTTTGCATAAAATATAGATACATGCTAAACAACTTTGATATCGAGTAGAAAACCATTGGAAGCCGAATTTTTTTGATCAGTGGAGATAAGCCTGCAGTTTTACATTAGCATACAACAAAAATCTCGAAATCAAGTAAATAACCCAACTGTAAGTGGCTTTAGGCGCCCATTGACCTTTCGTCGATAATTTGATTTCAAATGATTTGAAAGATACGACCCGTTTCGCAATAATGAATGTGGATAAAAAAAAAAAAAAAAACAGCCTAAACGAATAAATGAATGAATATTTTTAAATTTCAATTGATTTGTACGATTGTATCATTTGTATAGAAGATTCCGACGAAATTGTATGTACAACCACGTATACATCGTTATGATAAATCTTGAAATTATCTGACCAAAAAGAAAGAAAAAATATAGACAAACGTCTAATGAGAGTGACAAAGAATTTGAAAAATAATTCTCTAACCGTTAACTTTGAAATTTATCGGATGTATGAAAATACAACAATATGTATTGTAACGGCAATTTCCGAAGCTCGGGTGACCCCGGAAAGTTAATCCGCACACAAACCTGGCTCCAACGATGGTAAGGGGATGTTGCTGGGCGCCAGACTCCGGGGCAGGAGTCCTCTCTCTCTCGCTCTCACGCTCTCGGCACCGGCTCGCCGATACTATGGTAGAGGGATGTGGTGGGGGCGAAGAATAAAGACACCAATGGCAATTTTACGTTTACTGAAATTGTTTATTGAAAAAGAAAAAAAAAGAAAAAGGTCGTGAATTACCGCCCGCTACCTGGCGTATAGACTATAAAAATACAATAACAACGCGTGACTCTACTCTACTACTAAAGACTAAATAACAATAAAATAAATAAATGACTCTCAGTAAATTGACTAAACGACTCGACTAGAAAACTCTTATAAAATACGATAGGCGGCTGTAGCTGTTTAGCTCAGCTGTCAGTCTTCTCTCTCTCTCTCGCACTACTGGGGAAGACGGTACTGTGGCTCGCTCACGCACACAGAATAGACGTCGCTCGCGCGACGACAGCTCGGCTACCGGTGAGCGGAGCGCCGCGCCAGGTAACCAAGATGGCGCCTGGGGACGAGGGCGGTGAGAATTCGAATAGCGAAATCGGTACTCTGAACTCTCGCGGGACTGGGAACGTACACCAGTCTGGTTAGGAGGAGGTCATAACGTTTGCCACGTTACAGTATAAAACTCACCCTACAATTTCATTTTGATGATTCTGATACGGACGGTGGTAGTATACTGATGCAAGACATTAATACGAGACTCTACGACAATGGCGAACCACGTGGGGCACCGACTGCAGTTTACTAAAAAGTACAGCAGTTTTCTAAGAATTTTCAATAACTGATGAACGCGATCAAAACAAAATGAAAAAAATACAGTAACTCACAGGAACGGGTATTTGGAATTATGTGAAATTTAATAGTCTAAGGCTTCGCTACAATGCCAATACCAGTGCGCCTGTAGCGTGTAGAGACGCCATGACGACACAAGGCAAGCTACGCGATATCTCCAACGCAAGGATGAATGAGTGAATGTAATGTAAGCGAGATAGTCGAACACGCGCTGATATCAAACAAAAAATGTTAGGGTTAACTCAGTTCTAAGTAACCCAAAATTGATTAGAAATTACCGCATACCTCAAAAATGATCTCGAACTCGAACTTCGAATAAGCGAAATAATCACGTGGAAATTGAGGTTACGTGAAGCGAGTCGAATCCTTGAACCGAGCTTTCAATTATGAAGTCAGATCGTAGCCATATATTAATTGAAATCCGAAAGAAATAACGAGTTTACATACAAATACTAATTATTTCACAGCTTACTTACTTTCGTAATCTCTCACGGCGTTCTTTCCTCGCACGTAACAATCAGTTGAAACTTGAGCGGAACGGAACAGGAAGTCAACCGTGCAGCGTGCGCCCGTGCGCATATCGTAAATGACGTAGTATGTATGTAGGTATGAAGTGACGCCACAGTCATCTGTCTCTTTCCTCCTCTATGTAACCACGAAGGATAGAATGAGACAGAAGATCATGGTGCCACTTCATACCGGTCAGAATCAAACACGACAAGCTTACTTTCCGCACTTGGTTTCTCGTATACACGAGATTCAAATATTTATCTTAAAATATACGTCTAAATAGCTTTCATTTATGCCCAATTTCTATGCAATCGGTGCACGGAGAGCTGAGATATATTCCGATTTATAGAAATTCTCAGTTTGATCAAGAATTTTTGTCCTTTCCTTTTTTCTCCGCGATGACGTCACGACGCAGTTGTACGAGTATATAAATAACAGAGAGGGCGTCCCTTCTTTTCTTGGACCCATAAAAGGACTGCGGCGCCTAGGCGGACGGGGAAATAAGAGAGTTCGGCCGTCCAGCTGGGAACAATATAGACTATGGCCATTGGTAAACCTTTCGTCTGCAAGTATCTCCGCATTGAACGAGCTATTCGTTTCTATACAACTGACATGAAGTCGGAATATCTTACACGAAGTCGGCAGAATCAAGACTTAAGTTATCTCACATGAAGTCGGCAGTCTGTGTCGAAAACTGATTAAATCCCATCTACTTTTTATACAGGGTGATTCAGTTTGACCGGGTCATTTTAGCTGGGTGGACTCCTCGCGAAATTCTAAAACTAAATTTCCTTTACTAAAAATTCGAGGGACTAATAATTTACGAGCTACGGAAGATCTTAGTTGACCAATCACAGAGCCTACAGCTGCTCGAGTTAGTGCCGGGTCAAAAGTATAAAATAAGCAGTGCCCGTACCGAATTGATTTTCATTAAAATGAAAATAAATTTTTGAAACATTACTAAAATTTTTCGTGCTTCGTGGTTTTCGTCCGCCAGGTCCACTGCTACGCAGTTCTCGTCGTCCAGGTCCACCGCTTTGTAGTTTTGGTCCTCCAGGTCCACCGCTACGTAGTTCTCATCGTCCCGGTCATCCGCTTCGTGATTTTCGTCCTCCAGGTCCACTGCTACGTAGTTTTCGTCCAGGTCCTCCGCTTCGTGATTTTCGTCCTCCAGGTCCACTGCTACGTAGTTTTCGTCGTCCAGGTCCTCCGCTTCGTGATTTTCGTCCTCCAGGTCCTCCGCTTCGTAGTTCTCATCGTCCCGCTTCTCTGCTTCCTGGTTTTCGTCCTCCAGGTCCACCGCTGCGCAGTTCTCGTCGTCCAGGTTTACTGCTCTGTAGTTTTTGTCCTCCTGGCCCACCGCTACGTAGTTCTCATCATCCACGTAGCGGAGGACCTGGACGACGAAAACTACGTAGAGGTGGACCTGGAGAACGAAAATCACGAAGCGAACGACCGGGACGACTAAAACTACGTAACGGTGGACTTGGAGGACGAAAACTACAAAGCAGTAGACCTGGACGACGAGAACTGCGCAGCGGTGGACCTGGAGGACGAAAACCAGGAAGCAGAGAAGCGGGACGATGAGAACTACGAAGCGGAGGACCTGGAGGACGAAAATCACGAAGCGGAGGACCTGGACGACGAAAACTACGTAGCAGTGGACCTGGAGAACGAAAATCACGAAGCGGGCGACCTGGAAGACGAGAACTGCGTAGCAGTGGACCTGGAGGACGAAAACCACGAAGCACGAAAAATTTTAGTATAATGATTCAAAAATTTATTTCCATTTTAATGAAATTCGATTCGCTACGGGCACTGCTTATTTTATACTTTTGACCCGGCACTAACTCGAGCAGCTGTAGGCTCTGTGATTGGTCAACTAAGATCTTCCGTAGCTCGTAAATTATTAGTCCCTCGAATTTTTAGTAAAGGAAATTTAGTTTTAGAATTTCGCGAGGAGTCCACCCAGCTAAAATGGCCCGGTCAAACTGAATCACCCATACGGATAAACGATGTATTCTAAAATATACTGCCAGTACTGCGAGTATTACTTGTTTCTTTCGCGCGCCTGTGCGTTCGTGAATACAACTATCTCTTTCTGACACAAATTTGCAGTACTGGGTTTCTACACTCAACGGTACTGGCAGTAAATTTCAGAACGCAGCCAAGTTGTTTTATGCCAAGTTGTTTTATTCGCCCTTTTTAGGTTATGAAGAAAATTACTGTCAAATTGTGAGATTCATATTTCTGGATCTAGATGAATGAGAAAATTTGTACGTTTCATATATCGAGCGTCGTGGTACGGGTTTTTATGTTTTAGCTCCTAATAAAGTCATCATGCGATTGAATAGCAACAGGGAATAAATAGTAGTACGATGCGAACAAATAGTTGACAGAGATTCGTAGGAATGTATACCTTGACGGGAGACTACACACGATATCTAATAATAAAAATCTCAACGTAATCTTTCACACATTATAATTCTCTTCAAAAATGAATAAGTTGATGAGGGTAGATCAAAGAAATAGAAAAGTTAATTCATTTCCTATTGAAAATTTTCATTTGCTGTGATACAGTCGAGTCGCGTTATGAGTCCGTCAGCTTGCATTTCTACGGAAGACCTTCCCCCTTCATACGGTGAAAAAGAATCATGTATACACACACACGCTTAAAAAGTAGGAGAAGCAACTCACGAACGTCGCCTGTGGACGAAGAATGGGGGTACGGGAATTCGTAGAATTATATTCCCCTACACCCCCGTATACGGGTTCATAACGCGACTCGACTGTATCAGCATTGTTATATCTATATTCTTTCACGTAAATAGTCTTTCTTCATAGAGGAATATATTCGCAAATTCGAATGATGAATCAAGTTGTAACTCAACTTTTTTACTCCATTTACAAATAAGACATAGGTATCTACCAGAGTGGTTAGAAAAAAATCGATATTTTTGTTATTTTCCATTATGTGAAAAATGTTGATACATGGCAAAAGAAAAATGTTCTCTAAATATGAGCTTTATAAATCGATTTTAAAAGGGAGTTCAAGCCATGGTTAGCTCATTTTCCTTATAGTATTTAATATTATGGTTTTTCACATTTCCAATACAAACAATTATTGTCGGATGTGTTAATTAAAAGATATGTATGGATTTCCTCGTTCACTTGTTCAGTAAATTTGGAAGTACGTATGTCATCCAAAAAATTTAAAACACTGTTTAGCAAATTCACAAATACAATGCAATTACTATTCAAATCAGTAGATTCAGTATACGCTTTTGTATTTTTCTTATCAAGTTGGGTGATATTGGAAATTGAATTGCAAATTTAGAAAAACGGCATAGTAATTAACATTGCTAAGGTGAATTTTCGATATTCAAAATCTGTATAAGAATTTTCTCGTGCACTCGTTTAGTAAATTTAGAAGTATGTCTAGCAAATTCCAAACACTGTTCAGTAAATTGACAAATACAATGCAATTACTATACAAATGAGTAAATTTACAACACGCTTTTGGGTTTCTCTTATCAAGTTTGGTGATATTGGAAATTGAATTGCAAATTTAGAAAAACGGCATGGTAATTAACATTGCTAAGGGAAATTTTCGATATTCAAAATCTGTATAAGAATTTTCTCGTGCACTCGTTTAGTAAATTTAGGAATATGTCCAGCAAATTCCAAACATTGTTCAGCAAATTCACAAACACAATGCTATTACTATGCGAATTATTAAATTTATGATACATTTTTGTGTTTCCCTTATCAAGTTTAATGAAATTGAAAATTTGTTTGCAAATTTAATAGAAATCTATAGTAATTTACATTGCTAGGCCGAATTTATGAAATTGGGAGTCTTTTGTGTAGTAAATGTGTAATAAATTCACAAACATTTTTAACAGCCCTAGCGGGTTCTCATATACGCTGAGTACCCTTCAATTCTACGGTATGGATACGGTATAGGGGTGGGGGTCAAAATTCCGAAAGACCAATATGTAGAATGGCGAATAGTCCGAATATTAAAAAAGCGAACGTTAAAATGTAGACAAGCAAGATTCACAAGAATCTATAACGTAGATAATGAAATATTGAGCACGGAAGAATGTATAAATACATTTTTTTCGAAAAACAATATTTCAAATGGTAAATATGTCGAGAGTCTAAATATCGAACTAGTGCAATATGAAATATCTAAAAATTCGAGATATTTCAATTCTAGACCTGTTGACATCAACAATGCTCTCAAACTCGAATTTAATACGGCGATAGACTAGTTACTTGAAGGTAAAAATCTGGAATACCGTTGATACCGAAGGACCGAAATATCGAAAGTGTACGAAAAATCAGGGACACTTATTACGCCACCAGAACGGACTAACAGATGGAGCTACGAGCAGTTACGAGCACTAGTCTGAGGCGAAATAACATTGTTTGAAGCTTCTGTATCATCATATCACAAGTATTATATCTTTAGCTTGTAAATACCCATCAAACTCATAATATAATTTTTATGTGAGAAATAGTGGGTACGGATATCTTGCATTCAGTCCAACGAGTTTGCATCGGGGACACTCTCTGTTATTCGAGCTTTACTTTAACCCTGGACCTCTGATACGTTCTGTGGAACGACTAGAGGTGTTTTTTTCCCAACTACAATTACATGCAGTTTATAAGTTGAGATAACAAAAGAAACAAATATCAAAAAATCATTCAATTCTTTTTCCTAACTTTTAATGCCGAGCAATCGAGCTACCGAGCTGATTCTATTCAAAATCACCCAGGCAGCTCTGAATGGAAAATCTGAATCACATGCCGAAATAATTATGTATCGTATATTTCCTAAAATAATTTAGGGAGACGCGTATTATTTAATTATAGTAAATGAAAGTTTGTACTACAGGCCCATATCAATTTTCATTCTATTGATTCGTTTTTTTTTTTATTTTTTTCTTTAATTTATACCTATTTTAACTAATAATGAGCTACACTGCTAATGACCAGAAAAATTTATTCCGGAAGACTCCTACTTCCTATTTTTGAATAAATTTGTTAGATTATTGAATTTTCGAATTTCAAATTATCGCTTGTGTGTAGCAAAGTACATACATGTAATATAAGTGTCAGTAATTTTTTTTCTGCCTTTGATCGAAAACTGCAGGTTTTAGATGAAATTCAAACTAGAAACTTTGTTGAATAATTTCTCAATACACGATTAATTGCGACCATATTTTTTTATATATTTGAACTTTTGAGAACATTTCACCTCTAAACTATCAAGTTTGGAAAAAAATTGTAAGAGACAAAAAGTGCGTAATTTCATGCTAAGATTCTTGGAGAATAATTGCTGAATTTTTGTTACCAATTTTTGATTTTTTTCACGCAATTGACGAGGCTGCACTAAAAAGTTATTGGAAAAAATTCTACAATTATTCTCCAAGAATCTTTGCATGAAATTACGCACTTTTTAGATAGTTTTGAGGTGAAATGTTGTCAAGAGTTCAAAAATCTCTAGTTGTTCAGCTGAATAGCATGAAAAATTGATGTCTCACAAAAAAATGTTTCATACAAGAGTCGTTTGAGTTTTCAAGTAGAACAAAATTACGCTATGAAGAATATGGGTCTCCCTTTGAAAAAACAAACCTGACCTTCCGGCTTCGGCATCACCATCTACTCGTGCACAGCGTTCGAAGAACGTATCACTAACCGAAAAAAATATTTTTCAAAAATTGCACACTTTTTAGTAATATAGTAAAATGGATATTATTCAAAGATCCACTACAAAAAAGCTTCACCAACAACACTTCTTTCCAGATGTATTATCATTAGAAAAGTGTTGTACTGAAAGCTTGTCTTTTCAAAAACGTTTGCACATCTACAAAACAGCGATATACGCTATTTGTATGAATAAAAAAATAAAAAAATGACTAGGTCGGTGTCGTGAATTGGTGCGGAAGGTATCGATGAAATGCAACAGAAACTGCAAGAAAAAACTTTTTGAACGAAGATACTTCATTGCAATTTTTACAGGTAAGTAAATGTTTCAAATTATAAAACTATAATGCTCATCGATGATGTATATGTGTACGTAGCATCCGAATGGATATACTTATTCCGTATTATGCCATGAAACGTAATGTCGAGTTTTTTAATCAACAATCATGAGTCATGAGAATTTTTGGGACGAAAATGAAAAACGCCTTGTATAAAATCAAATGTTTTTATATTTGCGCTCTATTTTAACTTTCTGGAACATCTTAAGACAAAGCGATTGCAGTTTATTTCATTCAGCTCCGATGATTAGGTCGGAAGTTACGTCCAATTCACGCAAAACCGAAATTTTTGAAAAAGATCAGCAACAAATGGCCATCGAAATTCTCAGACCGTTAAACTAGGCTTTAATAATATGTCCCATTAACACCTCAAATTTTGGCGATTTTTTCCGTTCATATTTATATGCTCAAATTGAAGTTAACAATTTAGAATGGAACCTCGTTTAGAGGGTCAAAAAAATCGATTTTAGCAATGTAGTCTTAATCGAAAGTAGTACTATCCGAAAATATTCCCTACAAATTTTAGACAGAAATTGAAAGTAGTTTGCAAGTTACAGCTTCGCGAAGAATCTCACGATAAGTAGTATGTATTTACCCATACCGAAAACCTTGAACGCGTTTTTCTCTGAAATACTTTTGTCTAGTTTGTGTGCCGGATACAGAAAAATCTAATGATCCAATTGAGCTCTATTTAAGCTCATTTTGACGGTAATGAGATATGTATTCTACCAGTTGAACCAAAAACAGATTCGGAAATATTTGATTTTACTATTTATTTTTATAAGAAATTGTCCCAATTTCTTGGAAAAAAACGTGTTTTTACCTCAAAGTCAATGTCAATTTTTCAATTTTCGACTTGATCTGCACTTTTGAGATCCGACTGAGAGATTGCAATGTTATATTGCGAAAAGAAATTATTTTTCTGATCACAGACAAAAATTACCATTTCCAGACTGCACACAATGGAACAACCCCGGCGGCGAGCCTACATTAACATGGCTTTTTGATGTGCAAATATTTAATATTTGTCACTAAAAAAATTATTTTGTGTAGATCAAATATACAATAATATATCCTTCAATTTTCGAAAAGATTGGTCTTATTGTTACTGAGAAAAGAATTACCGAAAATCACGCTTTGTTTGGCTTCGAAACCAGGTTTCCCCTATACGGCGGTTTTCGAGAGTTACGCGATAGGCCAGTCGAATCTTACATGAGTTCTATTCAACGGCCATGACAAATCGCCAATTTTTTTGTAGGTAGTATGGCCCCAAAGAATATAGTGTGAAGTTTGAGGGATCGAAAAATGACGACTTTTGGCCGAAAAAATTATTTAAATAAACAAATGTCACTATTTTGATGTTATTAGCTTTGGACTGAGATTTATCGAAAAATGTTTCCTACGAAAAATGTGCGCCGTAATGAAATATACAAAATAAGTCCTATGCAAAAATCACGTAGAATTATTTGTTTGGCGGTCAATTACTGTTAAACAACAATTTTTCAAAAAATTTACTATTGTATTTACGTGGTTTGTTTATAAAGTACTGTTCTGAAACTCATCCACCACCTAAAAGAAACTGGCCTGAAGAGATATCCGTAAGTTTTATCCAGCCATGTTATATAGTTTAGCAATGATGACCGATTTTCGTAAATCCGGCGTGTCGATATAGCACTTGTTCCACAAGGCCGAGAAGGTGCAAAAAAATTAGGGTGATTCTTTTCAGCATGTAAATTCAGGATTTAAGTGCAAAGAATAGGTTTTTTGAAAAAAAAAACATGTTTTTCGAGGATGTAAAATTTTAGCTTATAAACAAATAGAAATTACGCCTTAAATATTTAAGTTATTCAAAACGTTCTTCAAGATTCTCATAGGTCTTAGCGAGACGCGTAATTGAAAAAAAAAAGTCTCAATATCTTCATTACAAACCGAGATACAATCATTTTTCCTTTTTTTAAATTTATTACTGTTTAAATTAACATTTTCGCGGAATTTAAGTTCGCGGGCATTCGTAATAGTGTTAGGCATAATATTTGATATTATAGAAACCGATTTGAGCATTAATCTCATGGCCGATCATGATTGCATTCGGTCGCTCGCGCGCGGAATATACGGATGGTGGCGTTGGTGCCGCCGGGTGGCGTGCTGGGGGCCTGCGTCTCGCCCCGCAGCTCCTCTCGCGCGCCTTAGTTAACTATTAAACAATTTTTTTTTTTTTCATTTAACGTATTTTTTTTTCACGAATTCGAAAATGCTCATGAAAATTGATATTCTCCAAGCCTCGCGCGGCTTAGTTAACAATTTCCATATATCCCTTATAAATTGTCGTGAAAAATTTTTTTTTTTTTAATTTCACGTAGTTTTTTTCTCACGAATTCAAAAATACTCATGAAAAAAACTACGTGAAATTGAAAAAAAAAAAAAATTTTCACGACAATTCATAAGGGATATATGAAAATTGTTAACTAAGCCGCGCGAGGCTTGGAGAATATCAATTTTCATGAACATTTTCGAATTCGTGAGAAAAAACTACGTTAAATCAAAAAAAAAAAAAAATTGTTTACGACAATTTATAAGGGAAATAGTTAAATAAGGCACGCGAGAGGAGCCGCGGGGGCGAGACGCAGGCCCCCACCACGCCACCCGGCGGCACCGACGCCACCATCCGTATATTCCGCGCGCGAGCGACCGAATGCAATCATGATCGGCCATGAGATTAATGCTCAAATCGGTTTCTATAATATCAAATATTATGCCTAACACTATTACGAATGCCCGCGAACTTGAATTTCGCGAAAATGTTAATTTAAACAGTAATAAATTAAAAAAAAGTAAAAATGATTGTATCTCGGTTTGTAATGAAGATATTTAGACTTTTTTTTTCAATTACGCGTCTCGCTAAGACCTATGAGAATCTTGAAGAACATTTTGAATAACTTAAATATTTAAGGCGTAACTTCTATTTGTTTATAAGCTAAAATTTTATATCCTTGAAAAACATGGTTTTTTTTTTCAAAAAACCTATTCTTTGCACTTAAATCCTGAATTTACATGCTGAAAAGAATCACCCTAATTTTTTTGCACCTTCTCGGCCTTGTGGAACAAGTGCTATATCGACACGCCGGATTTACGAAAATCGGTCATTATTGCTAAACTATATAACATGGCTGGATAAAACTTACGGATATCTCTTCAGGCCAGTTTCTTTTAGGTGGTGGATGAGTTTCAGAACAGTACTTTATAAACAAACCACGTAAATACAATAGTAAATTTTTTGAAAAATTGTTGTTTAACAGTAATTGACCGCCAAACAAATAATTCTACGTGATTTTTGCATAGGACTTATTTTGTATATTTCATTACGGCGCACATTTTTCGTAGGAAACATTTTTCGATAAATCTCAGTCCAAAGCTAATAACATCAAAATAGTGACATTTGTTTATTTAAATAATTTTTTCGGCCAAAAGTCGTCATTTTTCGATCCCTCAAACTTCACACTATATTCTTTGAGGTCCAAACTACCTACAAAAAAATTGGCGATTTGGCACGGCTGTTGAATAGAAGTCGTCCAAATTAATGTCAATTCAGACTGGACTACGAGAATCGAGCGTTTTTGGGCCTTTTCTTCGAGCCGCCCTTACGACCAAGCTGTTGAAGATAGAAAGGTGCCACCACTGACTTTTTTGAAGAAAATTTTGTGCTCTACAACTTTGGTTCCGTTAGTTTTTGTGCTAACTTCAGCCGTTTCCGCAGCGTTCGCTGTAAAAGAGTCAGCGGAGCGAAAAATATAATTTTTTTTTACGTTTTTATTTTTTAATACAAAAATTATCAGGGCTACAATCCTAACAACTGAGATTCTTATGATGTACATCGTCCCGGATATTATCCAAATTTTCTCAATTTTTATCCACATTTTTTCTATTTAATTACTTCCGTTCAAATTGCTCATTTGACTGGCCAATACGAGCACGCGGCCACGGTGCACGGCGATGCAAACCCCGAGCACGGTTCTACCAAAAAGTATAAAATCAGCACGCTGCCTTGGTGTCAACAGCATTCATTGTTCGTTCGCCGTATTCGAAGCATTTCAGTTTTTAATTTCCGAGTCAGTTCGCTGAAGTGCTATTTTCTAGCCTTATTTTTATTACATAGCTTTTCGTTATATTAACGTTATTCACATTACTCAGTTTGTTATTATTAACGTTATTTTTATTTCATATAGTTTTGTGTAGTTTGAATACAGTTTCATTATTGGATAACCCTAGTAATTAAGTTTATATTGCCCAAAGACAATCGGTTCGTGGAAAGACATATTTTCGTTATTTTTTTCATTATTATTCTCTAAGTATTGTTTTAATTTTTCATTCTTTTAATCTTGATTGCTTGGAGACAATTGGTGTGCGTCGGGTGGTATTTTCATTATATTTCAGTGACTATTTTTTATAATTTTTTATTTTTATCATAATTGCGTATTTATTTTCGTGTTTCGTGTAATTCGCCTATATTTATAAGATCACCCGATAAAAAATGGAACGGCGACCACAAAGACGTTTACCTTTATCGGCGAGGATGAAAGACGGCAGAATATACCAAAAAAGCAGAACATCTCCGGCAGGAATTATGTAAGATTAAAAACAGATTTTTCATTTAGATCTTCGTTTCAACCTGATCGGTGACATGCGTACAGTTCAGCAACTGAATATTAAAAAAAAATCGCTATGGTTTCACATATATTTAAACGAAAAAGAGGCATCCCAATAGGCGTAGTACTGTAGCATCAATATTGACGGAAGTATACAATATAAAAAATACTTCTTCGCCGTTACAAGGCTGGATATTTCAAGAGTGACATCTTATATTATACACTTTGTGCTGTAGAAACGAGACCAAAATCGAGAAGTACATACTTCGAATTATTTTTCAGTTATTTGCGCTGTCAACAATCAACCGTTTGCCAGGGAACAGCAAAAATAATCAACGGCGAGATAGTAGTGATGAACGCTCACTCGCAATATTGTATCATAGACAATCTTGCAGAAAACAAAGCGCGATTCAAAGATGCTTTGAAAGAAGCCCTGCGTACCCATTGGTATAAATTAAAGGATTTGTACGATTCTATAGCAGCCGTGTGAGTAATATAAACCAAGTTAGTTAGTATTTAGATTTATGTTGTAATTTCATGACGGTATTTTGCATTGCGCCGACACTAATTCTGTCCAGAGAGTCATGACAAACCTCAGTCTGCAAAATGAGTTGAAAAATTTTTTTAGTTTTTTCAAACGCAACTATTAGAAGACAATCACTGACTAGATACGTAGGGTAGGACTATACTGCGTTCAACGAGAGAACGGTACAGCTCCGCGCAGCTTTGTGCGGCCTGTCGGTCGGGTGGGGGTAGTGACGCATGCTACTCAGTATCGTAGCCTGATCTGGCTAGCTGCCGAGATCATTCGTCCGCGTGGAGAGGGTAAAGTGGGCGGCGCGTTGGGTGGGATCTGACCGGACTGGACGCATTTGGTTTCGGAAGCGTACCGTTCTCTCGTTGAACGCAGTATAGATACAGGTATAATACCGTGAGAATACGGTGCGACAATAAAAATTTGGTCTAAGCAGCTATCGCTACGTTGTTGGCCGATACTACCATCTGACTTTGTTGCCAAATTCATTACAAAAATAATGAAATTGAGGATGCCCACCTCGAGGTGGTCTTGTTGCACCGTAATCGCACGGTATATTAAATCATCAAATACGTTTGTAAATGAAACGAATATTTAAAAAAAAAACGCCTATATAGCAATTTGTAGTAAAGCAAAGTGAAAAAAAGGGGCCTTTAAAACTTTAAATTCTTTTGTAATTTTTTTCACACATTCTCTGGGTAAAATAAACATGAGATACAATTTTTTTTTACTCAAATGGTTTAGAAGCTACAAGGTGTTGAATTTTCGAAAAAAATCCAAAAAATCGAAATCGCGCTCTCCTTTGAACTTTAATATCTCCGATTTCCTTTGACCTACAGACGTCTGCAAAAACTTATTTTAAGGCTCTTGAATTGTACTTTCACGTTAATAATTTTCACTTCATTGAATAAACAATCTTCCATTTGTTAAGAACAATTATATTTTTTAAACGCGATTTTCGAGATGTCCACACCCTTCAAAAATTTTGAAATAAATACGAGCGTGTTCCTTGATTCTTTCTCTACGAAATATGTGAAATTCAGGACGGAGTTCAGATATACAGTATATTTAAAGAGCGGTTGATTCAAGGGAGCGTCGGGCGCGGCCGCGGCCACGAGCGTTAGGGCGGCAAAACCCTGTTCCCTCGTTGTTTACGTCGCGTACATACGTCGCGCGCGGCCGTGTACGTTGAATTCCGAGTACCAAACGACGAGGGAACAGGGTTTTGCCGCCCCAACGCTCGTGGCCGCGGCCGCGCCCGACGTCCCGCTTGAATCAACCGCTCTTTAAATATACTGTATATCGGAACTCCGTCCTGAATTTCACATATTTCGTAGAGAAAGAATCGAGGAACACGCTCGTATTTATTTCAGAATTTTTAAAGGGTGTGGACATCTCGAAAATCGCGTTTAAAAAATATAATTGTTCTTTACAAATGGAAGATTGTTTATTCAATAAAGTGAAAATTATTAACGTGAAAGTACAATTCAAGAGCCTTAAAATAAGTTTTTGCAGACGTCTGTACGTCAAAGGAAATCGGAGATATTAAAGTTCAAAGGAGAGCGCGATTTCGATTTTTTGGATTTTTTTCGAAAATTCAACCCCCTGTAGCTTCTAAACCATTTGAGTAAAAAAAAAATACGATAATTTTCAAGCACATAAGGTCAAAAAGGTGTCCCGCTTGACGTGGAATGACTCACATATGAGATATTCTTTGGCAAGTGAGACAGGCTTAGTTCCTCACCCAGTTCAATTTTTTCGATAATTTTTTTTTTTTTTTTTTATCATCCGTCAAATTGATAGGAACTTGAGTGAGTGATTTCAAATTTTTAGTACAAATACTTTTTCAGCCATGAATTTTCAATTTTTACAGCTAGCATAACATTCAGGCGATAATAACGCAGCTCTGGTTACTCCTATCGAAAAAACCAAACACATGGTAATGTTCGTCAGAGAATGGACCATTCGAATAATGTAGATCCAAGATTCGCGACGCACTTTTCAGCAGTATTTTTATGTTTAAAGTTTTGAAATTTAATTTTCGTCGCGTATGTCACTTTTGATATTTTTCAATTTTTTTATTCAATTCTTCTGCATTGCAACCCAGACATTTAATAAATTATACTTCAGCGTGGGTAGACTTTTCTTCCTATTTGAAGAAAAATTTTGTTTTCCAATTTTATATACATCTTTCGGATTTATTATTTTTTTTTTATTCCACTTCTTATTTCACCGAATTGAAACTACAAGGATTGATTTAACAAATTACTTCCCTGATTTAAGGGGACCAGTACAGCTTGGTTTTGGAAATTCGGAGTACTCCAAAATGCATTTATTTCACAGCCAAAGCTTATTTTACATCAAAAAAAAATTTTTCTTCGAAAACCTTTGTCGTAAGGTTTCAGGCACATCGTTGTTCCGATCAAGGTAGTTAAGGGCTCATTTTGTTCAGAAAAGAGATCCTCATCGTGTGAACGAGGGAATTTTTTTACAATTTCGTTTTGGCCAAGTTATTTGCAAATTAGTAGCCTAAATATTGGAAATTTTTGATAATTGGCCGTAACTTTTCACATGAATTTTTTTTCACCAATCCCTACGTTCATACGATGTAGAATTGCTGTCTGAAGAAAGCAAGACCTTGAGAGGTTGAATCGCACCAACGATGTGCCTGAAACCTTACGACAAAGTTTTTCGAGGAAAATTTTTTTTCGATGTGAAATAAACTTTGGTTGACAAATAAATAAATTTTGGAGTACTCCAAATCTCCCAAACCAAGCTGTACTGGTCCCCTTAAAAGCAACAACAAAGGTTGCAATTATCCACTCAAGTTCCTATCACTTTGCTGAAGATGAATAAAAATTATTAAAAAAATTGATGTGGGTGAAGAACCGAGCCTGTCTCACTTGGCAGAGAATTCCTTATACTATACATCCATTACAATTATACCTGTTTAATATTCACTGACTTGAAATCAACATTATTTTATCACGTATTTTTGATATTTATGTTGCGGAAAATTGCACTATGTTTCACACGTGGTGATGTTTGTTCATACAGTTATCCTGAGGCTGCTGAAAATATATCGTTTCGTAGTATTAGAAGCTACATGAAGAGGTGTCGTAGATCGGTTTATCCACCGCAGCCAGACAGTATAAGAGAGTTTGTTGAGCGACTTATAGATCCACAGTTCGCAAGAAATTTAGAATATGCGACTGGTCGCCTCACAGTAGCACTGATAACGGATGACGGTGGAAATAACCACGCCCTATTTTTTGACCATAATTTTGTGGCAAATGAAATGCGGGACGTCAGTAAATTATTTGTAGATGGTACATTCCGGTCGACGCCCGGCATCGAGGATGCTCAACAGCTTGTTACCGTTATCGGTATAAGGTTCAATCATGTGAGGAATGTTTTGCAACTTACAGACTGAGTCTCGTGAATGTTCCAAGTCATTCGTATAATTTTACATATAATATACTTAATCATATTATCATATCAAATGTTCAAAGTTAGTAATTTCACGTACGACAAATTCATAGCGAATTGAAAATACACTGACGATTTTCCACCATTTTTCTCGAAAGCATACATTCTGGAAAGTTCAAAATTATTATACATTTCTTCGTCGATATCTTCTATATAAATTTCAATTTTGCACAATACAGGGCATTCCGTTTATATGGATTGTTATGTCCCGCAAAACGCAGGCTGCCTATTCAGCAGTATTTGCATATGTATACGGGAACATGTGATACCAAATAATAGAATCACATTGGTAATGACTGATTTTGAAAGGGGATTACGAAACGCGATCAGTCAGATATTTCCTGATGTCTACGTTACAGGTTGTAATACACATCACGATAGGGTAGGCAGATCACATTATAATTTTAT
Source organism: Macrophya alboannulata (assembly GCA_949628255.1). NCBI lineage: Eukaryota > Metazoa > Arthropoda > Insecta > Hymenoptera > Tenthredinidae > Macrophya > Macrophya alboannulata. The sequence goes on from OX451213.1 coordinate 8,034,347, forward strand.
TCCATTATTTTCTTAGACCACGATTTGAACGGAGCACAGAATAATTGAAATACAACTAGGTAACAGACGGAACATACAAAACGATAGAGAGAAAGGGAAAATCAGGAATACCCAAACTCACCCGTCAAAGATATATCTACATACTCCTTTTTTTCAGGCACTTTGTCAGAAAGCGAAATCGCTAGGATTACGCAACCTTCTCAGGCACGATCAAAGTGCAAATGACTTTTTCAAAAAAATTATGGGTCTCGCCTACTTACCCGCCAACTTAGTTCGTGAGCAATTTACCAGGCTGCAAAATGAGCGGATTCCTGCAGTACTACAAGAGGTACTGGCTGCAAACTGTCAAACCTGAAGGTTTTAGTGTTTACGGGCTAGCCAGACGCACTAACAATATTAGTGAGTCATATAATAGCAGATTAGGTCACAAGTTGCAGCCGCATCCTTCGCCTTGGGATTTTGTTTGTAAGTATATAGGAAACATGCTAAGACTAAGAGCCTTTTCTGTGTCGCCGAGACTTATTTATTTGCAATTTTGATGTTTTACGAAAAAGGCAAGCTCCTCACACTTCAATCGCACGCAAAGGCGGATGTTCAAAGATTGCGAAATAATTGCCAGATCAGGCGGCACGCGCGTTACGCCAGCGTCTATAAGCAGAAAGAACTTGTAAAAGGTTGGCAAAATATATATCACTACTAAAATTAAGCTCACATGCAGGCTAGGAAAAAACGCAAACACTTTCAATATGTAAATTGATGAAGTTATTTAGCGGTTCTACATTCTTCACGTGACACTATACTTAAATAAATCAACATTTCTGCACATAATTCTGTTAGATTAAGAACTTGACACGGCGAATGATGAGTAATATGCATGTGTGAAGCGTTTTCGCTTCACAAAATTCAAATAGATTTGATTACAATATTCGTAGTTAATTCCGTCGGCCATAGCGTGGTCTAATAAGGAATCCAAAATTGTCACTGTCTTCTTAAGGTCAAACATTATCACAAAAACATAACCATTGTAAGGGTAGTAAAACATGTAGAGTTATTTTAAGAATAACAATTGAGGGGATACGCCGAATAACGGTATTTCTCGAAAAATAGCATTTTGAGAAAAACGAGAAAAACGCGAGAAACCAAGTCAAAAGATAGTTGCATCGAAATACCTTGACAGAAACATCAAGTACTTAATTATACAGCTATAGAATTCCAAAAATATAAAATACATCAAAAAATCAACTGGTTATTAAAAAATGAAAGTTTTTAGTTATACCGTTTTTTTTTTTTTAAGATTGAACATATTTTTGATGGTAAAAAATGTTGATTCAACAAAAACATTATTTGTACATATAATATTCATTAGACATTTTACATAGGCACACGTTTTTTATTTTCTTGATTTTTTTTCAATTTTTTCTGTAGTTTCATGCAGTAAACATAGAATGTATATCGGATTCTGCTGATTCATATTCTGACATAAACTCAAAAGTGTACCTACTAAATCGAGTTATACTGTTATTGGCGCATGCCCGCAATTGTTCAAATGGAGACTTCAAGGAGATCATTTGATGCGATGTCTTGAAAATACGTATGTTCGTTTATCAGTATCGGTTCGGTCGACTATGTATACCGTGTGTTAAGTGTTGTGTAGACTTCTGAACCGAAAAATCGAGTATGCATATAGGTCAATTGTATGACGTATGATTGAATTGATTAGCAATGTGCTTTTCATTCTGTACAGCGTGGAGAGAATTGCACACATTAGCAATCAGCGTGCCGGAGTTTTTAGAAAAAGCCGCATCCTTAAAGGGGGACGTCAACGCTCTCATAAATAGAGAGGATGCCTTCCATAATGGAAGAGAAGGTGTAGATTTTGAACTGCGCGAGGCACCAATCGCTATACCTTTAGGTAACATTGTCAAAGTTCTAAGGGAAGAATTGATGCAGTATATGATTTTTTTCATTCTGAAGTGGCGCATAGTAGGCTCTTTCGTAACCAATTATATAAAACCTATTGCCACTGCGTTGCTCGGTGAGCTGTAGTGAATCCTATATACAGCCAGCGAGCATTACGTTCGAGAATAGCCATTTCTACTGATCCCTCATCCCCTAACGATAATGACGAATCCCACAGTATTACCATAATGTTATTATATTTTTGAACAGAGAATGATCCAGATTTTGATCGGGACATATTTGCGGCCGAACCTCCGCACTGGCTTCTCGATAACGCGCAAGTTGCACCAGTGGCGGCAGGAAATAATGGTAATATTGTCGGAATATTTTCTATACAATCGACCCTGGACAAACTTAATAACTCACTTGACTTTTTTTTCAATAATTATCTTTTATTTTTCATTCATCTATAAGTAACAGTATTATTCCTTCAAAAATGTGTTTGGATATTTCAGATAACGATACTAGTGATGGGACTAGTTCTGGCGATGAGTCAGATCGCGAGGATATCGTGCATCTGATTGGTAATAATGAGTAGCGATTATGCTTTTCAACTGATATTCAGTCGGTTTTTTCACCTTTGTATTCATTTCGTGTGACTTATGCCATGTAGAAGCGGACGTTGTCGAACAGGACCCCCCCGTAGGGTTGGTACACGAGGCCGGACGTCAGTCGCCACCGACCGATCACAACGGTAATTTTTCGAAAAATATATTGAACTTCGTGCGTTATTTGTGATATCGACCGGTAATGTAATAGTACATTCGCGAGTTCTGCCCTAATATTGTTGACTATTCAATATTTTTTGTGATGTATACCGTGTGTTTGCTTGGAGGCATCTCAGTAACTCCAGTTGCGGAACGTACAGTTATCCACGGCGTGGGTAAAAACGTTACGCTATATTATCGGTATGGCTTACCGCTCGACTTACAGTGTGGGTTCGACCACGTGATCATACTTGTGGAGTTCGATACTTCAATGGCGTCGTTCAATGGCGCGGCTGACCGTGCTCTTGGCTATAGTACGATAAACGTTTGTTATTGTTATGAAAAATAATTATTACACGTACTAAATGTTCTTTTGTGCACCGAAATCTTGGTACACAGTGGATCGCAGCTGACTGGCGTTTCGACAGACGAGTAAGTAAAATTATTTTTTACAAATACAAGTGCACCTGTGAGAACATAACCTGAAAACCGCATCAAGTGTCACACAATTAACATACATATAAAGTCGATGTATGTTATACCGGTTCAATTGATACTTCACATTGTACAAGGTTTGCATCATTGGTAATTATTTCAGCGATCGTGCAGTAGCCTGGAATCTTCTTGAAGCTGCCGTCACTGACCTGATTGAGGTGTGTACGATTCAACTGTGGTGTAGGGGTCGGTTATACTGTTAGAACAAGGTTGAATGAGAAGTGTCTTAGAAAAGCATAGCAAGGGTGTGTTCAACGAAGTTTTCTACAAGGGCTTTACATCTGAATTAACCTGAATGAAGTTAGAGTATGCCATCTAGAACCTCCGCCTACGCATTCATGGTACATACATCTGCACCGTTGGAACTACTTGCTGGCTGCTCTTATTTCGATGCGGAATGTTTGTTTCCCAATAGTACCATAGTCTATCATCTTTTCTGTACCTTTCCCAGCTTAAGGTGTGTTATATTCGTCCACCTGATACCAGATTACCCAACCATCCATCTCCCACTCCCAGGAAGGGTACACTCTTCGCTATCCTCTTTCGTACAGAGTTGTACAATGAAGCTAGTTCAGTCTAAGAAAACTTATTATACTTTCAGGATCATTTAATACACTATGTACTACGTCTGTTCAAACGGAGCCTTGTCTCTATCCTTTGCAAATAAATTATATCAAAATAATCAACAGTGGTGCTCTAAGTTCTTACGTAGCTCTCAATATTTCCACAGAATATCAATCGTTTCACAGCCGTGCTTATTAGACCTAACATTTGAAACGTTTCAATTTCTGCAGGATGGGTTAAATGTTTGATATAGTGAAACATTGATTCTTTCAAGTTTATTTATTTGTAACAACAACTAAATGTAACATCCAATTACAGGACTCGTCCCTTTGTAATATTGCCTTAAATATAACAAAAATACAAATATGACCATACCCTATTAAAATGATAATAAAAGTAGTAATAAATGGACACACGACAAGAATAACACACACAACACACGCAACAAAAACAAATAATAATAAAAGTAATAACAGACACACGACAGAAAAAGTACACACAAAACGCATAGTAGTAATAGTGATAATAATAATAGTAATAATAATAACAATAATAATAATAATAATAATAATGATGATGATGATGATGATGATGATGATGATGATGATGATGATGATGATGATGATGATGATGATGATGATGATGATGATGATGATGATGATGATGATGATGATGATGATGATGATGATGATGATGATGATGATGATGATGATGATGATGATGATGATGATGATGATGATGATGATGATGATGATGATGATGATGATGATGATGATGATGATGATGATGATGATGATGATGATGATGATGATGATGATGATGATGATGATGATGATGATGATGATGATGATGATGATGATGATGATGATGATGATGATGATGATGATGATGATGATGATGATGATGATGATGATGATGATGATGATGATGATGATGATGATGATGATGATGATGATGATGATGATGATGATGATGATGATGATGATGATGATGATGATGATGATGATGATGATGATGATGATGATGATGATGATGATGATGATGATGATGATGATGATGATGATGATGATGATGATGATGATGATGATGATGATGATGATGATGATGATGATGATGATGATGATGATGATGATGATGATGATGATGATGATGATGATGATGATGATGATGATGATGATGATGATGATGATGATGATGATGATGATGATGATGATGATGATGATGATGATGATGATGATGATGATGATGATGATGATGATGATGATGATGATGATGATGATGATGATGATGATGATGATGATGATGATGATGATGATGATGATGATGATGATGATGATGATGATGATGATGATGATGATGATGATGATGATGATGATGATGATGATGATGATGATGATGATGATGATGATGATGATGATGATGATGATGATGATGATGATGATGATGATGATGATGATGATGATGATGATGATGATGATGATGATGATGATGATGATGATGATGATGATGATGATGATGATGATGATGATGATGATGATGATGATGATGATGATGATGATGATGATGATGATGATGATGATGATGATGATGATGATGATGATGATGATGATGATGATGATGATGATGATGATGATGATGATGATGATGATGATGATGATGATGATGATGATGATGATGATGATGATGATGATGATGATGATGATGATGATGATGATGATGATGATGATGATGATGATGATGATGATGATGATGATGATGATGATGATGATGATGATGATGATGATGATGATGATGATGATGATGATGATGATGATGATGATGATGATGATGATGATGATGATGATGATGATGATGATGATGATGATGATGATGATGATGATGATGATGATGATGATGATGATGATGATGATGATGATGATGATGATGATGATGATGATGATGATGATGATGATGATGATGATGATGATGATGATGATGATGATGATGATGATGATGATGATGATGATGATGATGATGATGATGATGATGATGATGATGATGATGATGATGATGATGATGATGATGATGATGATGATGATGATGATGATGATGATGATGATGATGATGATGATGATGATGATGATGATGATGATGATGATGATGATGATGATGATGATGATGATGATGATGATGATGATGATGATGATGATGATGATGATGATGATGATGATGATGATGATGATGATGATGATGATGATGATGATGATGATGATGATGATGATGATGATGATGATGATGATGATGATGATGATGATGATGATGATGATGATGATGATGATGATGATGATGATGATGATGATGATGATGATGATGATGATGATGATGATGATGATGATGATGATGATGATGATGATGATGATGATGATGATGATGATGATGATGATGATGATGATGATGATGATGATGATGATGATGATGATGATGATGATGATGATGATGATGATGATGATGATGATGATGATGATGATGATGATGATGATGATGATGATGATGATGATGATGATGATGATGATGATGATGATGATGATGATGATGATGATGATGATGATGATGATGATGATGATGATGATGATGATGATGATGATGATGATGATGATGATGATGATGATGATGATGATGATGATGATGATGATGATGATGATGATGATGATGATGATGATGATGATGATGATGATGATGATGATGATGATGATGATGATGATGATGATGATGATGATGATGATGATGATGATGATGATGATGATGATGATGATGATGATGATGATGATGATGATGATGATGATGATGATGATGATGATGATGATGATGATGATGATGATGATGATGATGATGATGATGATGATGATGATGATGATGATGATGATGATGATGATGATGATGATGATGATGATGATGATGATGATGATGATGATGATGATGATGATGATGATGATGATGATGATGATGATGATGATGATGATGATGATGATGATGATGATGATGATGATGATGATGATGATGATGATGATGATGATGATGATGATGATGATGATGATGATGATGATGATGATGATGATGATGATGATGATGATGATGATGATGATGATGATGATGATGATGATGATGATGATGATGATGATGATGATGATGATGATGATGATGATGATGATGATGATGATGATGATGATGATGATGATGATGATGATGATGATGATGATGATGATGATGATGATGATGATGATGATGATGATGATGATGATGATGATGATGATGATGATGATGATGATGATGATGATGATGATGATGATGATGATGATGATGATGATGATGATGATGATGATGATGATGATGATGATGATGATGATGATGATGATGATGATGATGATGATGATGATGATGATGATGATGATGATGATGATGATGATGATGATGATGATGATGATGATGATGATGATGATGATGATGATGATGATGATGATGATGATGATGATGATGATGATGATGATGATGATGATGATGATGATGATGATGATGATGATGATGATGATGATGATGATGATGATGATGATGATGATGATGATGATGATGATGATGATGATGATGATGATGATGATGATGATGATGATGATGATGATGATGATGATGATGATGATGATGATGATGATGATGATGATGATGATGATGATGATGATGATGATGATGATGATGATGATGATGATGATGATGATGATGATGATGATGATGATGATGATGATGATGATGATGATGATGATGATGATGATGATGATGATGATGATGATGATGATGATGATGATGATGATGATGATGATGATGATGATGATGATGATGATGATGATGATGATGATGATGATGATGATGATGATGATGATGATGATGATGATGATGATGATGATGATGATGATGATGATGATGATGATGATGATGATGATGATGATGATGATGATGATGATGATGATGATGATGATGATGATGATGATGATGATGATGATGATGATGATGATGATGATGATGATGATGATGATGATGATGATGATGATGATGATGATGATGATGATGATGATGATGATGATGATGATGATGATGATGATGATGATGATGATGATGATGATGATGATGATGATGATGATGATGATGATGATGATGATGATGATGATGATGATGATGATGATGATGATGATGATGATGATGATGATGATGATGATGATGATGATGATGATGATGATGATGATGATGATGATGATGATGATGATGATGATGATGATGATGATGATGATGATGATGATGATGATGATGATGATGATGATGATGATGATGATGATGATGATGATGATGATGATGATGATGATGATGATGATGATGATGATGATGATGATGATGATGATGATGATGATGATGATGATGATGATGATGATGATGATGATGATGATGATGATGATGATGATGATGATGATGATGATGATGATGATGATGATGATGATGATGATGATGATGATGATGATGATGATGATGATGATGATGATGATGATGATGATGATGATGATGATGATGATGATGATGATGATGATGATGATGATGATGATGATGATGATGATGATGATGATGATGATGATGATGATGATGATGATGATGATGATGATGATGATGATGATGATGATGATGATGATGATGATGATGATGATGATGATGATGATGATGATGATGATGATGATGATGATGATGATGATGATGATGATGATGATGATGATGATGATGATGATGATGATGATGATGATGATGATGATGATGATGATGATGATGATGATGATGATGATGATGATGATGATGATGATGATGATGATGATGATGATGATGATGATGATGATGATGATGATGATGATGATGATGATGATGATGATGATGATGATGATGATGATGATGATGATGATGATGATGATGATGATGATGATGATGATGATGATGATGATGATGATGATGATGATGATGATGATGATGATGATGATGATGATGATGATGATGATGATGATGATGATGATGATGATGATGATGATGATGATGATGATGATGATGATGATGATGATGATGATGATGATGATGATGATGATGATGATGATGATGATGATGATGATGATGATGATGATGATGATGATGATGATGATGATGATGATGATGATGATGATGATGATGATGATGATGATGATGATGATGATGATGATGATGATGATGATGATGATGATGATGATGATGATGATGATGATGATGATGATGATGATGATGATGATGATGATGATGATGATGATGATGATGATGATGATGATGATGATGATGATGATGATGATGATGATGATGATGATGATGATGATGATGATGATGATGATGATGATGATGATGATGATGATGATGATGATGATGATGATGATGATGATGATGATGATGATGATGATGATGATGATGATGATGATGATGATGATGATGATGATGATGATGATGATGATGATGATGATGATGATGATGATGATGATGATGATGATGATGATGATGATGATGATGATGATGATGATGATGATGATGATGATGATGATGATGATGATGATGATGATGATGATGATGATGATGATGATGATGATGATGATGATGATGATGATGATGATGATGATGATGATGATGATGATGATGATGATGATGATGATGATGATGATGATGATGATGATGATGATGATGATGATGATGATGATGATGATGATGATGATGATGATGATGATGATGATGATGATGATGATGATGATGATGATGATGATGATGATGATGATGATGATGATGATGATGATGATGATGATGATGATGATGATGATGATGATGATGATGATGATGATGATGATGATGATGATGATGATGATGATGATGATGATGATGATGATGATGATGATGATGATGATGATGATGATGATGATGATGATGATGATGATGATGATGATGATGATGATGATGATGATGATGATGATGATGATGATGATGATGATGATGATGATGATGATGATGATGATGATGATGATGATGATGATGATGATGATGATGATGATGATGATGATGATGATGATGATGATGATGATGATGATGATGATGATGATGATGATGATGATGATGATGATGATGATGATGATGATGATGATGATGATGATGATGATGATGATGATGATGATGATGATGATGATGATGATGATGATGATGATGATGATGATGATGATGATGATGATGATGATGATGATGATGATGATGATGATGATGATGATGATGATGATGATGATGATGATGATGATGATGATGATGATGATGATGATGATGATGATGATGATGATGATGATGATGATGATGATGATGATGATGATGATGATGATGATGATGATGATGATGATGATGATGATGATGATGATGATGATGATGATGATGATGATGATGATGATGATGATGATGATGATGATGATGATGATGATGATGATGATGATGATGATGATGATGATGATGATGATGATGATGATGATGATGATGATGATGATGATGATGATGATGATGATGATGATGATGATGATGATGATGATGATGATGATGATGATGATGATGATGATGATGATGATGATGATGATGATGATGATGATGATGATGATGATGATGATGATGATGATGATGATGATGATGATGATGATGATGATGATGATGATGATGATGATGATGATGATGATGATGATGATGATGATGATGATGATGATGATGATGATGATGATGATGATGATGATGATGATGATGATGATGATGATGATGATGATGATGATGATGATGATGATGATGATGATGATGATGATGATGATGATGATGATGATGATGATGATGATGATGATGATGATGATGATGATAATAATGATAATGTATGTTTATTTAATGATTCCCCTTGGGGTTACATTTCCTTTTTGCATTACACTTTTCTTATACTACTTACACTACTTATTCTACTTATCCTACGTCCCTATTCTATTCTCGCTCTTCTCTCTTACACCTTTTTGCTTCCCCGCTCTCCTCTCTCGCTCCTCATTCTCGCTCACTCTCTTTCACCTTCCGTTTCCTGCTCGTCCCTCTCATTCTTCCCTCTCTCCTCTCTCCTGCGCTCAATCTCTCTCATCCACGCCTCTCCTTCTCCCTCCTCTCCTAGTACCTGTCCCACCTTCTCCTGCCAACTTTCTTTTTTATCTTCCCCCCTTATGCACCCATCCCATACGTGCTCCCATGTCTCCTCTTCCCATTCACATATCCTGCACTTCTTTTTCTCCTCTTTTTCCCAGTACTTCGATTCTTTTACCTCTCCCCCTAGTCTGAATCTCGATACTCTTGCCCACCTACTTTCACCCCACCCCTTTTCCAAGTACGCTGGTACTCCGTCGTGCTTTATGAGCTTGTACCACTTATTGTATCTGGAGTTTCTTATTTTTTCCCATCTTTCTTCTTTCTGCTTCTCACTATCCTTTCTTTCAATTTCCTCGTATTCCATCTCCCGTCTCTCTCCCTCTTCCTCTTGTCCTTCCTGCTCTTCTGCCCACTCCTCCTTGAATTTTTTTCTGTCTCTCTCCCAACTCGCTAGTGTTGGTACTCTTTTCGTTTCCCTTCTTTTCACTTCCTCCCAACAGCTTCTCGCCAGCTCGCTTCCTCTGCCTTCCTCCAGCCTCCTTTCAAAATTCCATGCTCTTTTCGCTGCCCTTGTTCTCAGTTTCATTCTCATAAACTCTTCCCTCACCATGTACCCTGGCGTTCTCCAATCTACCCCCAGTACCCATCTGATGTATCTTTCTTGCAACGCCTCAACGTTCTTCCATTCTCTCCATCCCCATACTTCCGCTGCGTATTCCACCACTGTCCATACCAGTCTGTCGAACATCCACATTCTTCTTTTCCAGTCCTTTCCGAATCTTCTTTTCCCTATTCCCCAGACCCGCTTCATTACGACCCCTGCTTTTCTTACTCTGTCTTTGACGTGCGCCTCTTGCCCCCCGTTTTTTGTTATCGTATACCCTAGGTATTTAAATTCCTTCACTTCTTCTATCGCCTCCCCTTTCCATTTCCATTCTACTTTCTTGCTTCTTCCTCCTCCCTTTCTACATCTCATTATCTTTGTTTTCTTCGCGTTCAGCGTTAGCCTCTTCTCATCCAGATATCTCTCCAGTCTTCTTATCATTGCTTTCATCCCCTCCTCCTCCTCCGCCATTACCGCCACATCATCTGCGTATGCAAGCGTATACACCCTTTTCCCTCCCAGCTTTACTCCTCCTATGTCTCCAGTCCTACTCAGCTCTTCTTCCATGTCCGCGGTTAGAATGTTGAAGAGAAACGAGCTTAGCGGGCATCCTTGTCTTACCCCCATCTCTGTCCAGAACTCCTCCCCCGCTTCCCCCCCTATCTTTACCCTATTCTTTGTTTCTCTGTACACCTCTTTCACTCTCTCTGCTAGCTCCTCTCTCACTCCTCTCTTTCTCATAGCTTCCCATAGTACCTCCCTATTCACCGAGTCAAAGGCCGCTTTTAGGTCTATAAACATTACTATTATTCCTCCCTTCCCGCTGTTTATTCTTCGGTTTATTAGATGGTTTAGCACATAAATATTATCCACTGTTCCCATTCCTTTCCTGAACCCGGTTTGGTTTTGTGGTATCATCTCCTTTCTTTCCATTTCCTCTTCCATCCTCCCTGCTAATACTGTCGCGTATATCTTGTACAATGTTGGCATAAGCGTGACCCCTCTGTACTCCTCCACTCTCTTTCCTTCCCCACTCTTGATTATCGGTACTATCCAGCGCTCCTTCCATACTTCGGGCCACCCCTCTCCTTTCCACACTCTGTTGCACGTTCTCTGTACCCACTCTTCCGCTTCCTCTCCTCCGTACCTCTATACCTCGTTTACTATTTCGTCTCCTCCTGGTGCTTTTCCGTCCTTCAGCTTGGCTATCGCCTTTCTTATTTCTTCCTTCTTGATCTCATTTTCTTCGTCATCTTCCCTTCCTTCTTTGGTGCCTCCTGCTACTACTTTTCTATCCACTCCTCCCAGTAGTCTCATGAAGTGCTCTTCCCACTCGTTCTCTCCGATTGTTTCGTCTATTTTCCTTCTTCTTCTTCTTTCTCTGTTCAGCACCTCCCATACTTTGCTTTCCGTTGTAGCCTCTTGTGCCTCTCTGATGAACCTTTCATTTTCCTTCTGCTTCTTTTTTTCGCACAATTTGTTGTATTCTCTTTTTTCCTCTTTGTACCTTTCTTTTCCTATCTCCTTTCTTCTCCACTCCCTCAGCGTCCTCCTCACTTTCGACTTTTGTCTCTTCGTTTCCTCGTCCCACCAGCCCCTTTTTTTCCTTTCCTCTCCTTCCTCTCTCCCCGCTTCCTCTTCTATCACTCTTCTTATTTCTTCTGTTCTAATTTCTATTTCCTCGTCTATCCCTCTACTATCGTCACCCCCCCATCTTACTCCTCTCCTGAATCTTTCTCTGCCTTCTCTCGACCAGTTCCCTCTCGCCGTTTTTTTTCCTCTCTTCTCTTCCTTCCTCTCCCATCTCTCCGTCGCCACTTCTATTATTAACGGGTGATGGTCCGAGTCTATTTTGTCTCTCACCCTCATTCTTTTTATTTTTTCTTTTGCCTCGCTTCCTCCTATCACGTAATCTATTACTATCTCCCCTCTTGCCCCTACATATGTTATTTCTCCCTCTTCGTCCCCTACCGTGTTTCCGTTCCATATTGCCCATCCTATTTCCTCTATCGCTTCTATCATCTTTTTCCCTTCCGCGTTTATCATCTTGTCTTTCGAGCTCCTCCCCTTCTCTTCTTTTCCTGCACCCTTGTATCCCCCCCCTTTTTCCCCGGTCCTTGCATTAAAGTCCCCTCCTACTATTACTTTTCTTCCTCTCCCTTCCTTGCTCTCGTACTCCTCGACCTTTATCATTTTTTCTTCTATATCTCCTCTCACGTACAGCCCTATCACTGACCATTTTTCTCTATCTGGTTTTACTGTCCCTATCATCCATCCTTCCTCTTGTTCTTTCCTTTCTCCCCTTTCTACCTCTGCTATTTCTTCTTTTATTCCCATTACCATCCCCCCCATCGCCCTTCCCTTCTTGTGCTCCTTCTTCGCGTGTTGCGTTTTCCATACGTAGCCTTTCGGCAACTTATTTTTTATTTTCTCCCACCCTTTCTCCTCAACCCATGTTTCGCTCAGTACCATTACATCCCATTCTTTTAGCCCTCTCCAAAACTCTTCATCTTTTCTTGCCAGCCCAGCTACGTTCCAGAATGCTATTTTAACTCCCTTCCTGTTTTTTTCTTGCTCTTCTCTTGCTTGTCTCCCTATTTGGACCGAAAATCCCTTTCCGTTCCCTCCTTGCCTTCCTCTAGCTTTTCTTTTTCCTCGTTCCAGTTCCAGCACTTCCCTTCTATCCATATCTTTTTGTATCCCACTCTTGCTCTTCCTCCTCTTCCCCTTATTTCTTTCATTCTTCTGATGAGGTTCCTCTGTATCTCTCGCTCCTTCCACGTCAGGTCATCGTCTATGAACACCTCTGTTCCTCCTAGCATTCTCTTTCTCATCATTACCTCTCTTTTCGCTTCGTAGTCCTCCATTTGAACTAGCAGCCCCTCTCTTTCTCCGCCTAGTCTTTGCACTCTCGCCTCTTTTATTCTTATCGTCGTTTTTAGCTTCTCTCTCAGGAACTTTTCTGCGACTGTCTTCAGTTCCTCTCCGTCCCTATCCACTCCTTTTATTATTATGTTATTTCTTTTCTCTTGCCTTTCTTTCGCTTCTATTTTTTGTTGGAGCACTCTCATTCCTCCTTCTATCTCCACCTCCATCTTCTTTATTTTTTCTCCTATTGCAGTCCCCCCTTCTGCTCCTCCTCCTATCTCTTTTAGCGCCTTCTTCACCTTCTCTCCTATCTCCTTCTTCGTTTCTTCTGCTTCCTTCTTCTGCTCTGCTTCCCTTTTTTCTTCCCCTTCCTTTAGCTTTGATTCGAGCTCCTTTACTCGTTTCTCGAGCTCGGTTCTCTTTTCGTCGGCCTTCCTCTTTATGTCGTTGATCTCTTCTCTCATACCTTCTATTTGTTTTCTTGTTTCTTCCTTCTCTCTTTTTGTTTCCTCTACTAATTTTTTGATACTCTCCCACATCAAACTCATCTCCTTGTCTTCTTCCGCTTCCCTCTCTCCTTCCGGTGTTTTTGTGTTTTTATTTCTTCTCTTGAGCCCTATCTGCCCCTCTTTCTCCCCCGCCGCCCTCTTTCTCTTCTGCCTGTCTATCATCCCATCTAGCGAGCCCAGGCTGCTCGCCCTCTCTCTTGCCCACCTCTGTAGGCTCGCCGCGTTTGTTGGCTTACCTCTCCTCGGTGCTTCTCCTATCTCCTCGCCGACCGGCGTGTGATAGCCTGTGCTCTCTTCCTCTCCCTCCGTATCGCTGCTCTCCCGGTCGCTTTTCTCCGGTTCTTCTCTACCGTCTAGCGTTATCATCATCTCCGTTACCTTGCGTCGGTAATCCAGCGCGCCCGTTACCCTCACGCCCGCCTCTCGCGTTCCTCCGTCTTGTTCTGCCATCTATGCCTTCCTGCCGAACTTTCTCCCCTTTCTATTCTATTCCCTCCCGCCTCTCCTGGCCGTACCCTTTCGCGCCTTATTTTCTAACCTCTTCCCTTCTCTCTTTTTTTTTCCCTTTCCTACCTTTTTCTCGCTCCTCTCCCTTTTTGTTTTTTCTTCTGTCCCTTCACTGTCTTTCTCACTCTTCACTGCCCTGCACTTTCCACCTTGTTCTTTCCTGTCTTTTATGTTTTAACTTGTCACTTTTGGCACGCTCACTTGACGCGTCTTGCTCACGTCTTATCAACACCGGAAGTCCAATAATAATGATAATGATAATGATAATAATGATAATAATATTAATAATAATTGTAAAAGTAGTAATAAATAATATAATATTAAGACGAAATAATATCGGACCAATGATTTCGTCATTCGAATCTCCCCCGCTCGCGCCCTTTCCGCTGAATTCCATATAATAACAATGAATCGTTGTTATACAAATTTCCTGAACTCATATTCAGCCGTGAAAATTAAAACAACGAAATTTCGCTACGCTAATATCGTATATTTCCGCATAATTTTATGAAAGCAATCGAAAAAATTTATCTGAATTGATCCGCGATAGCAGACGAAAAAATTGTTATTTATCTATACGATATTAATAAGACATACTGCATTGAAAAAAATTTCCTTACTTCGTGATAATTCTGTCACTGATAATGAATATTGCGAACGTATCAAACAGTGACAAGACGGATATGATTCTCGCATACGGTGCATCTAATAGAAATAGCCGTCAGGCGGCCCGTATTTATGCAGAGCGATTTCCAGATCGTCGACATCCACCCGAGCACATTTTTCGGCAACTCGAAAAACATTTGCGAAATAAAGGAACTTTTAAGGCTGCAAAGCACACAGGTAGATTCAATTGAGTTCAACGATTAAATGTCCAAATTTTTGTGCCTTTATTTCCAAAATTCTCGATCAATATGTGTAAAAATTTTCAACAAACAATCTGTAACAATTAGTATTTTTGGAGGATGTTCGAATTATATGTTGCACATTTTTTTTACCATGATTCGATTTCGTTAATTGACTGATAGGACGACCAAGGATAAGCATTTGCATTTGCTGTAAATCCTGCTCGACATCATCGACAGGATTCTTGATGTTTTGAATTTTTGATTTTTGAGCTTGGGTTTTTGATTTTGGAATTTTTGATTTTTGAATTTGTTACTTGCTCCTTCTTCATAATTGTTCACAATTCTGTATGGCATTGGCTTTTTATAATGTTTTGTTTCTATAATTGTTTTCATATCAATTGCTATTCACTGTTTTTTTATGTATATGTTTATTATTGTTTTCATGTATTGCGTTTTTCACCATTTCTTCATATTTTTTTCATATAATTATTTTCATATATTTTATTTTTCACTGTTTTTTTATGCATATGTTTATCAATGTTTTCAAATAATTTTTTTTTTTTCATAATCGTGCCTTTACATTTTACCTCATATTTATTAAAAATCATAGTTTTATTATGAACAAGTAGAATATTTATTCTTAGAGTCCTCTTTCGATTAAAAACACGCTAGCTTCATCTCGCACTTGTGGCGAATATTGTTCATTGGGCAATCTACGTCTCAATTTATAGGCCTTCATATTCAACAGTGTTCCGAATGATTACTGCATACACTCCACACAATGCTTTGACCCCTTCACACACTGCGTAAGCTGGCCGTAAACAATGAAAATTCCGGGTCCTGGGAGATTCCAGGCTACTGCACGATCGCTGAAATAATTACCAATGATGCAAACCTTGTACAATGTGAAGTATCAATTGAACCGGTATAACATACATCGACTTTATATGTATGTTAATTGTGTGACACTTGATGCGGTTTTCAGGTCATGTTCTCACAGGTGCACTTGTATTTGTAAAAAATAATTTTACTTACTCGTCTGTCGAAACGCCAGTCAGCTGCGATCCACTGTGTACCAAGATTTCGGTGCACAAAAGAACATTTAGTACGTGTAATAATTATTTTTCATAACAATAACAAACGTTTATCGTACTATAGCCAAGAGCACGGTCAGCCGCGCCATTGAACGACGCCATTGAAGTATCGAACTCCACAAGTATGATCACGTGGTCGAACCCACACTGTAAGTCGAGCGGTAAGCCATACCGATAATATAGCGTAACGTTTTTACCCACGCCGTGGATAACTGTACGTTCCGCAACTGGAGTTACTGAGATGCCTCCAAGCAAACACACGGTAGAAGCGGACAACCTTATTGGAGAGAACCCCCCTGCGGTAGCGTTAATACATGACGCCGGACATCAGTCGCCACGAACCGACAACACTGGTAATTTTTAGGAAATGATAATGAACTTTGAAATTGACCGGTAACATAATACAATGAAACTTCTCTTAACCGACATCTCTCTATAACGGAAACCTCTTAATACCGGATAGTAAAAAAATCCCTGACGAATGTAACTACATGATATTTTTGTTCTGAATAACTGATACTTCTCAAAAACGGACAATTTTTTTGGTCCCAAGAGTGTTCGCTAATAAGAAGTTTCCCTAGAGTACATTCGTGAATTCCGTGTTAACATTTGTGGTATTTCAATATTTTTTGTGATGTATAGAAGAGGACGTTTTCGAAGAGGACCCCCCCATAGGGTTGGTACATGACGCCGGACGTCAGTCGCCACCGGCCGATCACAACGGTAATTTTTAGGAACTTATATAACAAAGTACGTGTGTTATTTGTGAGATCGACCGGTTTCGTATCATAGTGTGTTCACCAATCGCGCAATTATCATTTTGTCATCATTTTCGTCATGCAAAAGACGTTTATTCGGTGCAGCTATAATACGAAAACTATTGAAAAAAATGTAGCTTATACATTTATTTATGCAGATCGGAATTTTTTTTGAACATGATCGTACCTCGATTTCATAAACAAAGTGGGATATCCCGGTACGAACTGATTTGAACTTGACGTCTCTCTTCTGGAAGAATTGATGCTATAGAAATATAATAAGTAATTGAATGTATTTGTGTAGAGCGTCGTGCAAGAAACCGGCACCGTGCAAGATCGGGGGTCAACGAACTTGCACCTCCAACAGACCTCGCCACCAGAAAACGAAAAATGAAAAACAGACGAAGAAAAGGTACGACATTTTATTGGGAATTCAAGGAGCCACATTGAATATTGTTATACTATTACAGAAATCCGAAAAAGAGCAAAGGCGCGTGCAGGGCAACAACTGCAAACGGAGCAAGCACTTGAACCAGTGGCAGTGCAGACCGGAATCGCGCAGCTCCAAGAGCAACTAGCGGAGGCAAGGGAGCAGCTGCAGCGGCAGGCTGCGGCCAACCAAGCTGAACAAGCCGAAGCTGAAGTGCAATGCCAATTAATTGAAGATAATGGTAATAACATCATTGTTTGTTTATTTACTAACGTTAAAAACATTGAACATTCTCAAATATTTTCCAAAGTGGCCAGGAACTTTGGGACATACGTATGCGACTTTCCGTATTCAGTAATCGCGCCACATAGACAATTCTAAATGATTAATTTTGAGTTTGGAATATACATGATTTAGTATGGAATTTCGATGATAATAATCGTAATTAAATTACATTCACGGATTCCTCATTTATTAAACTTGCCTAAAAATACGATAATTTTGTATCGAACTAAAATGTTGCTATTGAAATATTTGCGTTGCTGCTGTATCACATATGACCTAAGTTCGTGTGACCACGTCAACAGTGAGTCCACTTTATTATGAAATTATGTTTCTTGTGCAATCTTTGGGACATTCAGTTCATGTTACAATGATGTTATTACGAGTACATATTTTTTTCATCATGTGCATGATGACACCGACGTTTGAAAAAATATATTGTTCAAAGTAGAATATGGTTTTATAGGAGCCGAGCGTCCCACGATGTACCCTGCCTTTGGGCAGCAGACTCCGCAGGGCCACTTCTTTTCGGAGTCAACGTGGCCCGAGGTGTCGGCCGGCGCTTGTATTTGAATCTTTTCAAGTGCTGGCTGGAGAAGTGGCGTTCGTTCTTCTCTTACAATTCCGATTTTTAGCTATAAATTGTCTACGCGTTTGAGATTCTCGGGGTTGTTAGCGGTATACTCGTGTGATTACAAATATGGTTTTGTAGAAGCCGGGCGTTCACGATGTACCCTGCCTTTGGGCAGCAGACTCCGCAGGGCCGCTTCTTTTCGGAGTCAACGTGGCCCGAGGTGTCGGCCGGCGCTTGTATTTGAATCTTTTCAAGTGCTGGCTGGAGAAGTGGCGTTCGTCCTTCTCTTACAATTCCGATTTTTAGCTATAAATTGTCTACGCGTTTGAGATTCTCGGGGTTGTTAGCGATATACTCGTGTGATTACAAATATGGTTTTGTAGAAGCCGGGCGTTCACGATGTACCCTGCCTTCAGGCAGCAGACTCCGCAAGGCCGCTTCTCTTCGGAGTCAATGTGGCCCGAGGTGTCGGCCGGCGCTTGTATTTGAATCCTTTCAAGTGCTGGCGGGAGAAGTGGCGTTCGTTCTTTTTTACAATTCCGATTTTTAGCTATAAATTGTCTACGCGTTTGAGATTCTCGGGGTTGTTAGCGGTATACTCGTGTGATTACAAATATGGTTTTGTAGAAGCCGGGCGTTCACGATGTACCCTGCCTTTAGGCAGTAGACTCCGCAGGGCCGCTTCTCTTCGAAGTCAATGTGGCCCGAGGTGTCGGCCGGCGCTTGTATTTGAATCCTTTCAAGTGCTGGCAGGAGAAGTGGCGTTCGTTCTTTTTTACAATTCCGTTTTCGCTAGAATGGCCCTCTTCACTCAGAGCAAAGTATCATGCTGCATTTGACCTTGGATTGCCATAATCATGTTGTATTCTTTCAATCAAATTGAACAAGTCGCAAACTCAGCGAAATACTGAGCTAGCTACGCAACTTAATGGACGGGCCCACTGTTGAGTTGCCTGTCTAGCTCGCTTATACTGGGCTTTGAATATTTCCAAAATAACCATTCCGTTCAGTTCTTATGAGTCATGCTTGATGTGTAATCAAAGGATCCAAGACAAACAATTGTTATAATGTTATATTGGAACCAAAAAACTGCCCGTCTATGGCGAGGTGTCGCGTTGAAAGATGGTTTAGTTTTTCATTTCTGAAGAGGGTTACGGGTCGGAACATCAATCCGTGCGTGTTATTACAGTCTGTATTTCGAAGGAAAAAATGTAATACATTTTACATGTTCAGTTTAATCCGCAATCCAAAGTAATGAATTATTATTCAAACCGTCGATGTCATTGTGTCACATTTGGTACTCGAATGTGCATCACGTCAAATTATGTGTACTCCTTGTTTTCTTTTTATTTTACAGCACTGTGCCGTATATGCTTATTACAACATGCGACGCACTCGTTCCTACCATGTGGGCACCGATGTTGCTGCGGCGCTTGCGCAACTCGACTGTGGGATGAGATGCAACGACGTCACTGTCCCATGTGTAGAAGGCTTGGGACACAGGCCCCAATTAGAATTTTCTTGCCATCCGAATAAGATGCGTTTCTTGTATACGCAATCCCAATAAAATAGTAATTTCAGAAGATCAGTTTTTGTCACTTTATTACAAAAAATCATCATCGATATAAGAAACCTCACCCGAATTCAGGTAAAAAGAGTTACCTTAGTATAATAACATCTACGATGGGCAGTTTCCATATCTGAATTTTGTAAATTCATAAACTGCATAAAAAAATTAGTATTTCAAAATCCATGCATTAGAAACTTTCTATCGCAGTTGTGAATTTCCATGGCAGCGATGTTACCATAGCTCAAGTTAGGGTTTTGAAAACAAAATACTGGATAGAAAGAAGAGAAGAATTGACAAATCAATTCGATAGTCATCCCTTTCCAATCCCAACATACCAAGAGTCTCTAGTGCTATACGCAGAGATGAAAAATATTTGTTTTTATCCAAGGCCTGTACAGATTACAAGGTTAATATTCTACGGATCATCACCTCTTATTCAGATTGAATGAAATATGAGAATAGTAGACAAGTCAGAATTTTGATGCTGTATTGCTCGCTGAGAATTGGTGAACTGAGCCACAATGGTAAATAGCTGTTTTTACCATAAATCACCTTTAATCTAATAATGGGGCGTAATACGAAAATTTTCAGTTGACATAAAGATTGATCACAATTCTTTGTGATTTATTCAAAGAAATACATAATTGAATTAGTGACGTAAGTTCGAAGAATCAACGAATAATTTCAATTGCGTTTGTAAATGTACAGAAGCTGATAAAAGTACACTTTTTCGACATTTTGACCCTTCTACATTTCGCGTTTATGAGTTGCACTCTTTCTGAATTCTTATGCTCGGCATATTTATGTTCAGTTTATTGGCCATTAAGAATATATTAGCTCTTCTCGATTTGGATTTTCGAAAATATCAACTTTCTACCTGAGATTTAATTTCTACTTTGCTCATTTGCAGTACAAACGGCCTGCAAATATATTTTCGAATTAATTACCATTCGGATAAATAGCCATTCGGTAAAATAGATATTCGACTTAGTGATGCATTAAAAACGAAAATTTCGAAATACAAATCGTTCGTTATTTTAGTATTCGCATTTTCGAAATTCGAAATATTCGCCATTCGACATATTGGTCTTTCGGAATTTTGACCCCCACCCCGGTATAGGTATTTACTTGGTATAACCACTGTGAGAATACCGTTGTTTCACAGTAGTTTCGCGCCCAAATCAGACCGAAAGCATATCGTAGTAAGACCGTAATGTTTCTCGTAGTCATACGGTGCGAAAATCAGATGTATCGAGATATATATTTCGGACGTCTATTTATCCGAACTTGTGAATCACGTATTACTGAGTGTGAGATGTAAAATTATATGCGTAATGCTCGACCTTATCTACTTCACCCCACCAAATTTGATTCATTTACATTTTATGAGTAGGTCATGTCTAGGACTTGAAAAGGTGAAAGTTATAATAAAATGTGCCTCTCAGTCGTTTCTGAGACAATAAGTTTGAATAAATTCAAGTGTCTTTATATGTTTCGAATAACATAGTACATTTAAGAAGCTCGTGGCTCAGTGGGTAAGCGCTCTGCTTCATAACCGCGTAGCCGTGTGATCGGTGGTTCGAATCCCCGATAATGGTGTATTTTTTTTTTTTCATTTCTTTTCTTTTTCTATGCAATTTGCATTATTCATACATAAATATCATGCAAATCAGTGTTGATAGTAATCGCTTTCGACAAATAAAAATAATCGTTGATGTCTTTCCTTATTTTTATACCGTAACAAATCTATTCATGAACTGTATACATACGGTATGCGCATGGTCTGCTTCGGGCGCAAATATACCATGGGGCAACGTATGAATACCGTCTTACTATCTAGGTATAGCTAGCGGTAAGAGCGTAGTCATACGTTGTCTCATGGTATATTCAGCGTATACCGAGATGTTTTCTTGAAACTGTACGGTCAACAGCGCACGCGTCAAATAATTCGACCTGATTGGTCGGCGAGATCGTCCCGCGACGATATTTTACCCTGTGAGGCAGGGGAGCCAACTTGCATAAAATTGGGCGAGAGCTGTCAAACTCGCGCGCTTAAAATAGCAAGTTGAGGTTATGTTATTTATTTTAGTTCATCGTGAATTATGAAAGAAAAATAGCATCAACCGGCAGTTTGTAATAACGAGGTTGATATCGAAAGACAATTAAATTAACGCAATAATAGATTTCTTGAAAAAACTAAAATCATTTGCTAGAAATAATTTGCTGAGAATTATTTATTGAAAGAAAAAATCTAAAATTAAATCCTGCGTCATTATCGAGTGGCGGTCTGGATAAACCTAGGCAGGTTGATAAAAGAAAACGTTTATTGTAAAAAGATTTTTCATTCACATGAAATAAAAAATGAATTAATCGTTGAAACCCAGTCAAAAGTAGCTCCGGAGTACATTCGTCGTCACAGTGCAGTGCTTTGAAAGCCAGTAATCAGTATTGATGAATATGAAATGAGAAAGAAAATTACTTTAGTAACAAGGAATCAAAAAAATTATTTAGTATCAAGATGAACGCCATACTCACTTTACCACTCTTAAGTAGAGACGCTACTAAAACTTTGACAAAAGTGATTTTTTCGTTTTTAAAATTATTAATAAAAATATGATCAAAAATTCATTTCTACAAAAGTTGAAGTACGTTAACATGTATCTTGAAAAAAAAATTAAGATTCTGCGATGAAAGTGGATGCGCAGGGAACCTTTCGCAGAAAATTTTCTGCGCATGGCTATTGAAAATTCCTTACGCATAACCCTTCATCACAGAACCTTAATTTTTTTTCTCAAGATACATGCTAACATACTTTAACTTTTGTAGTAACGAATTTTCAATTACATTTTATTTAGTAATTTTAAAAATGAAAAAATCGTTTTTGTCAAAATTTCAGTAACGTCTAAGGTTCGTTAATCTCTATTGAGTTTATTCCTGGGTTTCATGTTCGCACTGTTTGAATCAAATAAAATCTCACTCTGAGATCAAAAATAGAACCTGAAATACAGGAGTTATCCAGCGGCACAGGTTGAAAATCAAGAATTTCATGATGGTCTCTTCGCCTCTTCGCTTTTATTTTTCATTTTCAGAACTCATAAAACTTAATTTACCTCTGACATTATGAGAAAGCAAGAAATGTATTTCGAAGATACATTTCACGCATTGATTTGAATCTGAAAAGCCATTATGAGAAAGACCTAGACCGTAGAAAAACCTACGACCTAAGATCTACGACTTCGGTCATCAGCCGACAAAAGTGGTGATGGTCGCTACAGGTCATGAAACTGAATAGGAAGTCTGATGAATGGCAAAGATGCGATGACATTGGGCGTTGCAGACGTATTCCAGGAGTAGCCAACTGATCAGCAGTCATTTATCAATATTTCCTGTAGATCGAAAGAATTTGGGTTGTTATTTATTGATTGATTTGTTTATTTAGGTACAGGTACAGGTGTTATTTTGACTGTGACAAATTAAAATGATTGGATAAACTGGTTTCACCTACCTGCTTTATTTTTACTGAGTACCCATCATTCAAACAAAAAGTTTTCAATCTTGGTTAAATAAAATGAATTCTCGAAAAAACCGATACATTGCATCGAAGCAAGGCAGTATTGCGAATAAATTTCAACAATTCCCTCTAAAATCGAGTTTCAAACTCAACACTGAAAGCTTTCCAAGCATTTTCGAATCACGACTTCAATTATTCGAGATTCTAACCTCAAAAATATAAATCAACCGCTTGGCCGCCAAAACAGAGTTTGACAGCTAAAACTCAGGATGGCTAGCCTGCATGAGCAGACGCCGAAACTCGCGCGTGCGCTGTCGACCGTACAGTTTCAAGAAAACATCTCGGTATAAGAACCCGCTAGGGAATCTTATCAAGCTATACATATAGCTGTTATTTATTTTTGAAAGAGCTATTGCGAGCCTCAAAAACATGCTAAATGCTTGGATCAATCGGTTATGTTAATCTTGAGAAGAAACAAAGTTGTTATTTTTCAATTTTTATTCATTTTCTCGAAAACCAATTGAGATAGAGATCTGAAACTTTAAGGATCTTAGTATTTTATCAGTTCTAACATATCATCAAAGTATGATGAGAATATTTTTTCGGGGCTGATTCACCATTCTTATCCCCACTGTGACTTTTGCAAGTCAGTAGTCTTCATTAATTTTGATTTTTGTGCGAATGCACGAACCTTCTATTGTAGAATTCATCGAGATACATGAAATTAAAAATCTGTACCAGGCCATTAGGTATTTCACATAAGTTAACCTGGATACATGTCGGTTTCTGTTCGAGGCATCAAATTGCGAAGCCCACTCTAGGCACCACATATTGAAATAATGAATAAATTCAGGATTCGACAAAGGCAACCATGTAGAAGTTACAGGATATACAGGACCTACGGATGAAATTCAGAAGCAGCTGTGGGCATGATCGGGCGATTGTCTTCAGCACTTTCGAAGGTATACCGTCCGGCCCTGGGGCCTTGTTGTTCTGTAGCGAGCTCGCAGCGCTTCTCAGCTCCGCTTCTGTGAAAGGCACTACTCCCTCCGGTGGTGTAAGGTGCGTCTCGCGGTTCCGCTTTGGGTGTGTTGGGAAGAGAGTGTCGACGATGTGCTCCATCTGCGCAGTGTCCATCTCAGGGCTTGGGGACTGAGGTCGGAGCTTGCGCATGACAATTTTGTATCCCAGCCCCCAGGGATCGCTGTCCACGTCTTGCCTGAGGGTCTCCCATTTGAGACATTTACTCTTCTGGATCGCGGTCTTAAGATCTCTTCTGGCCCTTCTGTACTCCTCGGTCTCGGCGGTTGCCTCGTCCCCAATCCTCCTTTTTGATCTTGTGGCAGCGCGCCTTAGTCGCAGGCACTGCCTTCTTAGTTCGGCGATTTGATCAGTCCACCAATACACGGCAGTTTTCCTGGGCTTCGTTCTTTTCGGCATGGACTCGTTACAGGCCTGCCGGATCAGGTGCATAGTGGCTTTGGCGACGTCTTCTGCGGAGTCATTCTTCGCAAGTACGGCCGTCTTTCCTCGATCTATGGCGGATGTCAGGAGCTCCTCGTCCAGCTTAGCCGCATTCCAGCCAGGCTTGCGTTTGAGGAGGCTAGGGGACTTTCGCCGATTTAGCCGCAGATCAAAGGTTATGTATTGGTGGTCGCTGCCCGTGTAGTCTTCTATTACTTTCCAGTCTGCTACGGCTTGTATGGTGGCCTCTGACACGAAGGTGATGTCCGGGATTGTTTCTGCGTACCCGGGTCTTCTGAAAGTTGACGTGCTCCCGGTATTAGCGACCATTAGTCCTATTCTTGCTGCCATTTCCAGGAGGTATCTTCCTCTGGCGTCTGTAGTGGGCATGCCCCATTCTGGTGCCTTCGCGTTACAGTCTCCTGCGACCACGAGGGCACCTCCCTGCTGTCTGATGATGTCCTCAAGTCCGTCAACTTTTTCTCTGAAATCGTGGATGCTTTCGTTTGGGGTGAAGTAACAACTCACAATCGTGATCCCGTCGCATTTGGCCCAGACGTATCCTCGTCCGCTGCCATGGTTCGTGACGTGTGGTCTAGTCGGGTGCGGGGTCCATATGGCTGCCGTGCCAAGTGTGTCAGCATACCATCCCGGTCTTTCGCGGCTACGGTATTGTTCGCTCAGGATGAGCACCTCAGCAGCCTCGTCTAACCTTAGCTGCTCGAGGAGTGCGTCCGCGGTTCGACTTCGGTGGAGGTTCCCTTGAAGGATCTTCAGAGTCTGCTTTTTTTTCGTGTTTCATCGAGAGCCTGCCTATACGTTTGGCAGCCCCCTGACCCGGTGGCGTGTTTGAGGTGCTCTGGCGCCAGGCCGCGCTCCTCGCACAGGAAGCATTTGGGTTCAGCGGTACACTCTTTCTTCAGGTGGCCTTTTTCGCCGCACTGGAGGCACAAGCCCATTTTCTTCCGGTCTGGTCCCTTGCACTTTGCTTGACTGTGACCGTAGCCGTAACAGGTGAAGCAACGTGTTACCATAACTTTTCGTCGTATCCTGCAGTTGATCCAGCCGATCTTGATCCGGCTCGTCTGGAGCAATTCAGTCGCCCCCCGTTCGCTGACCTGCAAGATGGCCAGCTTTTGCTCCCTGGAGTTGGTTTTTGTTACGAAGACCTTGGGCTCTTCAGCGAGGTCCGTCACCTTTCTCTTGACTGCCTCCCGGACTTCTTCTTCTGTGGTGAAGCAGTCGAGGTCTCTGATTTCTAGCGTCGTTTTGGGTTCAAGGTCGCATATCGTCGCGCTTTCCCCGAGGATGCTTCTTAGCGTTTCGCTGAGTCCCGCCTTATTCTTCGGCTTAGCTCCCAGTTCCAGTAGAACTCCCCCGGATCGTGTTTGGCGGATGGATTTGATCTCCGTCTCCGTTTCCGAGGTATTGACCTTCTTGCGTATTTCGCCTAGGACCTCCGCGTAGGTCTTGCCCTCCTTTGGTTTGATGAGCAGTGCGTCAGACCTGGCTCTCCGTGGTCGCCGTGTCCTCGGCTTGTCCCGGCTAGGAATAGCGTTGCTGTTGTCCGGGGCCTCGTTGCCCAGCTCCTTGTCTCTCGCCACTTTTTTTTCTGTTTGTCGGGTCCTTCTAGACTTGCTCTCCTTCCAGCCGTCAGGGGCTTCATCCTATTTTTTCTTCTTCTCGTTCTTGGGTTCAGTGGGGCTAGAGGCGGCCCTTTTTTTACTTGCCTCGCCCGAGGTGCTTTGAGGTGCGCTTTCCTGGGTTTCCTCTGTCTGCGTCTCTTGGCTTCTCCGGCGAGACTCGGCGTTTTTCCACGATGTTCGTAAGTGGGCTGTGACCTCGAGGGATTCCTCCAGAAGTAGTATGCCTTTTTTGACATCCGAGCTGATGTTGCGTTGCCGTTCAGTCGCGGTCTTCATTCGTTTAAGAACCTCGATGCACTTGCTTAGTTCTTCCTCCTCGCTTCGTCTCGTGCTTGCGATATGTTCTTCGATGGGAGAACCAGGCGAAGCAGGTCTTCCAGGGCTGCCCATTCTTGGCGTGCTGATTTCCTCTTCTTTTTCGCTGCCCTGCGGTGCTTCCTTAGGAACTTCACTCGTCGGTGTTTGTGGTGGTGTCCTCGAGAGTTTCGAGCTCCTGCTAAAGGGATTTGGTAGGCTTGTAGATTCCATCTCCAGTTCCGTCAGGTTGGGCAGCGACATGGGGCTGCGGCAGTTGATTGGCGGTGCGATGTATTTTCCCGCTTCGTTGCCGTTTCTCTCGTTCTCTGTTACTCCGTGCGATTGGCCTCCCCCAAAATCCATGAGGCCGGCACCGACCACCGGGGCTTTCACCCGATCGGAATCGGTGGTGAGATTCCCCCCGTTTGGGGTACTCACTTGGGGTACGTTGTTTTGGCGCACATCTTCCATATTTGGTTTTTATTTCAGGGTTCCTTCCCCTAGTGTTTCGGTTCGCGGGAGCTGTTTTATTTCACTCCTACCCTCTGCCTGGGTCGCCCCAGGCAGCGAGCATCCCTCTATCCACCACCCGAGGACGCGCCACGTATGGGTATCACCTCCCACTGTGGAATAATAATAATAATAATAATAATAATAATAATAATAATAATAATAATAATAATAATAATGATAATGATATTGATATTGATATTGATATTGATAATGATAATGATAATGATAATGATAATGATAATGATAATGATAATGATAATGATAATGATAATGATAATGATAATGATAATGATAATGATAATGATAATGATAATGATAATGATAATGATAATGATAATGATAATGATAATGATAATGATAATGATAATGATAATGATAATGATAATGATAATGATAATGATAATGATAATGATAATGATAATGATAATGATAATGATAATGATAATGATAATGATAATGATAATGATAATGATAATGATAATGATAATGATAATGATAATGATAATGATAATGATAATGATAATGATAATGATAATGATAATGATAATGATAATGATAATGATAATGATAATGATAATGATAATGATAATGATAATGATAATGATAATGATAATAATAATAATAATAATAATAATAATAATAATTTTTTTTTTTTTCCGAAGAGGGGGGAAATGCGTATCCGCACCATCAGTGGCCCAGCGAGACCGACCGGTGTGTGGGGCTGTACCTCACCTGTACGACCCACTAAAACCCTTCCTCTTTTTTCTAAACCTCGATTGAGATTCCCATCCTGGACCCGCGTTAGCATTACACAAGATGGCTGTTCTTCGCCATATTGGCGTTTGCTCTGTTCTGCTTATTTTGCTGGTACTTTATGTGGTTCGGTCGTCGACCAGACCGTTCTGTTTCTTCGTCCGTAAAACCGTTTCCAAGTACTTGGCTACGGCATCCCAGTTCTCTTCCTTCTTCAGCATAAGCTCTATAATGTTCTCGGGAGTAAATTCCCCGATATTATCTATCAGTGCTCCTCTTTGTAGGCTCCATTGGCTGCATATGAACAGTGTATGTTCTGCATTGTCCACGGCTTGTTCACAAGCGAGACACATGGGGTTCTCTACTTTTCCTTGTTTGAACAGGTAGGACCGGAAGTAACCGTGTCCAGATAGCAATTGGGTCAGATAATAATTTACCTCCCCATAACTCCTTTCCATCCATCCTTTAACGTTTGGTAGAAGGCGCGCAGTCCATCTACCTCGGCGATCCGCGTCATACCGTTGTTGCCACTGGTCCATGGTCATAGCCCTTTCTTCGTCGGCGATCCTTACTCTGTCGATGACTTCGCCGGCCCTTTCAGCGTCACGTCTTCTCTCGTAGATTTTCTTACGTTCCAGTGCTAGTAGATCTACTGGAATGGCTCCTGCAATGACTAGTACTGCTGGTTCTGACACAGAACGATATGCACTGCATACTCTAAGAGCAGCCCTGCGCTGTACCCTGGCTATTCTTTTTCGGTGAAACTCTTTTTGCGGAGTCTCTCCCCATATCTCTGCACCGTACAAAAGTATGGAGTTGGTGACTGACATCAATAGTTTTCTCTTACTAGCCCTCGGTCCACCGATGTTCCTCATTAGTCGGCTGAGCGATTGTGTGACCGCGGATGCCTTATCTGCTCCTTTTCTAATGTGTTCTCCAAAGCTCATTTTTGAGTCTAGGGTGAATCCCAAATATTTAATATTTTCTTTTGTCTCAATGACAAGGTCCTCGATGTGCAACGCTTGGATGTTGTTGAAATTTGCCTTCTGTTTCTTAGTCAAGAATATCAGTTCGGTCTTTTCTGCCGCAAGAGCTAGTCCATGGTCATCCAGCCATCTTCTCAGAATCCGCATGGCACTGCATAGCTTGTCTTGGATCTCCTCTTTATTCCTTCCAGTGATGACGATCGCTATATCATCGGCATAGCCTATTAGCTGGCATCCGTCAGGCAACTCCAGTCTGAGAATATCGTCATAGGATATGTTCCAAAGCTCCGGTCCTAGGATTGAGCCTTGTGCGGCTCCTGCAGATACTTTCTTAGCTCTTATGCCATCCTTGGTTTCATACAAGAGCTGTCTATCATTGAGGTAATTCTCCACCATGCGAAGTATGTAAGGGGGAACTTTGTACTTATCTCTCAGAGGGTTTACCATATTTTCCCAACTAGCTGAATTAAAGGCGTTCTTGACGTCGATGGTAGCAAGCAGAATAACCTCTTTCGAATGTTGATTCTTTTCTTGTTCCATCCCAAACGTTTCTCTAAGGACTGAGACCGCGTCGGCAGTTGACTTGCCCTTACGGAACCCGAATTGCTTATTGGATAAGTCCCCACCAGCCTTTACCGCTGCCTGAAGCCTCGGTCTTATGAGCTTTTCTAGCACTTTGCCTGCAGTGTCTAGCATGCACAGGGGCCGATTTCCCGATGCACTGTTAGGGTCTCCTTTTCCTTTGTCTATGAGGACTAGTTTCTGCCTTTTCCATCTTTTTGCGAAAGTCCCAGTTTTCAGACATGTGTTATACATCCGCAGTAATACCAAGGGAGCTGTTTCTGCCACTAGCTTAAGTATTTCTGACGGAATACCATCTTGCCCTGGCACTTTCTGGTTCTTCATAGATCGCACAGCTGTCATCAGTTCTTTGATGATGACGACGACGACGACGACGACGACGACGACGACGACGACGACGACGACGACGACGACGACGACGACGACGACGACGACGACGACGACGACGACGACGACGACGACGACGACGACGACGACGACGACGACGACGACGACGACGACGACGACGACGACGACGACGACGACGACGACGACGACGACGACGACGACGACGACGACGACGACGACGACGACGACGACGACGACGACGACGACGACGACGACGACGACGACGACGACGACGACGACGACGACGACGACGACGACGACGACGACGACGACGACGACGACGACGACGACGACGACGACGACGACGACGACGACGACGACGACGACGACGACGACGACGACGACGACGACGACGACGACGACGACGACGACGACGACGACGACGACGACGACGACGACGACGACGACGACGACGACGACGACGACGACGACGACGACGACGACGACGACGACGACGACGACGACGACGACGACGACGACGACGACGACGACGACGACGACGACGACGACGACGACGACGACGACGACGACGACGACGACGACGACGACGACGACGACGACGACGACGACGACGACGACGACGACGACGACGACGACGACGACGACGACGACGACGACGACGACGACGACGACGACGACGACGACGACGACGACGACGACGACGACGACGACGACGACGACGACGACGACGACGACGACGACGACGACGACGACGACGACGACGACGACGACGACGACGACGACGACGACGACGACGACGACGACGACGACGACGACGACGACGACGACGACGACGACGACGACGACGACGACGACGACGACGACGACGACGACGACGACGACGACGACGACGACGACGACGACGACGACGACGACGACGACGACGACGACGACGACGACGACGACGACGACGACGACGACGACGACGACGACGACGACGACGACGACGACGACGACGACGACGACGACGACGACGACGACGACGACGACGACGACGACGACGACGACGACGACGACGACGACGACGACGACGACGACGACGACGACGACGACGACGACGACGACGACGACGACGACGACGACGACGACGACGACGACGACGACGACGACGACGACGACGACGACGACGACGACGACGACGACGACGACGACGACGACGACGACGACGACGACGACGACGACGACGACGACGACGACGACGACGACGACGACGACGACGACGACGACGACGACGACGACGACGACGACGACGACGACGACGACGACGACGACGACGACGACGACGACGACGACGACGACGACGACGACGACGACGACGACGACGACGACGACGACGACGACGACGACGACGACGACGACGACGACGACGACGACGACGACGACGACGACGACGACGACGACGACGACGACGACGACGACGACGACGACGACGACGACGACGACGACGACGACGACGACGACGACGACGACGACGACGACGACGACGACGACGACGACGACGACGACGACGACGACGACGACGACGACGACGACGACGACGACGACGACGACGACGACGACGACGACGACGACGACGACGACGACGACGACGACGACGACGACGACGACGACGACGACGACGACGACGACGACGACGACGACGACGACGACGACGACGACGACGACGACGACGACGACGACGACGACGACGACGACGACGACGACGACGACGACGACGACGACGACGACGACGACGACGACGACGACGACGACGACGACGACGACGACGACGACGACGACGACGACGACGACGACGACGACGACGACGACGACGACGACGACGACGACGACGACGACGACGACGACGACGACGACGACGACGACGACGACGACGACGACGACGACGACGACGACGACGACGACGACGACGACGACGACGACGACGACGACGACGACGACGACGACGACGACGACGACGACGACGACGACGACGACGACGACGACGACGACGACGACGACGACGACGACGACGACGACGACGACGACGACGACGACGACGACGACGACGACGACGACGACGACGACGACGACGACGACGACGACGACGACGACGACGACGACGACGACGACGACGACGACGACGACGACGACGACGACGACGACGACGACGACGACGACGACGACGACGACGACGACGACGACGACGACGACGACGACGACGACGACGACGACGACGACGACGACGACGACGACGACGACGACGACGACGACGACGACGACGACGACGACGACGACGACGACGACGACGACGACGACGACGACGACGACGACGACGACGACGACGACGACGACGACGACGACGACGACGACGACGACGACGACGACGACGACGACGACGACGACGACGACGACGACGACGACGACGACGACGACGACGACGACGACGACGACGACGACGACGACGACGACGACGACGACGACGACGACGACGACGACGACGACGACGACGACGACGACGACGACGACGACGACGACGACGACGACGACGACGACGACGACGACGACGACGACGACGACGACGACGACGACGACGACGACGACGACGACGACGACGACGACGACGACGACGACGACGACGACGACGACGACGACGACGACGACGACGACGACGACGACGACGACGACGACGACGACGACGACGACGACGACGACGACGACGACGACGACGACGACGACGACGACGACGACGACGACGACGACGACGACGACGACGACGACGACGACGACGACGACGACGACGACGACGACGACGACGACGACGACGACGACGACGACGACGACGACGACGACGACGACGACGACGACGACGACGACGACGACGACGACGACGACGACGACGACGACGACGACGACGACGACGACGACGACGACGACGACGACGACGACGACGACGACGACGACGACGACGACGACGACGACGACGACGACGACGACGACGACGACGACGACGACGACGACGACGACGACGACGACGACGACGACGACGACGACGACGACGACGACGACGACGACGACGACGACGACGACGACGACGACGACGACGACGACGACGACGACGACGACGACGACGACGACGACGACGACGACGACGACGACGACGACGACGACGACGACGACGACGACGACGACGACGACGACGACGACGACGACGACGACGACGACGACGACGACGACGACGACGACGACGACGACGACGACGACGACGACGACGACGACGACGACGACGACGACGACGACGACGACGACGACGACGACGACGACGACGACGACGACGACGACGACGACGACGACGACGACGACGACGACGACGACGACGACGACGACGACGACGACGACGACGACGACGACGACGACGACGACGACGACGACGACGACGACGACGACGACGACGACGACGACGACGACGACGACGACGACGACGACGACGACGACGACGACGACGACGACGACGACGACGACGACGACGACGACGACGACGACGACGACGACGACGACGACGACGACGACGACGACGACGACGACGACGACGACGACGACGACGACGACGACGACGACGACGACGACGACGACGACGACGACGACGACGACGACGACGACGACGACGACGACGACGACGACGACGACGACGACGACGACGACGACGACGACGACGACGACGACGACGACGACGACGACGACGACGACGACGACGACGACGACGACGACGACGACGACGACGACGACGACGACGACGACGACGACGACGACGACGACGACGACGACGACGACGACGACGACGACGACGACGACGACGACGACGACGACGACGACGACGACGACGACGACGACGACGACGACGACGACGACGACGACGACGACGACGACGACGACGACGACGACGACGACGACGACGACGACGACGACGACGACGACGACGACGACGACGACGACGACGACGACGACGACGACGACGACGACGACGACGACGACGACGACGACGACGACGACGACGACGACGACGACGACGACGACGACGACGACGACGACGACGACGACGACGACGACGACGACGACGACGACGACGACGACGACGACGACGACGACGACGACGACGACGACGACGACGACGACGACGACGACGACGACGACGACGACGACGACGACGACGACGACGACGACGACGACGACGACGACGACGACGACGACGACGACGACGACGACGACGACGACGACGACGACGACGACGACGACGACGACGACGACGACGACGACGACGACGACGACGACGACGACGACGACGACGACGACGACGACGACGACGACGACGACGACGACGACGACGACGACGACGACGACGACGACGACGACGACGACGACGACGACGACGACGACGACGACGACGACGACGACGACGACGACGACGACGACGACGACGACGACGACGACGACGACGACGACGACGACGACGACGACGACGACGACGACGACGACGACGACGACGACGACGACGACGACGACGACGACGACGACGACGACGACGACGACGACGACGACGACGACGACGACGACGACGACGACGACGACGACGACGACGACGACGACGACGACGACGACGACGACGACGACGACGACGACGACGACGACGACGACGACGACGACGACGACGACGACGACGACGACGACGACGACGACGACGACGACGACGACGACGACGACGACGACGACGACGACGACGACGACGACGACGACGACGACGACGACGACGACGACGACGACGACGACGACGACGACGACGACGACGACGACGACGACGACGACGACGACGACGACGACGACGACGACGACGACGACGACGACGACGACGACGACGACGACGACGACGACGACGACGACGACGACGACGACGACGACGACGACGACGACGACGACGACGACGACGACGACGACGACGACGACGACGACGACGACGACGACGACGACGACGACGACGACGACGACGACGACGACGACGACGACGACGACGACGACGACGACGACGACGACGACGACGACGACGACGACGACGACGACGACGACGACGACGACGACGACGACGACGACGACGACGACGACGACGACGACGACGACGACGACGACGACGACGACGACGACGACGACGACGACGACGACGACGACGACGACGACGACGACGACGACGACGACGACGACGACGACGACGACGACGACGACGACGACGACGACGACGACGACGACGACGACGACGACGACGACGACGACGACGACGACGACGACGACGACGACGACGACGACGACGACGACGACGACGACGACGACGACGACGACGACGACGACGACGACGACGACGACAAGTAGTTTTTATTAATGTTCACCCCTAGGGGCATTACATGACTTCCGTCTCTTATTTCATATTATGCCTCATTCTTGTTCGTGTTGTGGTTGTCCTCCTCTTTGGCTATACCTGCGCCCTTGTCGCTGTTCCCTTCGATTGTTCTTGTCCTTTCGTTGCTCGGTGCCTCCTCCCCCCAACCCTCTCTAAATCTCGTGGCTTCAATATCTGCGTCCTTCTTTCTTTCTAGCCATTCCTTTATCCAGCTGTATCCTTCTCCCTTCCCCCCGGCTATGTCTTTGGTCTCTCCTTGCCATCTCCACATGCCTGCGCATTCTTTTGCCGCGTGTTCTAGGGTGTCGATCCCCGACTCGCATAGCTTGCATCCAGCCAGTTCTCCTCCTAGCCAGTATTTGTTATACTGCTCTTCGCATCCACATCTTATTCTCGCTATGCTTGTCAGCCATCTCTCCCCCCTTTTTCGCCCTTCTTTTATGTACTCCGGAGCCTCTGCTGTCCTTATCTCTTTGTATCTTTTATTATATCTTGCCTGTTCGATCTTTTCATTTCTGGTCCGCTTTTCTCTCTCCTCGTTCATTTGCCTAAGTTTCTCTACCCAGTCCTCTCCTCTTTCCCTCCATCTTTCTAGGTCTTTTTTCTCCACGCCGTTTTTCTTCAGGTATGCTTCCCTCTGTTCTCCCCATTCTGTCTTTTTATTTCTCTCTTCGTCTCTTCTTCTTTCTTCCCAGCATTCTTTTAGGAGTCCGTTGACCTCTCCTTTCCTCCACTTGTCCTCCCATTTTATGGCTCTGAGGCTCAGCTGTTCTCCCCTGTTCTTCTTTCCTACCTCCTCCTAGGCTATGTAGCCTGGCGTACTATTTTCCAGCCTTAAGATCCATTTTATGTATCTTTCTTCTAGTTTCTCTATCTCTTCCCGATCCTTCCAACCCCAGAGCTCTGCCCCGTAGGAGATTATCGCTCCGACCACTGCGTCGTATAGCTTTAGCCTCCACGGTATGTCTGCCTTGAATCTCCTTTCTCCCATGCCCCAGATTTGCTTCATTGCTATCTGCGCTCTTTTGATTCTCTCCTTGACGTGTTCCTTGTCACCGTTATTGCTTTCCACCACGTAGCCCAGGTATTTGAACTCGTCGACTTCTTCGATGTTCCCTTTCTTCCATTTCCACTCCGTCTTTTTCTTTCTGCCTCCCCCTTTTCTGAACACCATCATTTTGGTTTTTTCCACGCTCAGTTCTAGCTTCTTATTTTTTAGGTATTTCTCCAGCCCTTTCATCATTTCCTTCATGGCCTCTTCTCCCTCTGCTAGTATCACTATATCATCTGCATGATGTGTTCTAGTGATGTGATCCTCCTATTCCCGATCCTGACTCCTCCGACTCCTCTTCTAAGTTCTGCTCCCAGATCTGCGATGTATATGTTGAAGAGGGTCGGGCTGAGTGGGCACCCCTGTCTCACCCCTTTGCGGATCCAGAATTCTTCTGTAATTGTATCTCCCACTCTTACCCGGCATTTGGTC
This sequence comes from Macrophya alboannulata, assembly GCA_949628255.1. Classification (NCBI taxonomy): domain Eukaryota; kingdom Metazoa; phylum Arthropoda; class Insecta; order Hymenoptera; family Tenthredinidae; genus Macrophya; species Macrophya alboannulata. The sequence goes on from OX451213.1 coordinate 8,072,366, forward strand.
TCCTTATATATTTCTCTCGTTCTTTCAATTAGTCCTTCTCTGATTCCTTTCTTTTTCATCGTTTCCCATAGTTCGGTCCTGTCAATGTTGTCGAAGGCGGCTTTCAGGTCTATGAACAGCGCGTACACTTTCCCTCCTTTTTTGTCTATTCTCCTTCCTACTACGTGTTTTAGTATGCATAGGTTGTCAATCGTGCCCCTCCCTCTTCTGAAGCCCGCTTGTGTATCACTCCAGATTCCTTTCTCGTCTCCGTCCTTTATTATCCTCTCATTTAGGATATTCGCATAGATTTTGTATCCCGTGCTCGACAGGGTTATCCCTCTATAGTTTCTGACTTCTTTTGCGTCTCCTTTCTTAAATATTGGTGTGATTATTCCCTCGTTCCATCCGTCCGGGTACCCTTCTCCCCTCCACACTTTTTTTACGACATTAGAGATCTTTTCCCGTACCGATTGCCCCCCGTGCTTCCATACTTCGTTCCTGAGCCCGTCTTTTCCTGCCGCTTTCTGGGTTTTCATTTTTTTTATTTGTAGGTCGACTTCCGCTTGACTGATCTCTTCCACCTCCTGCTCTCCCCGCCCGGTTCTCCCTGCTTCTTCGTCTATCTCTCTTTTCTGCTTTCCCCCTAGAAGCTTCATGAAGTGGCTCTTCCATTCTTCTATTTTTATACTTTTATTTATCCCACTTCGTCTTGTCTTCCTTTCTCGGTTCACGAAGTCCCAAGCTTCTTTGTCCGTTTTTATGTTCATCAGCGCTTCTGTCTCTCTCCTCCAGTCTTCTCTTTTTCCTTCACAGAGTTTCTGGTACCTTTTTCTTATTTCTCTTAGCTGTTCTGCGCTAATTTTTCCATCTCTGTTTTGTCTCAGCGCCCTCACGATTTCTCTTTTTGCCTTCCAGCACTCTTTATTCCACCACGGCTTCCACCCGGTCTCTTTTTTCTTCTTTTTTCTTCTTACTGTTACGGCTTCCCCCAGTTTGGCCTCCATTTCTTTCCATTCTTCTCTGGGGCCTTCTTCGTGCCAGTTTATGCTTCGCACCTTTTCTTTAAATGTTTCTGTGCCTTCCTCTGACCAGTCCTGAACCCAGGTCGGTTCCTCCTTTGGTTGCTCTTTGTTCGTGAGTCCTTTTAGCTTTATCACTATCGGTTGGTGGTCGGAGTCTACTCTACATCCTACTTCTAGTCTCTCTACTCGGTCCCAGGCTTCCCTATTAACAATGCCGTAGTCGATCACCGATTTATTTTCGGCCTTTTCGTACGTCCATTCCCCTTTTTCGTCTCCGTCTATGTTCCCATTTAGGATGGTCCATCCCCTCCTTTCCGTCAACAGGAGGAGTTCCCTTCCTTCTTTGTTTATTATTTTGTCTTTGGATTTTCTTTCAGTGTCCTCCTCTTCGTTCCTCTCCTTCCAAGCTCTTTTCCCTTGGCAGCCAGTCCTTGCGTCCATATCTCCTCCTAGGAGCAGCAGTTGCTCCTCTCTGTCTTCTATCAGGTCGTTTATTTTTTTTGATCTCTTCTCCTTTTCTGTATATGGCCCATACCCTCCACTCTTCTCCGTCTATCTGAATTCTTCTCTCCTGGGCTCCTTCTACTGCCTGCTTCCCTTTTAGCTCTCTCAGTTCTTCTCTCACTCCGGTGATTATGCCGCCTTTCGCCCTGCCTTTCTTTTTGTCCCTGCGGGCCCCCTGCATCTTCCATCTGTACCCTTCCGGTAGGTGAGCCTCCCAGGTTTTCCACTCCTTGTCCTCAACCCATGTCTCCAACAGGCATATTACTTCGAATTGCCTTAGGTATGACCAGAATTCCTCGTCTTTGTTCTTTACCCCGGCTACGTTCCAGAATATGATTTGGGTCTCCTTTGCTTTTTCCTCCTCCTGCTCTTCGTGTGTTTCGTTGCCGCTACTCTGTTCTCCTTCTGTTTCTTCCTTATCTGCCGCTTGTCGTTTTCCTTCTTCTCTGGCCGTGCCCCTCGTCTCCTTTCTGTTTAGACCTCCTCTAGCTTTGAAACCTCCCTCTTTGGGTTTCAGGGCCTCTCACTCCTCTCCCTCTGCCCCTTCCTCTGCCCCTGTAGTTGGTTGGCCGGTCGCTTTTTTCCTCCCTCGTGGTCGCTATTAACTTTCCTGCTTCTTCGTCCCAGTTGAACCACACTCCGTCGATTTCGATCTTTTGGTATCTGACTTTTGTTTGTTTTCCTGCGTCTTTTTCTTTCTTCGCTATCTCCCTTAGTGCCTTTTGTATCCCTCTTTTCGCCACGGTCAGATCGTTGTCTATGAAAATCGCTCTGTTCCCTAGGCAGTGCTTCTTTCTCATCAGTTCTTCTTTGTCCTCCCATGTTCTCAGTTCGATGACCGCGACTTGTCTGCCCTCTGGTCCTTCTATCGTTACGTTGGTTGTTCTCCCCTCCGCCCCTATTATTTCTGCCACCAGCTGTTCAGCTTTGGCCTTTTCCTGGCCTCGCACCATTTCCATTCCCCTTACCACGACCCTTTTTCTTCTTTCTTGTCTTTCCTTTCGCTCGGATTTTCTGCTCTCTTCTTGTATGCGGCTGCTCAGGTTTTTTATCTCCTTCTCTAGCTCTTCCACTTTCTTGGTTGACGGTCCGTCCTCTTTGGCTACGGCTTCCTGAATACTTGCCTTTATGCTTTCTGCAGCTTCCCTAGCTTTTATGCCTTCTTCCTCCCATTGCTCCTCTCTTTCTTTCCATTGCTCTTTCATCTCTCTAATGGCTATTGCTCCTTCCTGGGTACCTCTTCTGATCTCCGCGATCTCTCCTTTCAGCGCTGGTATCTCTTCGCTTCTCTCTCTTTTGTTCAGTTCCAGTTCTTCTCTTAGCGCTCTCGTTTCTCTCGTTTGTTGTTCCGTTGCCGAAGTCAGTTTATCCATTTTTATGATCATGCTTTCCATCATGTTTTTCATCATTACGCCCCACTTTCCTCCCCCCTCTGGTTCCTTTTCCTGGGCTGGGTGCCTTACCGTTTTTTCCGGTGTCTGGGTCTGGTCTCTTTCTGTTTTCGCGGCTTTCTCCGTTTTCTCTGGCGATCTCCTGGTCAGGCTGCTTCTCCTGAATCCCTCTTCTTCTTTTTCGGTCGCCGCTTCTTCCTCCTCTTCTTTTTCCTCTCTCTTCCTTTTCGTTCTCTCTTGCCTCTTCAACAGTGCGTCTAAGGAGCTCAGGCTGTTGGCCCTCTCCAGCGCCCACCTCTGAAGGCTTTCGGCCCCCGAAGGTCTGCCTCTTTTCGCCTTATCGCCGGTCGGTTCCCCCTCTAGGTAAAATACTTCGCTTACCTTACCTCCTCGGTTGCTGCCCGTGTACTCTGTTTCTGGCTCTTCTCTTTCCTCGGCCATCGGTATGTCCCGTAGCGTGGGCCTATCTCCGACCGTCGGTAAGCTCCTGACCGTCGGTATCTCTGACCGGATCACTTCCCCACTTATCAGCTGGCTCACCTGTGCTGGCCGTCCGGTGGCGACCTCTTCTGCCGCTCTTATCTCCATTCCCCTGCGCCAGTGCTCACTGTTTTGGTTATTTTCTTTTCTCCCGCCTTTTTTTCTAACCTGCCGGGGGTTTTTATCCTTGCTCTCCGCTGCTGCTCCTTCTTCTCCACTCTTTTTCTTTCCTCCCAGGGTCTTCCTTCACCTTTCCCCTTGCGCTTACCCTTTTTTTGTTGCGAGCTTGTTCTTGCTTTCTCTGTTTTCTGGATTCTTTTTCCGCCTTCACACAGAACGTCTATTCTGTTGCGTGTTACAACCGGAAGTCTGATAACAATAACAATAACAATAACAATAACAATAACAATAACAATAACAATAACAATAACAATAACAATAACAATAACAATAACAATAACAATAACAATAACAATAACAATAACAATAACAATAACAATAACAATAACAATAACAATAACAATAACAATAACAATAACAATAACAATAACAATAACAATAACAATAACAATAACAATAACAATAACAATAACAATAACAATAACAATAACAATAACAATAACAATAACAACGGCGACGGCGACGGCGACGGCGACGGCGACGGCGACGGCGACGGCGACGGCGACGGCGACGGCGACGGCGACGGCAACGGCGACGGCAACGGCAACGGCGACGGCAACGGCAACGGCAACGGCAACGGCAACGGCGACGGCGACGGCAACGGCAACGGCAACGGCAACGGCAACGGCAACGGCAACGGCAACGGCAACGGCAACGGCAACGGCAACGGCAACGGCAACGGCAACGGCAACGGCAACGGCAACGGCAACGGCAACGGCAACGGCAACGGCAACGGCAACGGCAACGGCAACGGCAACGGCAACGGCAACGGCAACGGCAACGGCAACGGCAACGGCAACGGCAACGGCAACGGCAACGGCAACGGCAACGGCAACGGCAACGGCAACGGCAACGGCAACGGCAACGGCAACGGCAACGGCAACGGCAACGGCAACGGCAACGACAACGACAACGACAACGACAATAATAATAATAAAATTTCAATAATTTTCCTATCGAATTTCAATTTTGTTTGATTTCTATTTTATTTTCATTTTCTTTTTACTTCATTTTTTTATTTATTTTTTTGTTTTTTTTTCTTATTGTAGCTCGTCTACGAGAGTATGGAGGTATGTTTGTCACCGTTCGTACCGAACGATCAAACATTTTGGCAACTTGGCGGTGCATTTTTGATGGAATTTTATACAGAATACGATTACAACGCCGGTCAAGTTATGATTGGCAAAACAATGTTCTGAGAAGAAAAAAAAAACAAAAAAAAAAAATAAATAATATCTGCGTTCCTTAATTTAATTTCATTTTTTTTTTTTTTTCTATTTTTCTTTATCAATAAAATATTATTATTATCATTATATCGTTTTTTTTTTTCTTTACTCTATATTCATTTCGAATTTATGTATCTCATTTTAATACAATAATGAAATATAAAAAAAAATATGCCATACGTATGTACGTAGATACTATGTATAGATCACACAATAAATTATTAACTAATTATATCACCATAATCGTTAAGTATAAAAATTAATACACTATTCAGCTAACAGGGAATACTTTTTTCCTCCTTTATGGCCAGCATTGCACCGCTAGTAAATCTAACAATTAACGCTTGCAATGTATCTTCTCGTATATCGGCTGAAAATTACTTCAGAAGTTGCTCCTCAGCAGATTTCGTCAAGTTCCCGGACTCATTGCGTATTTCGGATCTCATAGTAAACACATAAACAGCTTCGGCAACCAACGGATTGTACGAATCACATATATCGTGAAAAGCCTTAATCGCTTGTGGCCAAAAACTTAATAAATCCAAAAGAACCACAGCCTTGGTTCGCTTCATTCGGTTCTCCATCAGATCGAGTACTTTCCCTATATCGTTCTCAAGCTTGTCAGGAGTTAATATCACATAGCCAGTACCAGTTAGAATGGAACGAGTTAATTCGGCGACTTTTTTAGCCAGACAATTAGTAGTTTCGTCATGAGATGCTAGTAGCAAGAATATACCAGGTCTGTGCTCTTTAGTTAAAACACCGAGGATTCCAGTTCCAAATTCATTCCAAATAGTTTTATCCTGGGATGGAAAAAGACCTTTCAATTCAGTGATAGCCTGTATCAAATCATGTTTCTTAACCGTTTCCTCCGAGATTCCCTCCGTCTTGTTGCTTGGAAACGATGAACGGCATGCACAAGCCAAAACTACTACCAAAATCGAGAGCAACAAAATTATAAACCATGAATTATATTTCCCCTGGTATTTACTGTTGCCTGTCTGTGAATGAATGTAAGAGCTATTTGTGTATGTCCCATAAGTTGATGCAAAAGATCCATCCGCACGGCTGATATCAGCTACAGGTAAGTGTGGATGAAGTCTGAAATTTGGAAACCATGATTCTTCTCGCTTTGTCGCTTCGCTTAGTGCTTTCAGTATCCTTTTCTCTGTGTTTTTTCTGTTCTCTTCCTCTTCCTTCTCTAGTTTCTCCAACTGTTTTCTGTCCTCTTTCACTTCCTCCTCTAGTTTCTCTAACCTTTCATCTGGTCTCTTTATTTCCTTTGCTCGTTCCGCTTTGTGTTCTTCTATTTTTATCGTCATTCGCTCCATTTCTCGGCTCGTATCTTTTCCACCTCTCCCCACCTCTTCCCTCGTATTCTTTGCTTCTCCTATTAGGGTTCCGAATCTTTTCCTTACTTCTTCTCTCATTTCCTTTCTTATATCCTCTTCCTTGTCTTTCGGCGACTCTTCGCGGGGTTTTTCGCTACTTTGGAGCGCTGTCTCGTGTTTTCATGCGTCGTTCTCTACTAGGTTATCTGCTACACTTCACTGCACTCTTTCTTCTCTAACTTGCGATTTTCTTTGTTTCCTCTTTACCTCAATTATACTTCTCTCGTTCTCTCCTCGTCTGTACCTTTAGTTTTTTTTTTATACGTTCTTTTCCTCCTTTGACTTTGTTTTTCTGTTTATTTTTTTATTTTATTATTGTTGTAATTACAATTGGCATTACGTAGCGTTATATCATGGCTTCAGTATATTTTTTATCAACCTATGTACTGTCTGCTATGGGTACAAATACATTAATAATTCGACGACTGAAATTAATTCACGACGCGGATCTCTCCGCAAACCGATTCCGAAAGTTTTTTCCCCACTTTGCTAACCAGAAGAGAAATATTTATTTCGTGTATGAGATGACAATATACTGACAACAAATGAATGATTGATTAGCTAGCCTCCTTCTGACCGAAACTCCCCCTATTTTTTCGAAATTCCGCAAAAATATGAAATACAGATATACTATCGCAGCAATTTTAATGCCCTCGCAGCAGACACCAGCTTTTTTTTAAATTTTTTCTTCCCTGCATTTGCCAGACCTGCGCTATAGGAAGTAGCGTATTATACGCGCTAAATGTTTTTTTCTTTTCTATTTCCTTTACTTTTATCATTACAAAAAAGAAAACTTCAAAATGAATAAGGTACATACCTGATATATTTACCATTGAAATATTAAAATAAATTCGTTTCACTTTTCATTTATCATTAATAGAATTTATATTATAATTTAAAATTAAATAAGTGAGATGTGTTGACCGAGCAGGATATAGGTATAGTTAATACATTCAATATATCTTTGAAAAATAAATATATATACAGGGTGAGTCACGAGAAACTCCGAGAATGGGAGGAGCCTCATTGCCGAATAAGCCCCCGTCCTTTAACCAATCAAACAAATAGCAGGTAATGATAATGGGTACTGTGTAAGCATAATATCAGAATCAAGGTACATAGCAAGGAATAATGATGAAAACAAGGTCAGCTAGTAATCGACTTTACTTTTGAACTTTACACGGAATGTGTTAAGGGTACTGATTGTGTCGACTGCTCTGATACAAATGGCAGAGATGGTTGATGATAAGCATCGTTAAATTTGTTATCAAACATGACTGTCATGTTGTGTCAAAGTTGGATAGCCCAATTGTGAAGACTGTACTCATCAACAATAGATGTTATGCTTACACAGTTCCTATTATCATTACCTGCTATTTGTTTGATTAGTTTAAGGGCGGGGGCTTATTCGGCAATGAGGCTCCTCCCATTCTCGGAGTTTCTCGTGACTCACCCTGTATATATATATATATATATTTTACTGATGTTTGAACTAGTATTGTTTCTTATTATATTCAAGTAAGTGAAAATCATTTTATCGTTTACGGCAATAATTTTTTGATAAATTTGAATAACGTTTAGGCCTCAGATCCTTTATTATCGTACAGTATGTATGCATTTTGTTATTTAGATACCTAGTTCTGAAATAGCATTGTGTCATCAAAAAAAACACAAAGGAATGATCTAACTCGTTTTTTATGAAAGATACCATTATTCGCTTTTGGTATAAACAAGTTTACATAGAAAGGACATTTCACAAAATGTAACTGCCGATATCAGCAGGTTTCAAACATTTACATAAAAAAGTTCACATATTATAATCAATCTCCTTGTCCGCTCGAAGGCTTTAGAAAGCACATTTCGCGGCGTTACGATCATGATATATCTAAAGACATCTCGTTTAAAAAGTATTTACATAGATATGATATGACGACCTGAGCATCTCCTTGTAAAGACTACAAGTGTATTCGTCACAAACTACCAGCACTTGGGACAAAGCTATATGTAATGTAGTAACCCATATATTTAGTAAGCCTTCTAGGGCAGCATTAGTAATTAACAACGAGTATCCTAATTTTAATAATTAGAAAAATGCGTTACGCATAGATGATAACAAGACAGGACATTCTATGTCACTTTTATGACATATTATATATTTTTATTATATATTATTGCATATTGTACATACATTTATTTTTATTATATATTTGTTTATGACATAATATAATATATTATACTTATATTATAGTATAAAAGCGGAAATTTCTCAATTGCAGTTGAGGATTCTGAAGCTGCAGAGGAGCAGCGATTAGCATTAATTGCGGAACAAAAAGCGGAACAAGCTAGGGCTGAACTTAAGAAAGAACATGACCGCAGGGTCCAGGCAGAAAAAAATTTTACTGCAATTGACACTTTGACTCCTTACATATTAATATCTAGTTTTTCAAATATGAAGAAATTCGGAGGTGAGATCATTTCGGCTTCCTTTGCACTGACCATCTGTAACTGACAGCATATTTCATCATTAGAATATGAGAGTTGAATGTTGTTCATCGAAACGATATTAATTAGTATAGAATATAGTAATTAATAAATGCAGGGGGATCACGGTGCTAAGATAAGCGAATTGGTACAAAAATCATTCGACCAAACCGAATTTCAGGAATGACAGAGAAGGAAATGAATGGGAGGGAGAGCAATGAAATAGTCTGACACCGCTCATGATTTTAATGTTCAACGACTTCCTATGAGACAAAAGTCAATCACAGTGTTTTCAACGTATGGTGCTTAATAAAAATTATAATAGAACCAACGAAGCAAACTTTTATCAGAAACTCCCAATTACTTAATTGTGATTTCTTTGTCGATAAATTGTGGAACTAAGGTGACCGGTAAAGATAAAAAGCTGTTCCTGGAATTTCGCCCTGCGATGCTTCTTTAGTGATAATATTTAAAATTAATTTTCAGAGCTTCGGAGAGAACCTTTTATCTAGAAAATCATACCTCACTAAAGATTACCTCATCGTAGAGTATCCAATATCATCGAAGGATGAAAGTACTGCAAACTATTACGTCAACTACTATTAGTAGCCCAATTACATGCAAACATAATTTTTGTTTCGGCAACTTGAATCCATAAAATTTGATTTGCAATTGTTTTTGTACAAATTGACTCATTTTGCAACCATCATCCATCTTCAGCAACGAAGTACTTACCGGTTATCTCGTGCCACCTTGTCCCGGCCTGCCCATGTTGATTTCTTCGTTGAATCCTCGCGCTCAAGCTTGATTCGTTTGATTATGCACCGCTCTAAGTCTTGCTGTGTAGCAAATTCTTCCGCAGTTTTTTCTTTAAAATCATTCGCCATCTGATGAAGTTCGGCCTGGACCCTGCGATCGATCTCTTTCTTTAGCTCGGCCTTAGCTTGTTCTGCTTCCTGCTCTGCGATTAGTGCTGATCGCTGCTCCTCCAGTTTCAGGATCCTCGACTCTAATCTTGTAACCTCCGCTTCTGCTTCTATAGTGGAACGAAATCAAGTGATGTACAATAGTATATTGTAGCACAGTGTATAATATTCTCTGGAAACATCACTCAACACAAGTAAACCTTGCCAATAATTGCGATAATCTTACCTTTCGGCCAAGCCTCCTCCGATCCAAAAACCGCACACATTTTGGCTCCTGGTATAGAATTGTGTTCTGGAAATAGAAAAGTGTAATTTGAAGTGCGGTTCCATACTCGGGCGAACATAAAATATATAAAATCTATCATCTATGATTTTCATTGGCGTTGATGACTACTACTGCTGTCTTTGAAGTTGTGAAATTAGGATAATTTTTTTTCCTGTTTTTATAAGGGTGGTCCATTTTAATCGCCCCAGACAAATATCTCAAAACCTAAAAGAGATCCGAAAAAAAGTTTGATATAAAACCTCGAATCAGGGTTTCGAGGGGGAATAAGATAATGATGATATCGGTTGACCTGTGGATCTTACTGCTTCTGAGTTTTTTCAATTGACCCCAAATTTCACATAGAGAACCCATATTTTGGGTACAAGATATCGATAGCAATCAAAGACACATTCGAAAACGGAAAAAAAAAATTTTTTTTAACTTGTTTGATTTTTTTTTAAATTTGCAGAAAATTCGAATACTTCAACAAATATCCATTTTTAACCATCCTTTTTGAAGAAGTCTCATATAAATCCAAAACTGCACGGTTTGAAAGTACAATAGATTGGCAAAGAAATTCGTAACTCAAACAGAAAGAATTAACCGCATTGGATCGCCCAAAATAATTAATTTTGCAAAACATACTGAAAATTTAAAAACATTCAAAAAAAAAAAAATAAAAAAAAGATTTTCAAAACATTTTTTTTTTTGGCGGTTTCGAATTTGTCCTCGATCGCGCTATTGTTATCTCATACCCAAAATATGTGTTCCCTATTTACAATTCGGAGTCACTTGCAAAATCTCGGAGGAGGCAAAATCCACAAGTCAACACATACCAGCATTATCTTTCCCCCTCAAAACCCTTCAAGTTTTGTACGAAACTTTTTCTTGTATCTTTCTTAGTTTTTTAGATATTCGCCTGTTTTGAGTTAAAACAGTTTGAGTTAAATTTTAATTAAATAATATATCCTAACGCGATTCAGAGAGCCAATTATTATATCGCAATTTACGACTGAGTAATATCCCAAAGATCAATATTCATTGAAATTTCAGTACTATATAACGAATGGAGTTTTATTTTCCAAAATTCTAACGCTTATCACTGTAATTGATTAACTAAAACTGCAACTTGTTGCGGTAGTACTCACATTCCACTTGTTTGTTTGGACGCTGATAGTAGAATGGACGCCAATTTCGAAAAAGACGCTGTCTCCGATGCTCATTCTTTCAAAACAACTTTTGATTATTATTAACAATTATCGATTTCCGGTAGCTATCGTTTTCTTGACTTGTTTATTTTGTAGGCACCCCGGGCCCAGTGCTGTCACTACTTATATAGGTGCCGTGGGCACGTTTGAGGTGCAAAAAATTTTGTTAGTGACACATAATGTTGTTAAAATCGTGATTAAATTTATTTTAATTACTTCATTACGTTTGTAACATACAATTGAACGTATTTTAATCACAAATCACGTTTGTTTTGTGTGATTACGGGGGGTCTGTACCCCTGAGACCAACCCGATGAAATAAAGATGTTACAAAGTTACTGATTTTTGTTCAACCACTAATTCCATCGACGATTAACGTCGCAAAAACTGGAATTTGTTTTTGTTTTTGAAAATCTTCATTCTTGAAAAACTGAAGATATCAAAAATCGCATCTAATTGATTGACCGGACTAGCTTTGTGAACACGCGAAAACACCGGTAGCTCAGAAAGGAAAGAGAGGCGAGAAGGAGTAATATCCTGATAAAAGGTGTAAGGGTGGAAAGGGGAAAAGAAAAAGACGTAGCAGAGAAGCTGCTAAGAGAAATAGGAGTAGAGGTAGAAGTAGGAGAAGCGAGAGGAATACGCGGGAAAGGAGGCAGACTAGGAGAAATGATCCTAGTAAAGCTAGGTGGTAACGAGCAAAAAAGAATGGTCATGGAAAACAAGAGAAAATTATGGGGAAGCAAGGAAAGAATTGAAGACGACCTAACATGGAAGGAAAGAAAGGTGAAGTGGAGAATTAGAGAAATAGCAGTCGAGGAAGAGAGAAAGGCAAAAAACGTAAGAACAGGCTACGGAAAGCTATGGATAAATGGGAAAAGATGGAGATGGGACGAGATAGGAGAAAAGCTAGTCGACGAAAACGGGGTAGAAAGGGAAAGAAGTAGAAGAGAGGAGGGGGAGGAAGGGTCAGAACAAAGAGAAGGAGCGGGGGGGGGGGGACAGAAGAGGGGGGAGAGGAAGAAGAAAGACAAGGACAATGGTCAAGGGTAGTGAGAGGAAGGGGTAGAGGCAGATCAAGGGGGAGTGGAGGAGATTTAAACAAGGGAAGAGGCAGGGGGACAGGAAGGGGGCAAGGGAGCGAATAGAAAGAAAAGGGAGGGAGAGTTGGAAAGTAGCGTCTTGGAACGTGGCCGGGCTGGCGAAAAAAGATGAGGAATTCTGGACAGGTATACAAAAGTGGGACGTAATAACGTTGAGCGAGACGTGGTTAGATAAAAAAGGGTGGGATAGATTGGCATACAAACTACCTAAGGGGTACGTATGGGAAGCGCAGCATGCGAGAAAAGAATGCAGGAAGGGAAGGGCGAGCGGAGGGATGGCAATAGGAATAAGAAAAGAGTTAGCAGAGGAGACAAAAGAGCAGGAAGGCCGACAAGAAGAGGGGTGGATCACAGGAAAGGTAAAAATTCGAGGGGAAAGATGGACGATAATAGGAGTATACGTCAAAAAAGATATAGAAAGGAAGATGGAAAAGATAAAAGAATATGTAGAGAGAGAAGGGCAGGGGAGGAAGATTATAGTAGGGCGAGACTTTAATGCGAGAACAGGAGAAGGAAGAGGGGGATACTGGGGGGAACACAGTCAAGAAGAAAGAGGAAGAAGGTCAAAGGACAAGAAGGTAAATGGCGAGGGAAAGAGACTAATAGAAGGGCTAGAAGAGAGATGGGATGGTCAATAATGAACGGTAATACGAAGGGCGACGAGGAAGGGGAAATAACATACGTAGGAGGTGGAGGGGAGAAGGTGATAGATTATGCAATAGGAGATAACGAGATGAGGGAAAGAATAAGAGGATTAGAGATAGGAGATAGGATAGATTCTGATCATCACCCAATAATATTAGAGGTAGAATCAGAGGCATGGGAAAAGGTGAAGGAAAAGAATGAGCAGAGAGTGGCGAAAGGAGACTGGTCAAGGCTAGGAAGGGAAAGATTTAGAACAGGGTTAAGATGGGGGGGAGAAGAAGGAGACATAAACAAAACAATAGCAGAGAGAACTGAGGAATTCAGAAGGGTAATAGAAATGGAAGCGAGCAGGGAAGGGGGAGAGAGAAAGAGAAAAAAGGGGTGGTGGGACGAAGAGGTCAAGGATAAGAAAGGGGAGGTCAGGGCAGCGCTAAGAGAATGGAGAAAGGGGAGAGCGGACGTAGAGAGATATAGGAAAACAAAATGCGAATACAATAAGCTATGCGAGAGAAAGAAACAGGAAGAAAATGAAGGGTTTGTGAGACAAGCGGAGGAGGCAAACACAGAGGGAGAGGTATGGGATGTAATAAATCGGGAAAGAGTAAGGAGAAAAAAAATGAGTGGAGTAATAGGGAAGCAGGAATGGAAAGACTACTTCATGAAGCTGCTAGGTGGAGTAGAGGAATGGCCAGAGGGTAGAGAGAAGGAAGTAGAAAAGGGGGAGGACGCAGAAGGGGAAGTAAGAAGAGAAGAGGTGAGAAGGGCGGTAGCGAAGCTGAAAGATGGAAAATCCCCGGGAGGAGATAACATAGAGAATGAGGTGTGGAGGTACGGAGGAGAGGAGGTAGAGAGGTGGGTAGAGAAAGTATGTAACAGGGTATGGAAAGTAGAAGGGTGGCCCGAGGTATGGAAAGAATGGTGGATCGTACCGATAGTAAAGAGTGGAAATGGGAAAAGAGTAGAGGAATATAGAGGGGTGACATTGATGCCGACTCTGTACAAGATATACGCAGCGATACTGGCAGGTAGACTAGAGGAAGGACATGGAAAGAAAAAACATGATATTACAGAACCAGACAGGATTCAGAAAGGGAATGGGTACGGTAGACAACATATATGTTCTGAATAACTTAATAAATAAAAACGTGAGCAGAAAAAAGGGAAAGATGGTAGTGCTTTTTGTAGATTTGAAAGCGGCGTTCGACTCTGTCAACCGGGAGGTACTATGGGAGGCAATGCGGGAAAGGGGGGTGAGAGAAGAGCTGATAAGTAGGGTGAAGGAAGTATACGTAGAGAGACGAAGAACAGGGTCAAGGTAGGGGAAGAGGTAACAGAAGTTTTTTGGACGGTGAAAGGAGTGAGACAAGGCTGCCCCTTGAGCTCATTCCTATTCAACATACTAACGGCGGATCTAGAGGAGGAAATGAGCAGGGAAGGAGGAGTAGGGGGGGTGATGCTAGGGGGAAGGAAAGTATATACATTGGCGTACGCGGATGACGTAGCAATGGTAGCAGCAACGGAGGGAGGAATGAAAGCGATGATAAGAAGGCTAGAGAGGTACCTAAGAAAAAAGGACTTGGTACTGAACGCGAAAAAAACAAAGGTGATGAGGTGTAGACGAGGAGGAGGGAGGTTCAAGAAAGAGGAGTGGAGGTGGAAGGGGGAGGAGATAGAAGAAGTAAAAGAGTTCAAATACCTGGGGTATGTGGTGATGAGAAACGGCGGGGGGCTGGAAGCGCACGTCAGAGACAGGGTGAAGAAAGCAGGGGTAGTAATGAGACAAGTATGGGGAATAGGGAAAAATAGGTTCGGAAAAGACTTGGAAAGAAGAATGTGGATGTTTGACAGACTAGTATGGACGGTAGCCGAATACGCTGCCGAAATTTGGGGTTGGAAAGAGTGGAAACCGGTAGAAGCGCTGCAAGAAAGGTACATTAGATGGGGGCTAGGGGTAGACTGGAGAACGCCGGGGTACATGGTGAGGGAAGAGCTAATGAGGCTGAAGCTAAAGACCAGAGCAGGCAAAAGGGCATGGAACTTCGAAAAAAGGTTAGAAGAAGGTAGAGGAAGCGAACTAGCGAGGGTATGCTTGGGAGAGGTGAAGCAGAGAATGGAAGGAGAAAGGAGCTCGTCAGGGTGGGAGAGAGACAGAAAAGAAAGAATGAGGGAGTGGGCGGAAGGAGAGGAGCGGTTAGGATCAGAATACGAAATGATAGAAGTAAAAGAGAGGGAAAAGCAAGCGGAGGAGAGATGGGAAAAAATAAGAAGCTCGAGATACAACAAATGGTACAAAGAGGTTAAAGGGAGGGCGTGCCGGAATACCTGCGAAAGGGATGGGGGGAAGGCAGGTGGAGGCGAGTGGCGAGGTTTAGACTAGGGGGGGGGGGGGGGGGGGTAAGAGCAGCAAAGTACTGGGAAAGCGAAGAAAGAAAATGCAGGTTGTGTGGGATGGAAGAAGAGACGTGGGAACATCTATGGGAAGGATGCGCAGGAGGGGTAGGAAAGGAAGAGAGCTGGCAGGAAGTAGTAAGATGGATACTGGGGGCAGAAGGGGGGGGAGAGGAATGGATGAGAGAAGTGGAGAGAGCAAGAGGAGTGGAAGTGAATGACAGAAGAAATGAATTGGAAACGGAAGGTGATAGGGCGGAATGAGTGAGAAACAGAGGAGTGGGTAATGCAATATGTAATGTAATGCAATGTAAAGAGAGACGAGAAAATAAGAGAAAATAAGAGAGAAAGCGGAGAGAGAAACCAAATAGGGAAGTAAAGAGCAAAGATAAGGCAAAGACGAGATGTAGTAAGGAAGAGTGGTGAAGGAGAGAGAGGAGGAAGGCAGGGAGCAGGTAGAGCAGATAAGTAGGAAAATAGCAGATAAGCGTAGAATTAGGTAGGATACGATAGTGTAAGAAAATGTAAAAAAAATTGTAAAGAAAAAATGTGAAAAGTAGGTTAAAAAAATTGTATTGGGTTGACCTTTTTTGTGAAGCGTTAAATTCTCTATAAAAATATGTGTGATATATAATTTTTAATTCATTCGTTCCCAAGTTATAAAATTATAAACAACAAAAGTAATTTTTCCTATGTTATTTCCAAAGCAAACTTAGATTAGAATGCGCACTATCTTAGAGTTAATATTAAGAGCTCAAATTTTCAGGGAATTTTTTTTTATCAATTTGGAAGCATTTGAGCCCCTGGGAGCAAAGAAATTTGAAAATAACCTTATTAAGGACCACCCTAATATATATATATATATATATATATATATATATATATATATATATATATATATATATATATATATATATATATATATATATATATATATGTGTGTGTGTATGTATGTTATATATATGTATATATATATATAATAATAATATAATAGCCCCCAAAAAATCAATGAATAAATACATTGAAATAAGTACAAATTCTTAAGAGCACATCATCAAACCGATCGAACCGTATGACTATAGTTAGTACGTACACAAATATCCTAACAATGCCTACGTTCAATAAACCTGCGAAGACTGTCATTTGATGTCGATTGCCTGAAATAAGATATACACCCATACAGCACGCAACGTTGTTGCAATGTCTCGGTGCTGTATGGGCAGTAGAGCGTCGATTATCCGAACGTCATATATCCGAATGGCGATATGAGTTATTCAAAACGCCAATTACCGAAACAATAATTTTGTACATCCGAATATTCAGTTATTCGGACGATTTGCCGTATACATTGTTGCACGACGTCGCGAGCCCAGACTTGCACGGTGTAAGTACGTCCCCGCCGTTTTCTCGGTCCGTGGCATGCTCCACGCAGTTTGCTTTTCGCTAGCAGTACTAAAAATGTACTTGTAATATCAATTGTAAGATAATAATGTTGAGCATATTCTTATATATAATTTCTTTCTTGCGATTTGAATGTGGGCAAAAAAAAAAATTTTTATTGCTTGCTAAAGATAGAAAAAAGTGTGTGTAGCGTAATATGCACGATGGAAGTGAAACTTCTTTCGAGTTAAACAAGGAGACTTGAGACTTAAGACTTAGGGCTTAGGACTTAAGCTTTAACACTTAAGACTTACATGTATTTCTATCTATGTAGATTAGGGCGATTTTTTTTTTCGACTATTTTTATTTTTTCACTCCCCACCAAAAATTTTTTTGGACATGTCGAACAAAAAATTCCCTGAAAGTTATAGCCCTTAAGGCCCATCCCTAGTCGCCCACCTCCTTTTTGCCGAAAAAGGGGTGGGGGAGACACATTTCGATTATTATCCGGGCCCAGGCGTCAAAGACGCACCAATAAAATGCAAAGCGGCGATTCTATTTCAATTCTTAACACATACGTCCGAAAATATGTTCGTTTCATGCGAAAATAGAGCTGCAATACCGTTTTTAGATTTTACAAATGTCAATTTGTTCGGCGGCCATTATTATGTAGCTGTCCGCCGAGTTTAGGGTAAGTGGCGCCACGAATATCAAGGATATCACTCTCTTAGTGTACTATCCTTGCATCGGAGCATTATATTCGTGGCGCCACTTACCGCCCGGACCAGCGAAACTCGGCAGACAGCTACATAATAATGGCCGCCGAGGAAATTGACATTTGAAAAATCTGAAAACGGTATTGCAACTCTATTTTCGCATGAAACGAACATATTTTCGGACGTATGTGTTCGGAATTGAAATAGAATCGCCGCTCTGCATTTTATTTTTGCGTCTTCGACGCCTGGGCCCGGATAATAATCGAAATGTGTCTCCCCCACCCCTTTTTCGGCAAAAAGGAGGTGGGCGACTAGGGATGGGCCTTAATATTAATATTAAGTACTTTCCCAGAGCGTAAAGCGTAAAAAGATTTTCCTTCTAAAATACACGTAAAGCAAAAATATTTTTTTTCAAAATTCTATAACTCAGCAGCATTTTGTGCTATCACATCGGCCTTGGTCTCAATTTACGCAGAATTGAACGATCTTTAAAATTGTCTCTGACGGCGTAAGTGCAACTTACACTGGTGAGATGGTACGGGTCACTAAAGTCGATTTTTACCGAAAATTCTCGTTTTTTCGCTGTTATCTCCGAAATGATTAACTTTACCGAAAAAATGTAAAGGATAATTTTGTTGGAAATTTAATTTCCTAGAAAAAAACTCCTTTAGACCTAAATGCTCAGACTAATATTTCTGGAGATATTGAACTTTGACTTACTTGTGGTAAATAAAATTTTTATGGTTTATTGAATCAAACGTTTCAAATTGTTGATATCCCATATCATAATTTATGATATGATATATCATATTTATGATATTTATCATAATTATGTCAACAATAAACCATACAAATTTTATACCAAGTTAAGGTAAAATTTTATATCAAGTAAGTTAAAGTTCAATATCTCAAAAAATATTAATTTGAGCATTTAGGTCTAGAGGACTTTTTTTGTAGGAAATTAAATTTCCAACAAAATTATCCTCCACATTTTTTCGGTAAAGTTAATCATTACGGAAATAACAGCGAAAGAACGAGAATTTTCGGTAAAAATCAACTTTAGTGACCCGTACCATCTCACCAGTGTGAGTTGCACTTACGCCGTCATAGACACTTTCGAAGATCGTTCAATTCTGCGTAAATTGACACCAAGACCGATGTGATAGCATAAAATGCCGCTGAGTTATAGAATTTAAAAAAAAAAATTTTTTGCTTTACGTGTATTTTAGATGGAAAATCTTTTCACGCTCTGGGAAAGTATCCAATATTAATATTAAGGGCTCTAACTTCCAGGGAATTTTTTGTTCGACATGTCCAACAAAATTTTAAGTGGGGAGTCAAAAAATAAAAATAGTCGAAAAAACAAATTGCCATAATGTAGATATATTATAGATATGCATATGGGACTGTCCACGTCAATTCACCTAGCCTCCAGACCGCACCATCTCCGATTTGCCCTGTGATTTTTTATGTTGTTGTCCTTGCTCTGAAACATTTTCCTGAATTTTTTCAAATTTTCCAGACCAGGCCCTTCTGAGTTATAATTTTTTTTAACCAAAAAAGAAGGACCATTTTTAAAAATCTGAAAAAATTCACAAAAATTGTATGACTGACGTAGAACAGTTTCCCGCTAGTGAAAATGTGGAACACATTTTTCTTATATTTTTTTTGTACTAAATCAAGAAATTTTTTTTCTCAAGAAAACAAAAAAAATTCCAGTGCCGACAGAGACGTGGTTTGGGAGACATAAAATAATGTGGAACATAATCCGCCAATGCAATGGAGTCGTTTTTACCAAAGAATACTCGAGTGCAAAAAAGTACGAAACACTGCACACCTCATTAAAAAAAAAAAAAATGTTCGTAAGCAATCAACAAAATGAAATTATGAAGATCTATCTAAAGATTATGTTCCACATTGTTTAATGCCTCCCAAACCACGTCTCTGTCCATAGCGGATTTTTTTTGAGTTTTCTTGAAAAAACAATTTTTGATTGAGTAAAAAAAAATATAAGAAAAATGTGTTCCACATTCTCACTAGCGGGGAATTGTTCTACGTCATTTATACAATTTTTGTGAATTTTTTCAGATTTTTAAAAATGGTCCTTCTTCTTTGGTTAAAAAAATTATAACTCAGAAAGGCTTGGTCTGAAAAATTTTAAAAAATTCAGGAAAATGTTTTAGAGCAAGGACAACGATATAAAAAATTACGGGGCAAATCGGAGATGGTGCGGTCTGGAGGCTAGGTGAATTGACGTGGACGGCCCCATATGTATATTTTATACAGGTGTATGTCATTTTCACACTTTTCGTTGCACTTGAAAATTTTCGGTCCCCTGCCAACATAAGTTTCAGTTCAAAATTATTCTCACTAACAAAAGTTATGTCACTAGAAAGGTCTTGGTCTGCCCGTCAAAATGACATCGTATTTTATGACCTTAAAACAATTTCCAACGACGCTCCAAAACTTTGAAAGTTCTCTAAATTTGACTTAGGGTTGGCAAAAACTTTTGACCGGTACTGTATATGAGGTATTCTCTGCCAAGTGGGACAGGCTTGGTTCCTCACCTAGTTCAATTTTTTTGATAATTTTTTTTTATCATCAGCACATTAATAGCAATCTGAGTGACTTATTTTAAATTTCAAAATTCTTCAAATAAATTTTGAATTTCCAATTTTTTCAGCTAACATAACATTCAAGCGATTATTACGCAGGTCTGGTTAGTTCGATCGAAAAAACCGAATACCTGAAAATGTTCGTCAGAAAATGGACTTTTGGAATAAAATAGATTCAAAATCTCACGACGAATTTTTCACCAGTATTTTCATCTTTGAAGTTTGATTTTAATTTTTTTTTTTCTCTTAAATCAGAAAAATAATCGGTTGAGTCAATCCTTTTAGTTTTATTTCGTTGAAATAAAAAGTGGAAAAAAAAAATAAAAATGGAAAAAAAATAAAAAAAAATTACATAAAATTTTAAGAGTAATTGAAAAAAAAAATTAGACAGAAAAATCTGCCCACGCTGAGGTACAGCTTACAATGTTTGCATTGGATTTCAGAAAAATTGAAAAAAAATCAAAAGTGACATACTCGACGAAAATCGAATTTCAAAACTTTAAACATAAAAATACCGGTGAAGAATGCATCATAGAATTTTGACTCTATTTCATTCGAAAATTCCATTCTCTGACGAGCATTTTGATGTATTTGGTTTTTTCGCTCGGACTAACCAAAGCTGCGTAACAATCGCTTGAATGTTATGTTAGCTGAAAAAATTGAAAATTCATAGCTCAAACAGTATTTGAACTGAAAGTCTGGAATAATTCATTCAAGTTTCTATTAATGTATTGATGATTGAAAGGAATTATCCAAAACATTGAACTGGGTGAGGAACCAAGCCTGTCTGACTTGGCAGAGAATACCTCACATGTAAGCATACTGACAATATTATTGGATTCTTTTACCAAAGATTTGCAGGTCATTAAAAAGAAAGCCTCGCAGGGACTTGACACTCCAAATTCAAAGATGCTGGGAGGGTAATAAAAATAATATTCGGGACCGCGTACAGGAGCTGTTGAACCAGAGGTTTGGCACAAATAATCAAGTCGACTCGCAGGATTTATGCTACGACTCTGTTGCGAGCGAATCAGGTTCCGTAAGTTGCAAACCGGATTTTGATGATGGAATCGAGAATCCTGCGGATGGACGGGTGGAGTGGGCTAGTACCTCCCCACCTGTAGGGTTGGAAATTCTTTCCTGGCAAACCCCTAAGTCATCTAAAACTGGTAAGCATGATTCCGATTTTATTATAGAGGATGAGGCCATCTTCGATGATGTCTCTGACAATGAGTCGGGTGTCCATATTTCGCCAGAAACAGCTGATTCTAGCAGTATGTCGGATGAAAGCATATCTGAATATGTTTCACCTCCGCAGTCACCATCCGTCAAGAGAAAGATTTCCACTTGTTTGGGTAAAGTGCGAACCTCATCCTCACAAATATTAGACGATGATGGTAATATAGACAATGATAAAGTCAGGGTCGCAATAGCTAAATGCATGCTCGATGATTTGCGTTACAGGCTGTCCTTTGAGTTTTTATGGCGGTGTTTGCCCGAATCGAGAGATCTTAGTGACTTATGCGAGATGTAGATATCCGAGTCATATTCAGAGTTTTAGATTTGACGTCACAGATTTCAAAACTCCCTTCTCGTCGATTTATATCAAGGCCACTGAATGTAAAGAAATATTACACGAAGGGCCGAAAATACATTGCGTCCTTAGAGGCGAGGCTAGGAATAAAGTAAAAAATCAATTAAGGACCATAGCACCTAGAATGCTGCAGCTGGAGTCAGTTAAAAAAATTGATCGCGAAATGGCTGAAGATGATCATATGCAGGAGCTGATGCGCCTTACGACGTACCAAAAGACAAAATCGGAAGAAAGCTGTAAGAATGATAAAATCCTTCGCTCTAACGATTTGTCAGATCTGTTTCAGCAGCACATTATGGACGCAGAATCTGGTGATCCATATATTAGACATACGGGTCTTCCTCTTTATGCACACATGTACTCGGAGGAACAGCTCAACCTTGTCAGCGCAGGAGACATAATTGTTCATTTAGATTCCACAGGATGCGTCGTTCGTAAGCCAGCGGACGTCAAGTGTGAACGGATAATGTATTACGCCATGGTGATGAACAAAAGTAATACAATTATTCCGGTTGCGGAAATGGTAAGCTCGGAACATGACGTTGCAACTATAAGTACATTTTTGAAACGTTACCGCCACTTCTTGGCAGTAAAAAGTGTAAGTTGGCCACTCTTTCGTGTCGTAGTCGTAGATTGGAGTTGGGCCTTGATTAACTCCGTATTGATCGAATGGAACATGGGGGGTTATTCACTAACTTTTCGGTACGTACCGCGCGGTTTGGTTCGTTTCCGTACCGCGCGGTTCGTCTTACCGCACGGAAACTCCAATCCGCTATTTTGCTATTCGGTAACTCACTCGGCAAGGGTACCGCGCGGTTCGGGCTATTGTACCGCTCGGCCCGATGATGCCCGAATATTTCGGGTACGATGTCATTTATGACGTCAGACTTGATGTCAAAACTAGCTAGTTACTTTTTTCGACCAATGAGAGAAGAGAATCCGAGCGCATTTCCCGCGTGGGTTTAAAGGGACCCGAAAAATGCTGCAAAATTTTAAAAATGGAGCAACAAAAAGTAAGTACGATTATGTTGAGCTATATATTTTTGATTGTCTTGTAAATTTATCTTCAAGTAGCTATTAAAACGTGCGCGTATCGTTATTGCGAGTATCATGTTTACCTGAATATCTATTTAACGCGTCCTGATATTCTGGTATATTCTAGTTAATTACACATCTGCATTATTCAACATCATCCAATATTAAATACAGAATACTCGTGGTCGATGATTTAATTTATTGTTTTCTACAAGTGTGTTTACATGAAATATTATACATAATATGTTATAGTTTTATGTCATGCTTCCAAAAAATATAAATGTTTACCAACACATAGGTCGTAAAATAACTTAAGATTTTACCCTCATCTACAGTCAACAAAAGGTCAAAGAATGACGAGTGCGCAGCGAGAACATATGCTCAGGTTTATGTTCGACAACCTCGAGCTGGCTTCGGGTCGATTTTCAGGACCCCAAGGAGCCCAGCTAAAGGCGCAGATGTGGCACAAGCTCGCAAATGAGTTGAATGCATTTGCTCTTGGTGCCACAAAAACCGTCGACAAATGGATAAAGGTTATTAAAAAACGACTACTATACGAAATAATTAATAAACATACAAGCAAAATAAAAAACCTCAAAACAATACAAAATAAATAGAAAAAACATTGAATATAGATGAGAGCCGAAAAAATTATACAATAAAAACCAACACTGAATACATAGAACACAAAAAAACAAGCCAAATGAAAATACGAAGTACGATGTAATAACTATGTACAATTTTATAACTAATTCGATCTAATCTCAGTCGTGGCAGGACTGGCGGATCGATGTTCGAGCGAAGGCGGCGAAAATCTATCGCTATGCCAATGGGACAGGAGGTGGGCCACCGACTAAGCTGGTCCTCACGCAATTGGAGCTAGATCTCCTTGCACTCGTGGGGACCGTGGCTGTAACGGGGGACTTAGAGGTCGCTGATCCCCTCGAATCAAAAGTACACACTAGTTACTACGTCATGTCATATATCATTCTTGAACCCTGTTTACACCCTCGCGATTCGAAACTTTCTAGCGTGACATTGAACTGGCCAGGCACTTCGCGTCCCAGGGACGTCAGCCACCTCGACAGCCACCTCGACAGCCACCTGGCAGATCCTTGCCACTGGAAGTATTGCCTCCCGTTGTGACAGCTGCAGCGGACGAACAATGGGAAACATATACACTTCCAGTGGCGGAAATGGATATTTGGCCTGCCGCGTCCCCCCCGTCACCGGTGGCTCACCCCCTGCCCATGAATGAGCCAGTGTACGCACGAATGACTCGACAGCCAGTTCGAGCAGTAGCGACAGTGCCAGAGCCAGCTCGAGCAGTAGCGGCAGTGCCAGTGCCAGCTCCGGCTCCAGCTCCACCAGCAGCGCCAGCTCCAGCTCCAGCAGCAGCGCCAGCTCCACCGACAGCCTCAGGGTCAGGGCGCTCACGAAAACGGCGGGCTCCTGTTGCTGGTAATTGATTTACTTCGATAAGTGGAATCCTAATGATTGAAATTCATTTATAGAGGGCAGCTGCAAAGAAATCTGGGTTTCAAATTCCATGACTTTGTTTAACCATCGAAATTCAATTATTTTCAGTGATCTTACGTGAGAATATAATTTTACGCCAATTAGAAAATTTGAAAAAATTCCTTGAATTCATATAAACTATAGATTTTCGGCACCCACGACTACCGGGTATATAGTTATGCATTATTTAGGAATACATACATTGAAATTGATGACAGATGTGAAAGTATTATTCATTCAAGCTTCTTTAGACAACGAAGAGCGGATTGTAGCAGCAGCAGAGCGCCAAGCTGTGGCACTGGAGCGGATGGCCACGGCAGCTGAAGGAGCCACCGAGTGCATCCAAGCTGCTATGGAAACGTTAGTAGCCACATTATACAAATATATTGCTGCTGGGTTTTCCTCACCACCTTATGAGGTACCCAGCTTGGCGCGTTTTTTTTAAAGAGGTATCACCCAGGAGCCCTAATCCTCTGTACACTTTCCTGAAAAAACTAACAAAACTTTTGATTAATTTATATACAATTTGAGATTAGGATACATATGTAATGTTGTTTACCAACCTGTCGAGCTCCTGTTGACTGAGTCATGGCTGCATTGGGCGAAAAAGCGCTGCAATCACGGCAGGCGGCGAATGATGTTTTGGCGAATGACGCGGGCCTCTCTTAGGACGTCCCGATCCACAGGGATGTCACGTGGCCTATCAGCATCGAGATTCACCTGAACCTCCTCTCCCAGGACTACAACAGGCAGTTCTGGTAGAGGCAAATGCGCTGCGATGCACATGTTGTGCAACATGGCACACGCATTTGCGATACGTCCAGCCTTTCTGGGGGTGTACTCCAGCACCCTGTGACGCAGGAGACATCGGAAGCGTCCTTTCAAGACCCCGATGCACCGCTCCACCGCACTGCGAGCCCTCATGTGGAACTCAGTGAATCTGGCTTCTGGGGTTCCTGCCACTGCATCCAGAATCGGCGTCTGAAGCCATGGCTGGTGTGGATATCCCGAGTCACCCAGTAACCAACAGCGCTCGTTGTTCGCCCAGATGTCCTCCATCAGCTCCTTGACCGCCGAGTTCCTCCAGATGAAAGAATCATGCGTGCTTCCTGGAAACCTCGCGAGGATATTCAAGATTCTGAGCTCCGAATCGCACACGACTTGCACGTTAATGGAATGAAAGTTCTTCCGATTGACGTATAGCTCTTCGTGTTCTATTGGTGCCCCGATAGCAACGTGAGTGCCATCGACGAACCCCAATACCCCTGGCATGCGCGTAGCAATGAAGTTCCTGTAGACAATTATCAATTTATGTTTGTGTAACAAACTTTATAATGATTTTATATTATTTCCAGGCTGATACAATACTGGCAGCGCAATGACTAGGCCTTCGTCCACCGCCTATCTATCTACAATTTTATTTGTGTATGTAGTTTATATATATTATTGGTTTATGTTATGTAGATGTTGTTTATTGATATTATATTGTTCATTTTGATTTCTTACATCACTGATTTTACTATTCCTTAACCCTCTACACATATCAAAAAAAAATAAAAATAATAACATGTATTAATAATTTACCTCTGGATTAACGCATTCCTCGCCATTCGGTTATCCGGAAAGTTGATCCATCTAACCAATGGCTCGTTCTGGTTCATCGCATCGGTTACTTCTTCGATGGCTCGGCTGACGCTTGCTTGGCTCAGTCCAAGGTTGCTGTCACTACCAGTTGACTTTTGGTAGCTTCCTTGCCCAAAGAAGTGAAGACTGCATAGTACCTGTAAATTTTAGCGTTGTTATGTATCGTTACAAGTATATCGTGATAATGAACATGATGTAAGATAAAGGGAAGCTATATTCACTTTGATCTCCAATGCGACTGCCGTTGAGCGATGAGTCACAGGGATGAGTGGACGCAATTCCTCTATCAAATTACGTGCCAGCTCTCGGTTTAACCTGTACACACCCCTAAAGATTTCATCCGTTAGTTGAAACGGATCACTTGTGTCGCGAAGTTGACGCAGGCGAACCCGATTTACGGCCATTCCTCTCTCCCTTTCTCTTTCCCGTTGTCTTTGACGTCTAATACCCATGAAAATTTGGTAGTTCTCCATCTTGGAAAACTGCATAAAACGAAAAATGACGAATTTTCATTGCAAACAGTACAATGATTATACCTCAGCTATCACGCAGCGTAACAAACTGATTTTCTATTTCTCGTGAAAATCTCGCAGCATCATAACCTCAGTGTTCGAATGTATTACTACGGATATTAAAAAATTAATAAATTGGTTTGGAAATCTAACGGAACCTTAAACGTGTTATTGCAGGGCTAAGAACCGAATTTTTTGTCACTAAATTATTGCTGAGAAGCATAATAATTGAATAATTTACTTAGATATTATGAAAACATGTCTACTTACCGTGAGAATCTCCGTGGATAGACCGACACCGAGACCTTTTCCCGCGCGGTAGATTGAACCGAGGAACGGTCCGATTCCGCGCGGTAGCAACCGACAAAAAAGTTAATGAATAGCTCGGTTAGCTACCACTGTCGACGTGACGTCACAACCGCGCGGTAAGTAGCTGAACCGCGCGGTCCCAGAGTTAGTGAATAACCCCCATGATGTCTCCGATTAGTTACCTAAAAGAGACATTTAATTGTTTAACGAGCGAAACACATCCAAGGTTTGATCTTATTGTTGTCCATACCTGCTGCGCGCACTTTCAAAAACGTGTTTCGAACAACATCCATAAAAAATTTCCGAAGTATTTGCATCTCAAAGGTTTTATTCTCGAATGTATCGGCTTGATGATTCATTGCCGTACGATGAAAACTCTTGACGAAGTTTTTGAAAAGTTTGTGACAACGCTTTCAACTGCGAGTAATAACGAGGCCCAACTCAATATAGTCATGCTTAATGAACTGCATACGGTAAAATTTGTGGATGATTTGGATGAAGTCATTACCGATGAAGCTGTAGTGCAAAATTTATCGGATGGTAAGGCTCAAGGAAGAATTTTCGCAGATTCTCCTTTTTTCAAACATCATTACTCAAAACTAGTGAGCATTAGAAATAACGCGGCGGGACGCAATATTGACAACGATTATTACGCACCTGAGGTTGCAGAGTACGTAACTCAAAGCCTCATGCCTTTTGCGCCAATGTGGTCTGCATTTTTATTAAGATACGTAGCACCGGATGTGTTAAGACTGAGCAACGCTAACGTAGAATCCCATTTCAATATTATTAAGAGACACGTCTTAGACGGTCGGCTCAACCTGAAGATAGGTAGGTTCTTAGCAGAATTGAGGAATTACAAAAGTTCTTTGTGTGCAGAGGCAGCCATCGGTGTCCCTTTCAAGGGCCGCCGACGTAAGTCGACAGACCGTATTAAATCAAACGCGGAGAGTCCCAATAACCCGTTGGTTCAGGAGATGTGGCAGCGCAAGCGCAAAGCGTTATACAGCCACATGGAAGGTAGTTTGCTTGGGAAAATTTCGAAAAAGGTCAAAGCAAACACGTTTCGAACAAGTACTCCCAAATCGAAGGTAGACACGGGTTCATTGTGATAGCAGACCACGAGCAGTCTCTGTTGAATCGGAGTGACAGTTCGACCCATCAAAACGCATTAGCCAACGGGTTGTTTATGGATGTCGATTATTATATGCAAGTCCAAACGACGGAATTCACTATTGGATGCTACTCCTCGACACAATGCGCTCCAATTATAGGGTTTGATGAGTTTCATTTGTTCTCACAGCAATTTCAAACTCTGCGAAAATTAAAAGATTTGGACGGCGCAGTTATTGATGCTTACGCCATTGCTAGCTTAGATTTAAAAGCGGACCTCGTTTACGTCCCGACGATTTATACTTCATTTTTGTTGGGGGACTTCAGTGATCGAGAACATCATGAAGACTTCCGAATGTATAATGTCGGTGATGCCTTTAATGGAAAAATCTTTATGCCTTACTTGCACTCGTCACATTGGTGTCTCCTCGTAGTCGACATTGATGCAAAAACTTTAATGCACTTAGATCCAATGTACAAGCGCAGTAAAAGTGGCGAAGAAGCCATAAACAAATTCAAAAAGTACGTCCGAGAATGTGCTGATAGACAGCCAAACGCGCTTTGCTATATTGACTGGCAAGAAGTTAGGTGTACTGGAAATCGTCCCATGCAAAAGGACGGATACAATTGCGGGGTGTACGTTTTATATTACATCGTATGCTTGGCTAAGGGTATCGAATTCGATCCCAAAGGGTCTAGCCGGGTAAGATAGCCGAATCTGCCCCCACGGGGTATGGGAAAAGTGGATGTACTTTCATATTCTACATCAAAAAGTATACTTCTTTACCAATTTACAGCCCTTAATAACCAACCCGTACCTCACAATCTCAATTGTTCTCGTTTTTTGTTTTTTAACGATATCTCCGTCAATATTCGACTCAGGAAAAAAGTTTTTTCTTGGAATTCTAGGGTTTTTATAGCCCTACAAAATGATTTTATTCGACAAATTTTTGGCACTCAATTCAAATTTTTAGAAACGTTTAAATTTTTTGTTTTTGATTATCTCGTAAACGAGGACAGACGTATCTCTGCAAAAAACATATTTTGTGTACTTCCACTCTAGAATTACGTTTGAATTTTTTCAGATTTCTAAGATGGGTGGAAGGGGTCAAAAAAATCAAAAATCGCATTTTCACCTATTTTTGCCTATGCTCGCGCTTCATGAACACCGGGACATCATGAACACCGGGACACCCTTAAACAAGGTATTCATCCTCAAAATTCCTTTTTCCACCTCTTCCTCACTCTCAGAATACGACATGGACAATGTGCAATAACCTGGGTCGATTCCCGAAGTCGCAGCTGGTGAAAATTGAATTTTTTTAATATTAAAATAAAACGTAGCGGGAGTAAAAAAATATTTGCCGCAGGCAATATATTTTATGAAATCTTTAATATAATTGAAATTAATTTGAAATCAATCATTTCAACTAATCATGTACAGGGTGGAACTAAATGTTGTGTCGCCGCTTCGCAAGATGATTCTCCAGCACGAGATCGGTGGAGATCTATCAAAACTTGTAACCGTAAAATTGACCTTGACCTTCAAAATCAAAGTCAAACTTTCTATTGTCTCCCGTTATTATTGTCAAACTTTCTATCTGACCCCCGTCCATCCATTTTAGAAATCTGAAAAAATTCAAACGTAATTCTAGAGTGAAAGTACACAAAATATCGTTTTTGCAGAGATACGTCTGTCCTCGTTTACGAGATAATCAAAAACAAAAAATTTAAACGTCTCCAAAAATTTGAATTGAGTGCCAAAAATTTGTCGGATAAAATCATTTTGTAGGGCTATAAAAACCCTAGAATTCCAAGAAAAAACTTTTTTCCTGAGTCGAATATTGACGGAGATATCGTTAAAAAACAAAAAACGAGAACAATTGAGATTGTGAGGTTCGGGTTGGTTATTAAGGGCTGTAAATTGGTAAAGAAGTATACTTTTTGATGTAGAATATGAAAGTGTATTCACTTTTCCCATACCCCGTGGGGGCAGATTTGACCATCTTACCCGGCTAGACCCTTTCAGCCCGATGCATATAGGATAGTAATCGCAGAATCCTTGTTGAAACTTTCGCGTGATATGAAGGAAATATGTCAATACTGTTACAATAAAAGGCATAATGATTTAATAATGTGTAATACTTGCAGACGTTGGGCCCATTTAACATGCCTGAATCGATTGATGCAGACGCAAAAAACGCTGGATGAATGGAATGCACCTACAGCCAGCTATAGATGTGCGCTGTGCGCACACAGTGTACGACAATGGATGCGATACTAATCAATTTCATTGTCGTTAAAGGTAAAAGCCGAATAAATTTATATAATTGAAATTGTCATTGGAATATACATTGCAACTTGACAGACCATTTAACGAATTGGTTTCAGTCATTTATTGAAAATACAGATAATTATCGAAATCTTATACCAATATCTAACCATTCAAAAAAGAGAACTGTGCGATCTTGAGCAATACGTGCAATAAGTGTTCGATTGATCGACAACTAGCGGGTTGAAGAGACAGGTTGCAATACTTGATACGAGTCTTGTCGTTCATGCTGGACGACTGGGAGTATTATGGTAGAGTTGCGCCATAGTTTTCAAAGTTTGAATCTTGCTGCGAATGTATCCAGCAGTTCAATATATTCGTCAACATTATGCGGTAGTATGTATGAGAGTTAAAATTATGTGATCTTTTCTCATGACTTTCTCTTGGAGAAATATCGATTTCATTGCGAAATACTAATAAATAGATTGTTATATCTGAAATTCGCCTGAGCTAATTGCAGGAGCTGATTTTTAGAAACCTAGTTATAATCGTGAATTCCAAAATATTTTCATTCTGCGAGCGAGAAATATCACAGGTTCTACCCACTCGCTTTACTAGCCGTGGCAGTAACTCTCCAACGTGTCGATTTTGGTTGCCAAAAATTTAAATCGTTATTTTGAAGGATTGCGGACGCCAATGAACGACGAAAGGTATTCAGCTGGTATCATAAAGTCAAGTTGAAAAACCAATCGATCACCAATAAGCGTAATCTCGATCGCACGTCTCAAGAGAATTGTGTGATTTGCATTGCATGTAAAATCTGTGCTTGCTGATTTGATGATTAAAGCAGTTGTGCAAACATAATATGGGCCGTAAATCCTACAGAATTTCTACAATAGTATCAAAAATTATTCCGCATTATGCACTCTCTAATCGCTAAATCAAGCAACCATATATTTAGCATTTTGATCTTCTGCTGTACGATTATGTGATGTGACATGTTCATCGTTCACGATAACAGTTCGATTACTGTATATCCTACTGAAACAAAACTTACGTAATTGCGCAACTGAAAAGCGACTTACTATTGAAAGAAATCATTGATGCGTTGAATTTATGCTAACAAATATGATTTAGAAGTTTTTGCATGGTCAATATTATATGTATTCAAAAGTGCGTACCACAAAAAAAGTACGGTGGAAGTTTGGATGGCGATCGCACGTCTCAAATTATGTAAATGAGATGAATGCGTCCTGTAGTAGAACGGAAAGAATATGCGAAGAGACGAAAAGTTAAAGATACATGAGATGAATGTTCCAAAGACATCTTCCGTGTACAGATGAGTTCTAAGAATTCGAATCATTTTACCAGCGACTAATTAATCCACCACACTTGGTTATTTTGCTGTTCTTTTCGGGCAAAATCTCGGACGCACGCTCATAAACCACACCTCATTCAGCAATGCACTAAAGCCTACATTATACATATTGCAATTATTCTATAATCGTTTCAACAAAATATTATTAAAAAAAACATCAGAACAATATTCAAGAAAGTATAATGAAATACAATATAATATATTAAATAATATCTAGAAACTCCTGTTGATTGGAATAGTCAGGTGCATATTATAAGTAATCAGGAACCTATATTAATAAATCATAATCAAAAAATATTTCCGAGTCAATGTTTTCTCTCACAACCTTTACCCATGTATAAACCTGCTGCGTAACATACACAACCACGCTACTAGTGTGTGTGTTCCTCATGCACGTAACTGAAGTTCCAGGCTCAACTGGGTCCAAATGACCTGCATGATTACGATACAAGTTTCATTGTACGCGTATCAAGGTACTAAGAGATATGCAATAGGCCAGTACTTCGGCAACTGCAGATTATACAGACGACAACGACTCGACCGGTCGGAATAATTTATTTTCGATTTTTCAGAGAGTTTTCCGCATCGAACATACCCGCGCCATTTTTTCTAATTTTTCCCAATTTTTTCCCGAGCTCCTTGTACTCCTTCAAAGATACCCTGTGAATCCCAGAGACGAAAACGACTGGATCCCGTCGTGAGAATTTATTTTCGATTTTTCAGAGAGTTTTCCTCATCGAACCTACCCTGCTATTTTTTCTAATTTTTCCCAATTTTTGTCCGAGCTCCTTGTACTCCCTCAAAGATATCCCGTGAATCCCAGAAACGACAACGACTCGATCCGGTCGTGAGAATTTATTTTCGATTTTTCAGAGAGTTTTCCGCATCGAACATACCCGCGCCATTTTTTCTAATTTTTCCCAATTTTTTTCAGAGCTCTTTGTACTCCGTTGAAGATACCCTGTAAATCCCAGAGACGACAACGACTCGATCCGGTCGTGAGAATTTATGTTCGATTTTTCGGAGAGTTTTCCGCATCGAACCTACCCGCACCATTTTTTCTAATTTTTCCCAATTTTTTCCCGAGCTCCTTGTACTCTCTCAAAGATACCCTGTGAATCTCAGAGACGACAACGACTCGATCTGATCGTGAGAATGTATTTCTTGTAAATTCCCGCCGCTGATTCACGTAATGTCAATTTTCATGGAAAAAAGAATTTTCCCGCATCATTACCTGTGTTTTTCAGCTCAGTACAAACCTGAAAAATCTTAATCATGAGTTTTTAAAAACCGTTCGACGAACGTTCCAAACTTCAACTAGGTCATTATTTTCAGTATCATCATTATTTTCATTAATTTCATTATGTCCATTACTTTCATTATTTTCATCATGTTCATCGTATTCACTATTTTCATCGCAATCAACGCTCATATACTTTGCGATGATCATCTTGACTTCTAATATTTTCAACGCAATGTTGACGATATAACGTGGGACATGATAGTATACCCATACTTTTATCAAAATTAGACGAATTGGAAACGTCGAACATTCTGTTATAATGCCGATCAAGTTTCATTACCATCTGACTATCATTCCACTCAACAAAATGAATTAGTGATTCTCAATTTCTAAATTTGCGGTTTTCGAAATTCAAAATCTTTTGAACTGATCAAGATTCGTAGCAGCGAATCGCTGCCAAGTACTTTACGGCTGGCGAAGAAGTAAGAAGAAAAAGGAGAAGAATAAGAAGATTGAGATTTTTCATCAACTCTAGGGGTCTGTAATTTCGAAAGTATTCGGTCAATTACGTCCAAATTCCTTGAGGAAACTCATTCGGACTTAAATAGTTGGCCCTATGAAGTCTAGCCCTAAATATTGTGTGATTCCGGAAATATGACGCAATGTTTACAAGTACGAAAGTTTGCTGGAGTATGAATGATCCTCTGAAAGATACCTGAGAGTGATTCGCTGCCGTAAATTTTAATACAGCATTATTGTTGTTGCATTCTTACAAAAAGAAGTGAAATCCGCGCCAAAAACATCTGAAATGTAAAAAAATCCGCCAAGTACTCAGATAACAACACAATAGAAATCCAGAAAAAACTTTTCGCCAATCTCTGTCGTGAAGTCGGACGTCGCTGTTTCGTGTAGTGATATCGAAACATCATTCCAAGAGCTACGTACTTGGCGGGCACATTTTTTTTATTATCCTTCGCCCCGTTTACTTATTACGAAATATCTTGAAGCCACCTATGGTATCATAACATTAGCAGTACTGAATTGATAATAATATGTAGTTATACTGATAACAATAATGTGTGAGCAGAGGGTGATACATCATCAGTTATAATCATCATTGGTCACATAGGCAATTTTTAATAATCATCAGCCTCATCGCGTCAAGTGTTCTGTCTCTACATTAAAGAACTTGGAATTCCTGACAAATATAGGTCGATTTATGAACGATTTCACGTAAGGGATAACCAATCAAACGTATCACTCTGTTGCTTCAAAGTTACATATCCTAAGCCCAAATCTAGTATGTTATACATTAAAGCCATCAATGTTAGAAAATAAAAATGGTCAGTGCAGAAGTACGCAGTATAATCATAGATATTTAGAATGACCCATCATACAAATACAATTATGGCAACATGTGTGTAAAAGAACGTGATTTCCTTACTCGATTACAACAAAATTCCGATAACTATTGACTGTATCTGCATTTGATAATTGTTTTCATCTCAAGCTTCTGACTGTGAAAGTCGGAATATCGTTGCGCGCGAGCGTACTGACGGGCTCGTACGAGGGCGCCCTTGGGCGCCCGCGCGCGGGCACGTCAGTATGCTCGCGCGCAACGATATTCCGACTTTCGCATTGCGACTAGTTCCGAACCAGTTCTTTGAAGTAAAATACCAAAAAGTGTCGAATGGAACAGATCGGTATATCTTCTAATTTTCTGAAAGAATTACTTTCCATGATCTTTTGCCAATCAAGCTCCGGAATTCAAGATCAATTATATCATACAAGAATATATGTATAAGAATGTTTGTTTTCGAATTCATCAATTTTATGCTAGAATAGAATCACGCAAAGTGCAAACGGGTTCTAATCATGGCAGAGTAAAGAAATTAAATGTGCCCGCCAAGTGAATAGCTCTTGAAATGATGTTTCGATATCACTACACGAAACAGCGACGTCCGACTTCACGACAGAGACTGGCGAAAAGTTTTTCGTGATTTTCTATTGTGTTGTTATCTGAGTACTTGGCGGCTTTTTTTACATTTCAGATGTTTTTGGCGCGGTTACCAATTCTTCTGTGATTTCATTACTAAACGGCAATCAGGTCAGTATCGGTATTTCTGTTTTGAAATGCAATATTCATTTGCTTGTTCTTATATTTATTAATATTCGGTGTGATTATTTAAAAAAAATTTTTTAATCAAATTCAAAATTTGATGGGAAAAGTTTCAATAAAAATTTAGAAATTATTCAAAAATTGAAGCTATTATCAACCAACTAACTTAAAATAAGAATATTTTCAAAATATACCTATTTTATTAAGAAATAAGATTTTGATTTAAAAATAATTTTTTTCTTATTGCATATTTTTAATCAATTTTTAATCAAAATAAAGATATTTTTTATTTACCTGCAATAACATGTTCGTTGTGCTGTGATTCTTTTCCCCTCTGAGTATTACACGGGCAGTTGTTTCACGTAAATTGATGTAACTAGACCAAAATTTTAGTACAAATTTCGGCTGTTTATCAAAGCCAAACTTAAGCAGGACGGGAAATATTTTTATAAGAATTGATAACAAGTTAGACCATACTTTAGATCGGTCGCGAGTTCTAGAATTAATAATTAGCCAAAAGTATAATAATAAAAACTTTGACGGCGACGATTGCGATGTCATTTTTCGAGATTTTGGTCGTTCTACATTTTACGTGTATGAATTTTACTCATTCGTAGTTTCCATTTTCGACATATAAATACTGTTGGAATATTGGCTTTTCGGAATACTACCTAGTCTACATTGTGAATTTCTGAATTTTCATCATTCTATAGTATGAAAAACTATACTTCGCCCGTTCGAAGTATAAACTATCTTAAAACAAATTTTGAACTAATGGAACCTTCTATATATATAACCTTCGGGTGAAATGATTATTCGACGCAGGGATCTGTCGGAAACAAAAATGTCGAATTACTTCACCTGTCGTTATTTTAGTATTCGCATTTTTGAAATTCGATATTTCAGCCAGTCTACTGTTTGCTCTTTCGGAATTTTGACCCCCACCCATTTGCGTCTACTTTTTAAAGGGGGCTATGTGACGTCTCGATTGATATGCATAAAGATAGATAACGTCACATAAGAGATCTGGAAGGTTTTGGAATGTGATAGAATGTCATAGAATGTCATAGAAAGATCCAGAACATCATAGAACAGCCTAGAACACTCTAGAGTAGCGTTGAAGCTTCTAAAACAATTAGATGACCTCAGGAGATGTAGCACAAGCACGAGGACTCGCGCGGTAATCCGGCTGTGTGCATGCGACGCGGTGAGACGGTGTGAGACGTTAACACAACACACACACATAGCTCGCCGCGTGTATGACGCTCAATATACGTATATTCGTGCATCACCCGTTCATGTGCTACACACTCACGTGTCAACAAATTCATGTACTCACTAAAGGTTGAATATTTGTATACAATATCGTTCAACAAGACCGGTTGTTCAAAGGTTATTTGCTATTGGACAAGATTTCGTAATAGTGACCATCTCATCATCAAAAAAAAAGATTTTAATTCTGAAAAGTAATTATCCAAAAAATCGACGTTGCCGCGTATTGTTTTCTTAGTATTGACAACGTAACATGTGTATAATGTTACGAAGATTATAACAGCCATATAGAATAATCATGAATTTTCTCACCCGCGGTAGCTTATCGTTGTAACTTCCTATATTCTCGTTGCCCCGTTGTAGAATGCCGGCCAGCGTGGTGTGGCGACCCGAAACGGTTTCCCCACTTATCGCCCGTCGCGAAGCCGACGAGAGCCGACTAGAGGCGGGCGAGACCGAGGGGTCCCGAATGCGCTCAATACGGTCTCGTACGTATGTACAGTCAGGGACAGTGAATCTGTCGCTTATGAAATGGACATCTCAAATCAACGCTGGCGGCGATAACAGATAACGGATAACAGAGGGTTCGGATAACAGAGGTTCGGATAATCGAGGTTCTACTGTATATTGTTCAACACAATTTAAAAATGTAAAAAAATTCTGAGAAATCGTGTGTCAGGTATCAAAATTTTCAAGCTTAGCGCCGAAGTAGGGAGATTTTTCCTTCTTACTGTTTTCAAGCTTTTTCCGAAAAAAAAAAAAAAACATTAGCAAAAATGAAACCGGAAGTTATTCTACTATAGGTATTGTAACGTACCGGTTATTTGTCGGGTTGATGAATCAAACACTAATGACCGGGTTACGGTAAATTCTTTATCCTTAGGATAGAAAAGGACTCCTGAAAGTGGCAATTTCTACGTCCCTCAAGTTTTACAAAATACTATTCCAATCTTACGGATACGGACAGGCTTTCGCCACGACAGTACCGTTTCCCTTCATTTATTAAACCCCCAAAATCCTATTTCCCTACGGAACAGAATTAGCTTTCGCACCTTATGTCCGTTTCTGTCGCAGATCTAGAACAATCCTGCGATTTCTCGCTGGATCGAGCAATACTGCTACTAGCTGTGACTCTACTCTTTTACCTACTTTGTGAATCCTAGTATGCTTTCTCCTACTAGGATCACCCTTCAGAACCGGGACAGCTTTCGCACACCAAGACTGATCTGTGGCTTGTTTCAATAATCAATAGTCAGCACTCGAATCGGGGAGGCTTTCGCTCTTCCACTATCCTGCTCCACCTGATTATCAAAACTCACCGCTAGCTTGACTTTACTACAAGTTCTTTCTTTGCCAAACGCGAACAGCTACAATGAAAGATAACGTAGAATCTGTGATTAACAAAGAAATTTTAATTATACATATTGTAATACAATGTTTTCTTAAATCTAGCTTTAATTCTATTCTATTTACAGTTTATTTACAGTGTGGTTGGCTTGTTTTGTTTTGATGAGCGAAGCGAAGCTCATCAACGATCTCTATGCTCTGACCGAGAGGTCTTTAGAGTTGAATTTGTGTTGTTTGAATATTGATTTTATTTGATGTATGAACCTCTATCGGTTAAATGAGTGGATGTGATTCTGTTTTGTTGTATAGATTTCCGTTTTAATAACGAGAGAAGCTCTTTTTACTTTACTTGATTCAATGAAATGCGCTTTGCAGTTAAATTGAATTTAATACTGATTCTTCACGATAAACAGCGCTTTGCTGGTTTATGATTGGAATTTAATAATTGTTATAATTGATTCGTCAAAATAAATAGCGCTCTGCTAATTTATAATCAGAATGTAAGTTAAAGATTTCGAGATAGCCAGACGCTTTGCACTGTGCTACTCTTAATGAATTTGTTTGTGAGTCAGCTCTAAGCGCTTTGCTTATCAACTGCTAGCTGTTTGCGCTCAGATGCCTCCTTTTATACCTCTCGTACTGCTAATCCTCGACGCTTGACACGGTTATAGCCGTCTAACTCGCTAGATGGCTGGACTGTCTGATCGTCGTGCGTTGTTTCGGTGTTGGGGTAGGTCGAAAATAACGGACACGTTACAGTATATAGTTTGTGAAACATTTTCATATGTCACACCGGATATAAAATTTTTTTTTTAGATATTTGCAGAATAGCGAGATTAGTCATTAGCAAAATAAAAAAGACAAAATCTCCTGCGAAAAATCTGAAAAATTTTCTAAAATTACGGTGTGACGTATGAAAATGGCTTAGCAGCCATCCATAGTAAAATAACTCGCGTTTTTTTTTCGGAAAGTGCTTGAAAACAGTAAAAAAGAAGAATCTCCCGATTCTGGTTCTAAGCTTAACATTTTTGATATCTGACACACGATTCTTCAGAATATTTTCAAATGTTTGAACTGTGTCGATCAATGTAATCGTTTAAAAAAATTGTGAATAATTCAAATCGAGTCGAAAAAATCTGAAAACAAAAACTGAGTGCCTGTTAAAATGTAAACAATCATATAGAGAATCAAGGGCTCAATTCGAGAGGTCAATAATCAAAAACAGGTCGAAGTGGCATGGAAGTCCCATATACATATTTCGTCCCATTATTATCACCTTGCTTGTCTCGAGTTAGCGTCCGGTGAGAATATACGTTTAGTCGACGTGTATATGATACAGGAATTATACGTATTCAAAATCCTAAGATATACACGTTATTATCACGTGTAAAATATACGTAGATTATGCACGTGTATAATGCGTTTCTCGAAATGGTTAAAATTACGTGCCTCGTGCGGACATCGGACGGTAGACATTCACGGGACATACATACATATATACGTGTAAATTATTCACGTACACCATATTTCCACCACGAAAACGATGATTACACCTCTATTCAACGAACCAGTGTTTATTAGGTATTGACAATTTAAAGTGCCGAAATTCCCTTATCTCAAGTCCGAACAACGAATAGAATTATCGCGTCAATTCAGCAACTAATTTTCTTTTATTGTGGCTACCTGGACCGTCACACGACTTCTAGGGTTAGATTAAATGAAACGCTTCCCATACATGAATATTTTTACCGTTATAGATGCCGACAGTCACCTACAGGATACATTCTGGTATTAGTTTCAAGATTTATAAATGTCAATGATGAAATACAGATTTTTCTGAAGATCAGTTTATAAAATAATGCTGTCTCATATCTTTACAGCTAGATATTGACTTTGATTTCATGTACAACGCGTCTACGAACAATTTTTTCCGTCATTGGCCTACACTCTCCGGTCAAATTATATCTCTCGCAAAAAAAAAGATGCTAACATAAAAGCATTTCTTGAAAAACATACAGCTCAATCGGCACATATAGGTGTGTATTAATTATCATATCCCAGCAAACAAATTTATGTACCGATGATGTACTATGTCTGTCGCGATTGCCACGTGCGATGTACTAAGTGCCGCACATGAGTGGTACATTTGCTGCCCGATGTCCGCAACAAGGGCGTGTTGCAGGTACTTGTCAAGTATATAACAAAGACACGAACCACGTCTGTACCAGTGACGTTTTACGTTTGTGAAACTAATATCACATTTACGTATACCATCGCCAGAAATAAAATGCTCTGTTATCTATTATAGTATTCGATGCACGTGAAAAAAATTATTGAATACAAAGCTCCCTAACAAAGGACAATTGACCGCATCTACTGATACCGATTAAAACGCAGTTTAAGCTCGCTAAGAAAACCACCGCAATATTTGTCCTAACCGGGATTTGAACTCACGTTCGCTCGCATTACTGAGTATTCGCACGCCTATAACTACTACGCCAAACTATCGTATGGTATATGGTACATCGTTTCTGTACTTGTTCAGGGCCTATTGAAGTATTAAATTAATACTCGGATTATTTCAATATCATAAAAATGCTATAGATTTTTTCGGTACGGGATATTATAAAAAAATTTATTATTGTTACTATAATGATTTTGTTTATATACTTTCGGAATTCATGTTAATAATTTTGATGATCAAATATCATTCTATCTTGAATTATACCATTTTCGTAATGATTTAATACGATTTTATTCATTAAATTCATCATATACATTCGTTCCATTCATTTACTTTTTTTTTATAACGCAGTGAGAATTAGAATGGTATGAAAAAATAGTATACGCACAAATATTAATTACAAATGTAAAAAATACATTGACAACGTCGGTTTGATAAATTCTAGAAAAGTCAGTTGGTTCCGTTATCTATAATATCGCGATATTTTAAATTTGTTGGTTATCGATGTAACAGAGATGCAAACCTATTTATTTTGATTTTGTGAATTTATCATTTTACAAGACTTGTTACTCAATTTACTCTCGCCCGTATGTAGATATTACTGAAAAAGCTTCTGAAACTTCAGAAACTTGTCACACTCGTACATACATAAATAACTAATTGCTCTTCGATTGAGGTACAAGCTCTATCCTTGGTACGTACAATTGTTACATAACACTACAAAGTTCTGCGATGTAATTTGTACGTAACATTGTGACGTGATAGAGCTGTTTCCTAAAGATGTAAAAGGTACATCACCGCAGTCTGCCAACTCGACATGTACATTGTGCCTTACTTGAGACATAACTGGTACACAGCAACTAGTATGTATCAGATACGTACACATTTATGAGAGCAATGATATAACCAGTACGTAGCAATGTGATGCCACAAAGTTACTTAAATATAACAGTCATGTGACAGACCAAGGATGTCACTGTTTGCTGGGATTGCAAGTACGAATTTGAATTGCCACTCCAACTTCCGTACAAATAACTAGCAATGATAGTATTTCGTGTTTCAGTTGTTATTTCGATTGAATTACATTTTGTTAATTTAAGATTTTGTACAGCTTTTTCTGCTAATTTTCTCTCATAAAATTGAGCTACTTTTTTCATCTGTTGTTCAGCAATATTATCTGTAAAAAAAGATTGTCTTTTTTCCAGAAAACGTATAACTTCTTGCGTTACTTTTGCTGCCATTGCTGTTGAATACGGTTTCTGTAAAATCTAAAGTGATTGGCCGCCATTGGAGGCCTTCAAAGCTTGAAGTCCAAAAAGGATTCTTGTTACAGGTTGAGGTATATTAAAATTTTTTTTTTATGATATTGATGAATAATACGTATTGTGTAGCGGCGAAGTGGTACCGTGCGAAACATATGTATCATGCAGCGTAGTTAAAATAATCATTTTACGATATTGTGTATTTCAGACACTGGCAGACCTGCAGCCAGTACTTGAACGTAGAATGACCATATATGACCAATTCAAATTAACAAACCAACCGCTTCCAGTGGTGATTGGTCTGATCGACCAAGTAAGCAGTTCCATGATCATTATAAATGATACAAGGTATGTCGCTCCTTCTGCGCTGAGGGCACTCGATATATCCTTCAAAGCATACTTTATATTAAATTGTAAATACCCAGTTGAAAGTGCGCATGTGTGGACCTTTATGCAGACCCATATCTATAAGATCAAACATCCCAGTAAACACATTTACGTAAAATTTACGTCAGGATGACATCATGTTGTGTCATGATTTACGTAAGATGTAAGTCACGTATGAGTCATATATGACTCAGTATTTCATACCTCCTGACGTAAAACTTTTACGTCAAACATATGACGTAAATATGACGTCCATTGGACATCATTATGACTGATCTGACGTCAATCTGATATAATAATGATATCATAAGTGATGTCGATTTTTTTTTCCGTAAATCTTACCTTCATGTGACCTCAAATTGACTTCAATGTGATTTAACTGACGTCAAGCTGACATAACTAGGACGTCACATTTTTGTTTTTGCTTTCCTCACATATGATCTCAAATTGATCGTACTGTATTTTTATATCTAACGTCAAATAGACAGAATACAGGTACTCAATTTATAATTTCCAAATTAAATATCCCAAATCACATCTGTCACTGGAATTACGTTTTGCGGGTTTTAAAAATTACTTAACAATATACCATATACATAGAAACTTATAAAAAATTACATTTCTATCGAAAATCACTTCAAATTTTGAAGTTTCCGCATAAAGGACAAAGAATTAAACGATGTTTAATTCATAGTAGGAAACTGTTGATTGATCATTATCAAATTTTACAAAAAAAAAAAAAAACAATCTCAAAAAACATAAATTATTAAGTTTCTATCACCGCAACTTTTTAACTTTTTAGGATTTAAGTTGGCAAGCAATCATTCGAAACATGTTAACTACTCAAAAGTACCTATTTTAATCTTAAGAAGTTTGTTTTATCATTAAAAATCATATAATATTAATTTGGTTTATCATGACATATTTAGTGCCATTGTTGATATCTAGAATAGTATTTTATATTTCTAATGTATTGGAATACATTAAACGTTTTGGCATTCTTTCTTGATTGTATTTCAAACTATTATATTACAATTATTACAATCCAAAAAGTGAGAATAAGAAAAGTTCCAAATAATAAAACTAGTTTATTTCGAATGAGTAAACTAGTTTGTTTTTTTAATTTATCAATTATGACTCTAACTAAAATTTGTTTCTTATATCTTAACTTCTTGAATTTTAATTATTGTTAACTAATAGCAGAATATTAAACTTACTAATATTGCATAAATTTTCAACACATACATGAATATTTATATTATTTATTGGTAAGTGAATAATACTTCTTATATGATCACTCTAATAATTACGATCCAAAAAATAAAAATCATAAATATAATTGATTCTGATAATCTAATTCTCTGGATTGAAATAGTTTATAACTAATAGCAAAATCTTATATTTAGTTATATTGCGTTCATCTTTAACCTATATATAAATATTCTGATAGAACGAAAAATTATATCTTTTTTTGCTGATCACTACAATTACAATCCTCAAAGTGAGAATAAAAAATTTCCAAATAATAAAACTAGTTGATTTCAAATGAGTAAACTAGTTTGTTTTTTCAATTTATCAATTATGACTCTAACTAAAATAATTCCTGATATCTTAACTTCTTGAATTGCAATTATTGTAAACTAATAATAAAATTTTATATTTCACAATATACGTGAATGTTCAACACATAAATGAATATTTCTTTCATTAAATGACAAATGAATAACACCTCATATATGATCACTTTAATAATTACGATCCAAAAAATAAGAATCATGAATATAATTGATTTTGATAATCTAATTTTCTGGATTGTAATCGTTTATAACTAATAGCAAAATCTTATATTTGGTAATATTGCGTTAATCTTTAACCTACATATAAATATTCTTATACAACGAAAAATCTTAATACTTTTTGCTGATCATTGCAATACTTACAATCCTAAAAGGTCAAAACATAAAAAATAAAAGTCATAAATATAATTTACTTTGCTAAAGTAATCTTGCATGTTTTAATGTGATCTACTTTGTTTTAACAAGTTATTATTTAAGCTTTTTGAATTGTAATTATTGTTTTTACTTTATTGTTCTTTGTTTACTTCTTGATTTTTTTTCTTTACTTGTGACGGCTGCTGTTTTGCTCGTTGGTTTCCTAATCGGAACCAATTGTTACCGATTTTTGAAAATTCAGCCCTGTCAAAAGACGAGAATTTTTCCGATACTACCCCTGAGAATGAAGTTTTAAAATTTAAAAAAAATATTGATCGAAAAAAAAAAAACGATTTCGGATATTTTCAGTTCCATTTGAATAATATCTCTTACCTTCACAAATTTTAACAACTTCTAGATTAGCAACCTTGTATTTGTTTTTTTTCCTTCCCACGTATTTTCTTGCGCAAATAACGGAGAAAATATCAAGTTCCATGCTCGTTCAGTGTACTCCTTACCATTCGCTCCACCAACTTAACCCACGATTTTCACCTGCGTCCATATTTACAAGTTATTAATTATACATACAATAATAGAAATAAACCTTCCAACTTGAACTTCATTAGATTAAATATTTTTATGAGTCTGTATCCAATAACTCCTCATGATCGTTTCAATCGATTGATCTACTGGCAGCGACAGGAGGTAATTACGTGATAAAGACAATAGATTATAAAGTTAACTTACAAATTCTCGGTGAAAATCCGTATCTTTTTCCAAATAAGTTTCAAACTGGGTTATTTCATCTTTATCGTTCAATGGCAAAGCTTTTTTTACTTTTAATAACGTTTGATTTTCTGAAGCGCCAGAACTAGAACGATTATATGCACTTAATCGCTGGTCTATGTCCTTCAGCTTTATTGAGAATGATCCCAATAGATGTAAACATTGATCTAACTTTCCTGAAATCAGTAGAATTGACAGTAAATTTGAGTCATTAATATACTAATCAAAAAGATAATAGATTTTAAAGCAATAGTATTACTATTTAAAATCCTGAAGCAATCATCTTCATAATTATTATCATTACTTGGAGGTATACTTTCTTTTTTACTAGTATTCACAGTGGTGAGACTACTATTTTCAGGAGTATCATCTCGTGATTCATCAGATTCTTCAAAATTATTGCCATTCATCATGTCACGATTTTTTTCAACTATTTTGTCACGATGATCTTGATCCATTCTAGCATCTTTCGCTGACTTACTGGAGGTCAATTGTGTAGTAGGAGGCTGAGATGAATTCCATTCAGGTAGTGAGTTAGCATTCATAATGTCACGATTTTTTTCAACTGTTTTGCTACGATGATCTTGACCCATTCTAGCATCTTTCGCTGACTTACTGAAGGTCAATTGTGTAGTAGGAGGCTGAGATGATTTCTATTCAGGTAGTGAGTTAGCTGGAAATCAAAATCGAAAGAAATTATTATACGAAATAATTTCTAAAATATACACTTATATAAGTATAAACATTTTTTAACCGGGTTTAATTTT
This sequence comes from Macrophya alboannulata, assembly GCA_949628255.1. Lineage (NCBI taxonomy): Eukaryota > Metazoa > Arthropoda > Insecta > Hymenoptera > Tenthredinidae > Macrophya > Macrophya alboannulata. The sequence continues at coordinate 8,117,222 of OX451213.1, forward strand.
ATTAGTAGCAATATCATCATCGTCACTAGAGCTTTTGGATTCTATTCTTCTCAAGGCAGCAGTAGCAATAGCCGTAGGCCGCTTTTTTCTGTATCCTCTACCCACGGGTGCCTCTGAAGTAGAAGATGAGTACTGGGAATCTTCAGCAGATTTTCGTGCAGAGGTTATCGAATCTAAATTAATCGAAAAAATTGAAATGATTATACAATTACTTATGAAATATGGATGATTATATGTGAAGATTTAATATAACTTAAATATTTACCATGAAAACTTATAATCTCAATGTCGTGGATTGGCCAATCATCACCAGGTGTTGTTCTATTTTTTAATCGAAAATTAAGTTGGCCTTTTGAGGATGGCCATCGGCATTGGGGGAGGTAATTGTCTGATTTCCCATCGACTAGAAGCCAATTAGTCGGGATTTCCGAATAACTATCGTCGTTGGGAAAATAAACAACAGCGTAAAGATTTTCCTTTCCCACTAAAAATTCAGAATAATATTTTATAATAAATGAATTATGTGCAAACTCCTAGGATGATATGAAAATTACACTATAGTTGTTTGTATTTCACATTTAACGATTAAAAAAGTTTCAATTATTAATGAGTGAAGCATGCTTAGTGTGATATTGTAGTTAGGTTATGATTTAATAGTACATTTCAGTACAAGTATGGAAAGGCTTTTTAGGCGGAACGAGAGGTTTTTTTAGGTAACGAGTTCCGTCAAAAAGCCTTTACGTACAAGTTACGATCATTATTTTTCATCCCGAAAGCCGAGAAATCGCAACGAAGTTGCGATTTTGAGGTTAGAGTGATGCAAATTATAATTATTTAAGGCCCATCCCTAGTCGCCCACCTCCTTTTTGCCGAAAAAGGGGCGGGGGAGGCACATCTCGATTATTATCCGGGCCCAGGCGTCGAAGACGCAAAAATAAAATGCAGAGCGGCGATTCTATTTCAATTCCAAACACATACGTCCGAAAATATGTTTGTTTTATGCGAAAATAGAGCTGCAGCACCGCTTTTAGATTTGTCAAATGTCAATTTCCTCGGCGGCCATTATTATGTAGCTGTACGCCGAGTTTAGGGTAAGTGGCGCCACGAATATCAAGGATATCACTCTCTTAGTGTACTATCCTTGCGTTGGAGCAATATATTCGTGGCGCCACTTACCGCCCTGCCCAGCGAAACTCGGCAAACAGCTACATAATAATGGCCGCCGAGGAAATTGACATTTGACAAATCTAAAAGCGGTGCTGCAGCTCTATTTTCGCATAAAACAAACATATTTTCGGACGTATGTGTTTGGAATTGAAATAGAATCGCCGCTCTGCATTTTATTTTTGCGTCTTCGACGCCTGGGCCCGGATAATAATCGAGATGTGCCTCCCCCGCCCCTTTTTCGGCAAAAAGGAGGTGGGCGACTAGGGATGGGCCTTAATGTGTGAAATATAGATTTAGATACTTACTAGTAATTCACAGTAGCGATAATTAACAATTAAGGATAATTTGTCCGTTTACATAATAATTATTAATTAATTAAATCAATATTTTACTGATTTAAATCTATTTTATGAGAACACAACAACAAGTGCAGTACCGACGCGTGGGACTCTCAGCGTGGGTTGATGGTTGGCGTGGGTAACGGAAAATAGTGGAAGGGTAGCGACTAGTGCGCAGTGCGCGTCCCGCGCTTTTCAGACCGCAATTAATTTTTGTTTTTACTGAATTTTCTAAATTTGTAACTGAAAAATAATATAAAAACTATTTATCTCGTCATTATCCTACTAGAAATTAATTAGAATACTCTTATTAGAAGATTAATATTAAATTTCCTATTAATAAATTATTCATTTAAATTACGCGGTCATGAAATGCAAAATAGATGCCGGGTACGTACAAATACATACGTAACTCAAAATGCATACGTAAGACTCAATACCTCATGTGTCAACATTCTATTTTTGTATACCCAATATATTTAACGTGATAAACAGTTGTTATTATAATACGATACTAGTTATTTAAATTTACTTAATGTTATCATTTCAAGATAAAAAAATAAAAATAAAACGAGTGTATTTGTTTGTACAAAAAACATTCCTGGAAATGTAAATATATTCTAACCTCGTTAACCTGTAAGTATTTAATTTTTTATTAAATAATAAATATCAAAAGTTGACTATAATAATTATGATATAAAAAATAACTAAATTATAATAAAAGTAGTATTCAAATCTATTTTGTTTTAGTAGATTTTATGTCAACAAAAAAAAGGAATGTTAGTACAATGCAATGTCAATTTTTCAAAATTTTGACTTGTGTAAATTTTTTAATATTATCAAGTAATATTATTTATTAATTCATTTAAGAAATTTCAACATTTTTCAATCAATTCACAAATTTCAAAATCATTTTTCTTGATTTATATAATTCATCCATAAAGAAGAGCTCAAAATTGTTGATGCTTGTTATATTTTTCATATCATTTATTATAATATATTTTCATCTGCTGCTATTTTTTTATTGTTTTCTGTTGAAATATTCATCAGTTAATATTTATGATATTTTAACAAAGGTTTAAAAAAAAAATGTTTATATAATTTTATTGTTATTTTATTTATTCATTAAAAATATTCCTACTAACTAAAACAGAAATTAATATAACGGAAACTTAATTTTTTTTTATTTCAGATAACAATTTTCAACATACAAGTGAAATGCCGAAACCTATCAGTTATTTAAGTAAACGACGAGTGTTGCAAATGATTAATGAAGAAATAAGAACAGCCAGAGATTCTACACAACCTCTCAATCGGCAACAGAGCTTGACTACCACAGAATAAATTTTTTCATCCTCAAATGTTACAGAAGATGCTCAAGAGATAACTCGAGATTCGTTACATGAAAACCATGATTCTGTAGATTTTGTTGAACCTGAGGAACACTGTGACATTAATGTAGACCATGTTGAGCCTATTGCTATTTTTGATAGAGCCGATAACCAGAATGTATTTCAGTATATTCAATTTCATCGTGAAGATGAGTCTAATATTACAAACAGTTTAACCGAGGACTTACGATTTTGGTTATCCGAAAATTGCATTTCACAGAAAGCCGCCAATAGTTTAATTGCAATATTTCGGAAGCATGGTCATCAAAATGAATTAAAAAAAGATGTAAGAAGTTTAATGAAAACTCCTCGTAATGTTACAGGAAAAATAATTCACGGTAATGGAGGGTCGTACTTTCATTTTGGAATTTCTGATGGATTAATCCGTTCTATTAACAAATATTATAGTGATATCCCCGAAATAATTTGTATTCAACTTAATTGCGACGGAATGTCTTTTTCCAAGTCATCAAACAGTCAATTTTGGCCACTGTTAGTTGCTATAAAAGATTATTTTTATACTGAGCCATTTTTGGTTGGTCTCTTTCATGGATTTTCTAAGCCTAACGATTTCAATATTTTCGTTAATCCATTTGTTGATGAAATGAAAGACATACAAAAAAATGGTCTTAAAGTTAACAATCATACTATTGAAACTCGGCTTGATGCCATTATTTGTGATGCATCAGCTAGAGCATATTTAACTCTCACAAAATCTCACAGCGGATACTTTGGTTGCTCTAAATGCACTCAACAGGGAGATTGGGATAAATATGTTAACTTTCCAGAAATAAATAACCCTCTCCGGACAGATTTATCGTTTAAAAATCAAGAACAAGAAGAGTACCATTTAGGAGAATCTCTGCTTCTAGATCTTGACTTTGAAATGGTTTCACGAATACCACTAGATTACCAGCATTCATTATGCTTGGGAGTAACGAAGAGGTTATTACATCGTTTCGGTTACGGGCCAAAAAACCAGAGATTATCGAATGATAATTTGAAAGCACTCGATATTGGTTTAAAGGCCATAAAAGCTTGCATTCCATCGGAATTTGCGCGACAACCCAGATCCTTAGATAGTGTTGCTAAATGGAAGGCTACTGAGTGTCGGCAATTTTTATTATATTCGGGCCCGATAATACTTAAAAATATTTCAACACCTAGACACTTCAATCATTTCATGGCTTTAAGTGTTGCTGTAAGAATTTTATGTGATCCTGAAAAATATATTGTATATAATGACTATGCTGATCAACTATTAAGATGGTTTGTTGAGGAATATAAAAAATTATATGGATCAAATTCAATCTCATATAATGTTCACAATTTGATTCATATCGCGAAGGATTGTAAGAAGTTTGGACCACTCGATAATTTCAGCACATTTATATTTGAAAACTACATGTTTAATATAAGAAGTAAAGTTAAAAATGCTCCTAAACCATTAGAACAAGTAGCGAATCGTGTACATGAAGAAAATTTATTACCAGTAGTTAAAAATCTTCTTCCGACATACCCTGAAGTTAAAACGTTAGATAATGGTAAAATTGCATCTCTGCAGTTTAATGGTTTTACTCTAAGTGCCAAAAAAAATGAGAATTGCTGCTTATTAAAGGACAAAAATATTTTGGTTATAAAAAATATCGAACTCATAGAAAATAATCAAATACAATTAAAAGGTACACCCAACGAGGTTGATTCTGATCCCTGCGATTTGGACAACTCCCGAAACAGCCAATCAGTGCTCTGGACTACAGCGATTCCTACAAGCCGATTGGCTGTCTCGGAAATCGGCCATTTCGCAGGGATCAGAATCAACCTCGTTGGGTGTACGTGTTTTTCTGAATGTGATTCCCTGTTTTCACTACCATGCGATTCTAAAAATTTTAACATTTATTCCATAAAAAAATCCTCTTCGAATAATTGTATAACTGTTACACCAGAATTTATAAAATCGAAATGTTTATGTTTTTCTAAACCAAATTGTAATGATTTTGTAACTGTGCCTTTATTACAATATAATAATTAACTTAATTTCTTTATACTATTTTCTTTTTATCCAGTATGTAATGCCAGAGTCCTTTCCTTATTTATTTTACGAGGAAAAAATATAATTAACATTTTCCAAAAATTCACGGTAAGTTTTATGACCATTCAAGTACTCCATATAAGTCTGAGCATACAGGGTGATTCAGTTTGACCGGGCCATTTTAGCTGGGTGGACTCCTCGCGAAATTCGAAGACTAAATTTCCTTTACTAAAAATTCGAGGGACTAATAATTTACGAGCTACGGAAGATCTTAGTTGACCAATCACAGAGCCTACAGCTGCTCGAGTTAGTGCCGGGTCAAAAGTATAAAATAAGCAGTGCCCGTAGCGAATTGATTTTCATTAAAATGAAAATAAATTTTTGAAACATTACTAAAATTGTTCGTGCTTCGTGGTTTTCGTCCTCCAGGTCCACTGCTACGCAGTTCTCGTCGTCTAGGTCCACCGCTTTGTAGTTTTGGTCCTCCAGGTCCACCGCTACGTAGTTCTCATCGTCCCGGTCATCCGCTTCGTGATTTTCGTCCTCCAGGTCCACTGCTACGTAGTTTTCGTCGTCCAGGTCCTCCGCTTCGTGATTTTCGTCCTCCAGGTCCTCCGCGTCGTAGTTCTCATCGTCCCGCTTCTCTGCTTCCTGGTTTTCGTCCTCCAGGTCCACCGCTGCGCAGTTCTCGTCGTCCAGGTTTACTGCTCTGTAGTTTTCGTCCTCCTGGTCCACCGCTACGTAGTTCTCATCGTCCACGTAGCGGAGGACCTGGACGACGAAAACTACGTAGAGGTGGACCTGGAGAACGAAAATCACGAAGCGAACGACCGGGACGACTAAAACTACGTAGCGGTGGACTTGGAGGACGAAAACTACAAAGCAGTACACCTGGACGACGAGAACTCGGCAGCGGTGGACCTGGAGGACGAGAACCAGGAACCGGAGAACCAGGAACCGGAGAACCTGGAGGACGGAAATCACGAAGCCGAGGACCTGGAGGACGAAGATCACGAAGCGGAGGACCTGGACGACGAAAACTACGTAGCAGTGGACCTGGAGGACGAAAATCACGAAGCGGACGACCGGGACGATGAGAACTATGTAGCGGTGGACCTGGAGGACCAGAACTACAAAGCGGTGGACCTGGAGGACCAAAACTACAAAGCGGTGGACCTGGACGACGAGAACTGCGTAGCAGTGGACCTGGAGGACGAAAACCACGAAGCACGAACAATTTTAGTAATGTTTCAAAAATTTATTTTCATTTTAATGAAATTCGATTTGCTACGGGCACTGCTTATTTTATACTTTTGACCCGGCACTAACTCGAGCAGCTGTAGGCTCTGTGATTGGTCATTAAGATCTTCCGTAGCTCGTAAATTATTAGTCCCTCGAATTTGTAGTAAAGGAAATTCAGTTTTAGAATTTCGCGAGGACTCCACCCAGCTAAAATGGCCCGGTCAAACTGAATCACCCTGTATATTTCAATAATTTGCATACAAAACCTTCATTTTTCTAGCACCTATATGATCCATATCCAAAAACTTTTGTTTTCATGTATAAATCACGATTTATACTCCAATATTGTATCAACTGTACGTAAACAAATGACTTATAACTGATGTGACGATATGATGTTCTTGTTACATCAGTTTTATGTAAAAGTGGGGACTTTTGTCTTACATACGAATATGATGGCATTATTATATCATTTTTACGTCAGGAACCTGACCTGTACCTTATGTAATCATATGACTTACTAATTACATAAATGATACATAAAATTATGACTCCAATATGACGTCATAGCATGATGAAAATATGATATAATATGTACGTAACAGTCAAGTCATACGAATGACATCACATCAAAGTCAAGTTTGATGTCAATATGAGGTCATAGTGATGTCATACAACATGACGTCAAATGAAAGTCATCAAACATAGTCACTATTATGTCATACCGACGTAAAAATTTTTGGACCTCTGTGTGACCTATATATGACGTCATTTTAAAGTCATGTATTCACTGGGATGAAAATGCAGGAAATTATGTTGCTGTTAATAAATTTATAAGTTCACTCAATACCCAGAACTAACAAAGTTGGGCAATCTTTCTGAATTACTCATCTGTATTTTTATAAAAAATGAGGTGCTTTAAATGTAGTCGATCATTTGAAACAGTGAATCATTTATTTTTACACTTTAAACACAGCCACAACCTAAGTTCAAATGATTATTACAAATGTGTTATTGATAGCTGTAATAGAATATATAGTAATTTGAATTCGTTGAAGAAACACATCAATAGCAATCACGTTCAACAAAGAGAGGTATGCTGTGACAATGCAATTCCAACCCCTATCAAATAAAAGGCATTGCAAAGCAAACAAGAAAATTCTTTCACAATAAACTCAAATACTGCTGCAACTTCGTTTAACAATGCCCAAACCGATAATTTCGATAAAAAGAACTTAGAGCTAGAGACTGCGTGGTTGATGTCCACACTGTATAATAATTTCCTCATCCCTAGAAATGTTGTAAACTTAGTAATGGATACCATGTCAAAATTTTTGCAAAATAGTTTTGTCCCTGTTCTCAAACAAGAACTGCATAGACAATTGACATTCCAGCCGGTAGATAATGCCAACAATACTCTACAACAAATGGACACAATATTAGATAATGCAAGTAATCTTTTTAAAAAGTTAGATTCCGAATACAAAAGATTCAAATATTTGACGAAACATTACTCATTTAAACCTCCCACTAGCTACATTATTGGATATGCTCCAATTGAAAGAAAAGTAAATGGACAAACACACATGGACGACACTAGTCGGAGCCTACAGAAGTTGTGGGGAAGTTCATTGCTTTCAGAGACACATTGAAATCTCTTTTTGAAATTCCCGGTTTTCTTGACCACATAAAAGAATATGTTCAATCTTTGACCAGTGATTCTGCAATTCTTAGTAACTTCATACAGGGCGAGCTTTGGAAATCGAGGGTGCAACATCATGGTGCCAAGACTGTATTTCCTTTATTTATTTATTTCGATGACTGCGGAACTGGAAATCCATTAGGCTCACACGCAGGTGCCAATAAATTAGGAGCTGTTTATGTCACCATACCATGCATGCCACCACAATATGTTTCAAATCTGAATCATATTTTTATGACTTTGCTGTTTCATTCTGATGATAGAAAAATGTTTGGGAATGCTGCTGTTTTCAATATACTCATAAACGAGTTGAATTATTTACAGGAAAGTGGTATAGTCATTAATAATGGGGGCTCCAATGTAACAATCTACTTTGAATGTGCCTCAATGATAGGCGATAATTTGGGCTTGAATAGTGTACTAGGGCTTGTTGAAAGCTTTCCCGCATCATATCACTGTAGCATTCGTAAATCACCGAAGGAACTCTCGAGAACCTTACTTGTTGAAAACGAAAGTCTCCTCGGAATTGCAACCAATTATGATAGTGACGTAAAACTGAACGATATCAGCCAAACAGGCATTAAAGAAACTTGCATATGGCATAATGTAAAAGATCTTCATGTGTCCCGTATTGCTTCCGTCGATATAACACATGACATCTTTGGAAGCATTTGTAATTACGTCTTAACGCCAGTACTTCATCATTTTATACCGTGAGGATCTCTTGAAACTATACGGCCGAGAAGCATGGGCGCAGAATAATACGTGAATAATACGAATTTTATGGGGACAGCCAACTCGTCACACTAAAAAATCCCTAGGGTATTCGGGTGGCTAGACCAGCAGTGACTCTAGGGAGATTTTCGGCGAGTTGGCTAGCCCCATAAAATTTGTATTATTCTGCGCCCATGCTTTTCAGCCGTATAGTTTCAAGAGATCCTCACTGTAGCAGAGTGAGGTTTATTATATAGGAATACATAGAGTGCTTACACTTCGAGACATAGCTCGACACTGAGAGTGGTTACTAAGCAGATTCACACACATATAGACAGCACCCATACGCTTCACGCATCACACACACATACACAGACAACCAGCTAGTACATGTCAACATTATACAGCAACACACTCCCTTAATGTAGACATGTTTAAATTTTTACATTATATACTTAATATTGTTTTCATTATATTTGTATTCATACATTTTGTCTCGATTCTTTCATTCCCCTCTTTTTACTCGTCAATCACAAAAACAATTTATATTTCTTAACATACGTTTTACATATTCCTTTTGAACATTCTTTTGATTACATACATGATTATTCAATACATTTATACAAAAGGTTTTTTTTGGTACTTTATAAAGAGCCAAGATCACAAAGACACTATCGCGACTGAAATTGGCTTTTTTACGCCACACATATACAGGAAAGCTATATCACTATAGCTTCACAGGCTCTCATTTGTACATGATTCTAGCTAAACCTTGATGCACATACTTTTATTATTTTTTATTATATTTGAATATAAAAAACTGTTACAAAGGAATAACCTAGTTCACTTTTATTCATTTATTCACAGGTTTAAATTCACATTCAGCACTTTTTTAAAAATTCATCCGATAATCCTATGTTTTCTGTAAATTGTTGTATCTTGCTTGGTCCTACAGGTTTAGTTAGCATATCTGCTATCATTTCTTCGGTTGATACTGGTTTCAATTTTATTTCTTGTTTATCAATTTTTTCTTTGATGGAGTAATATCTGACGTTGACATGTTTCAAGTTGTGACTGAATTTTGCATTATTACCAAATTCAATTGCACTTCTGTTATCGCACATAATAATTGTTGGTTTTCGACTTCCAAGTTTGAGTTCCTTGGTGATCTTTCTGAGCCATAAAGCCTCATCTACGGCATCTGACAAAGATTGAAGTTCTGCCTCAGTACTGGATTTGGCTATGGTTAATTGTTTTTTTTGAACGCCAAGTTATTGCACTTCCCTGCATCAGGAAGACATATCCGGTGATTGACTTAAAGTCTGTCTTATCTGAGGCATAGCTAGCATCACAATAGCCAAATACTTTAGGACAGCTGTTTTTTGAAAAGGTTAGACCGAGTTGAGATGTTGATTTAAGGTAACGAAAGAGGTTCTTTACTGCTTCTCAGTGGGATTGATTGTAGCAAGTGTTGAATCTGCTCAGCAGGCTAACAGCATAGGCTATGTCAGGTCTAGTAGATTGCAGGAGATACATCAACGAGCCAATAGCATTCTGATATGGTATCTTCTTTAGCTTGTCAATCTGTTCGATAGTTTTTTTCTGTCAGATCAGGTTTAAGATCTAATCCTGGATCAATAGGCTTTGTACTACCTCAGCAATTTTCCAGGTTATACTCCTTCAGCATCTTTTGAACGTAGTCGTCTTGATGAAGGGTGATGGTTCCGTTTTGTTCATCTCGAACAACATTAATTCCCAGCAATTTTCTTACTGGTGCAAGATCTTTGATATCTATAGCATTTTTTAATCTTGATTTAAACCAATCGATGACTTTATCATGGTTGTAGAATGCAACCATATCATCGACAAACACTATAACCGTCAATTGATATCCTTTTTGTAGCTTAGCGTAATAAAGACATGGATCATTTTTTGATTTAGATAAACCCATAGATGTGAAGATTGACTCGAGTTTAATATACCACGATCTACTGTCCTGTTTAAGACCATATATAGCTTTATTAAGTTTGCATACCTTGTTTTCATTTCCTGGACTGATATAGCCAATTGGTTGAGCTAAATATATATCTTCTTTAATATCACTATGCAAAAAGGCTGTGACGACGTCCAAATGTCTTATTTTGAGATCGCGTTGAGTAGCATATGCAAAGAGCATTCTTATTGTAGAGTATCGAACGACTGGAGAAAAAATGTCTTGATAATCTAGGCCTTCAACTTGTTTGAAACCTCGAGCTACCAATCTAGCTTCAAATTTGACGTCATCATCGGGTTGTTTTAGTTTATAGATCCATTTTGTACCAATAACATTCGCTTCAGCAGGACGATCCACGAGTTCCCATGTATTATGAGCTAATATTGAGTTATATTCGAGGTCCATGGCTTCCTACCAATCTTGAACATTGGCACTGGATATTGCTTCTTTATAGGTTGTTGGTTCGGTCAAACGCGGAAGAAGTGACGTCATATTACACTAGTAATTCTTAAGTCTAGAAGGTGTTTTTTTTGTCCTCACTGACTTTCTAATTGTTCCGGTTGACTGTTCCGATGTACTGGTTGTAGTTTCAGTTTGGTTTTGGGAAGAATCTTGAAAATCCATCTCAACAGAGGAATTAGCTTTTGGCACTTCCCTAAATAATGCTTCCTTTGAAGTAGTTTCATCGGTAGGTGTTGAATTGGCATCAGTAGATGAGCAAGGCGGGTTCTGGACCAACGCGTGCTAGTGCACACCGACACGCACCCCCACATGCAAACCCAGCCGTGTCCGTGTGAGGTAGGTGGAGGGGGTACCCACACAGACTGCCGTGTCCGTGTGAGGCCGATGGAGGGGGTAAGATAATTGGTCCAGAACCCGTTAGACGGTCCACCCCCTAACGGTAAAGCGCGTCTCCCGCCTTTGACTGGTTCTAATCAAGGTCACCCGTTACCCGACCCACCCCCTAACGGTGCCCCGGTGCCACCCCCTGATCGACCCCCCTAACGGTAACCGTCAGACCCCCGCCCCGACGTGACGGTCGCGGTCCCCCCTCTGACCGCTGCGATCCCCCGTCTGAACGCTGTGATCTACAATTATAGGAAGAATATGCAGATTCTTACCTGTCAACCAATCCCTTTTTGATCGTGTGAAAAAAGTCTCCAAAGAACTACACCAACACTAAAAGTGTCTCAAACATTAAAACTAATCACTTAAAAAGTGTCACCTAAAACTATAAAAATTGTCGCTAAACTATATCCTCATAAAATTACACCCACTGGTCACTCTCCGAACCGTATACCTCGTCCTCTACACCCAGCATGTTCACAAAGTTTACAAATCCCTCCACACCCCACGCTGCGTCTTCTGCGTCGTTGACCACGACGGCTGCAACCGCCGCATTGTACGCCCCCGGTCGTGCGGCAGCGTACGCATTGTCGTGTAAAACGTTCAATTGGTCCGGGGTTGCAGCCCTCTGACGCTCAGGCAGCCCACCCTCTGTTACCTCACCCCCGTACCCCCCACACACCTCATCGGAGTTGTGAAATTGTCAATGGAAATTATTTCCATTAACTCATTGAATTCAATTTTTTAATGCAAATATTTTGCATTGAAAAATAAAATTTAATGGTTAATGAAAATATTTTGCATTAAAAAATCAAATTTAATGGTTAATGAAAATAGTTTGCATTAAAAAATTAAATTTAATGGTTAATGAAAATATTTTGCATTAAAAAATTAAATGTAATGGTTAATGAAATTTTTTTGCATTAAATAATTAAATTTAATGGTTGATGAAAAAATTTTCCATTAAAAAATGTAATTTAATGGGTAATGTAAATGAGTTATTTCACGCCGTTTCGAACGGTCGAAAAGTTGACCGATCCCAAAAAAATCATAATTTTGTCTTATCACACAAATATATCGAAAGAATTTCGCGTTACTAATGCCATAAGGTCGTCAGCGACACTATACGACCTTCTGGTTCTACACTCAACCGAACAATTAAGGGATCACTTTCCAAACCTCAGAAAATCGACCAATTTCAAAGTCTCGTAACTTCGTCGAAAATAAACGTACAGATATGATTTTACTAGCGATGGAAAGGTCAAGGTCTCTAATTTTCAAATCTTTCTGCAGATTGGAATTCACTTGCGATTTCGCTAAGATACGAGGTTTTGAAGCGAGGTGTGTGTGATCACAAAATTTTTGTCAAGTTTGTCACGCTGTACCTCAAGAAAAAAAATTCGCAGAAGAAATCGGTTTACGCTATTGGAAAGTCTAAAGCTTCTTCTTCAAAATGCCGTTCTTGAAATTACTGTTCGATTTTTTTTCGTCGAATTGTGCTCCTTTGAAGTCAAAGCTGCACTTTTGACTTTGAAGACGCATAACAATTGAAAAAATTATCGTATCATATTCGTTCGAAAAGCATTCTCAAGCTTGAAATCCCCCTTTTTCGACGCTTTTTGCAAATTTGAGTTTCATCCATTTTTTGCAAAACTGCACATTTTTGAAGTGAACGCGGCACAAGCCGAATTCCCATTGACTCACCCGGCCTGCGAAACGTGAAAAAAAAATTCATCGACTAATCGCAATATTGTTTCTCGTTATTTTTCATCGAGTTTTTCAGATTTCAAGACCGAAAAAAAAATTTTTCTCAAAATCAAACTCTTTACTCGGTAATTCCATGAAAAGCAAACGATTCATCGTAGGTACCACCGGCATTAGCGTTATCGGAAGCGTACCACGAGGAGGTTGCACGGTCGGATTTACACCTCAGTGTACGTGTGTGTCGCGTGAATGTGTGTGTGAGGTAAGGACCCCCTACAGTGTGTTAGTATTGTGTTGTCGATCTGACCGACAGCATTTTCGTACAGCTCAAACTCGATACTTGTACATGCGGAACATTCAGAAAAAGTACCCTATATTTGACTGCGAAAAAAAATAATAATAATCAAATGTGCCACTGGAAGGTCCAGAGGACTTAAAATTCGCTAAACAAGCTTTTTTCCCACAACAGCGAGGACAACAGGTCCCACAATTTTTCGCGGCACGAATTTCCACTCTATTGCAAGAAAATGATTCTCAACAGCATGCTGCAAATCAAATCTGAATGAATCAATATGAACAGGCTTGAACGTAGAATCGGTCTTGGAAGACTGTGAAAATGAATGGACAAAGAAGTCAGGATTTTCATCATGTTATCACAGCAAAAAGCGACGTGAAGTTAATTCGCAACGCTGAAAAAACTTGAAGAATCATTGCAAGATATTGGGGGCCAATATTCAAATGAACTAAGTTAGTCCTTGAAAAAATCTTCGCCTTGATAACGCTAATGCCGGTGGTACGATGAATCGTTTGCTTTTCATGGAATTACCGAGTAAAGAGTTTGATTTTGAGAAAAAATTTTTTTTCGGTCTTGAAATCTGAAAAACTCGATGAAAAATAACGAGAAACAATATTGCGATTAGTCGATGAATTTTTTTTTCACGTTTCGCAGGCCGGGTGAGTCAATGGGAATTCGGCTTGTGCCGCGTTCACTTCAAAAATGTGCAGTTTTGCAAAAAATGGATGAAACTCAAATTTGCAAAAAGCGTCGAAAAAGGGGGATTTCAAGCTTGAGAATGCTTTTCGAACGAATATGATACGATAATTTTTTCAATTGTTATGCGTCTTCAAAGTCAAAAGTGCAGCTTTGACTTCAAAGGAGCACAATTCGACGAAAAAAAATCAAACAGTAATTTCAAGAACGGCATTTTGAAGAAGAAGCTTTAGACTTTCCAATAGCGTAAACCGATTTCTTCTGCGAATTTTTTTTCTTGAGGTACAGCGTGACAAACTTGACAAAAATTTTGTGATCACACACACCTCGCTTCAAAACCTCGTATCTTAGCGAAATCGCAAGTAAATTTCAATCTGCAAAAAGATTTGAAAATTAGAGACCTCGACCTTTCCATCGCTACCTAAATCATGACTGTTCGTTTATTTTCAACGAAGTTACGAGACTTTGAAATTCCTCGATTTTTTGAGGTTCGGAAAGTGATCCCTTAATTGTTCGGTTGAGTGTATTAAGACCAAAAGGTCGTATATTTTTTTTCCTCGGATTCGTCATGAAATCAATGAAAACACATAGATCTATTGAAATTCCCGAAAAAAAAATTTTGGCGGATACGATTCTTGGGCTTTAGTTTTACGAAAAAATCACGAAAACTAAAGCCAGAAGGTCGTATCCGCCATTTTTTTTTTCCTCGGATTCGCCATAAAATCGATGAAAACACATAGATCTATTGAAATTCCCGAAAAACAAATTTTTTGGCGGATACGACCCTCTGACTTTAGTTTTACGTAAAAAACACGAAAACTAAAGTCAGAAGGTCGTATCCACCATTTTTATTTTTTTTCTCTTGTAATCGTCTTGAAATTGATGGAAACGCGTATTTCCATTAAAATTCACGAAAATTTTTTTTTTGGGCGGATATATCCGCCGGATATCCGTAAAAAAAAAAAAAAAAATTTCGTGAATTTTAATGGAAATACGCGTTTCCATCAATTTCAAGACGATTGCAAGAAAAAAAATGGCGGATACGACCTTCTGACTTTCATTTTCTCGATTTTTCCCTGAAAATAAAGCCAGAGGGTCGTATGTGTTCGGCACATACGTCCTTCTGCTTTTAATTTTCCAATTTTCCAATTTTCCAATTTCAATTGATTCACACGTAATTTTTGATTATAAAGCGAATTCAGAAAATGAAAAAATTATACGACCTAGCTTCTGGCACTAAAATAGCATTTTTGGCGTTGACGACCTTATGGCATTAGTAACGCGATTTATGTGAATTTTTTCAGAATTTTTGGATCACATTTTTTGAGTTTTTCCAAATTCTAATTTCTTTTTACGAACCTCCGTGTGTCAAAGGTATAGGATCGTACAAGAAAATTTATTAGACAAAAAAGTTGCAGATTTGAATCAACTTTCTGAAAAAAATTTACTGGGAATTTGTCGAATCCCAAAGATACCATTTTTGATCAAAAATACACAAAAATACTTTGTTTCAACCAATATGTCAGTTTTGATTTGCTTCAAAGATTTACATAAAATACTTTCAAATGTTTACAGCAACTATATACCGGGTCTATTCGTGGGTGAGACCCATAGGGCGCCCTATTATATGCAATTCATAGTACAAGTACGCTCTGTGCCATGAAAAACAAAGAAAATTGTGACGTTTAACTCTCAATTGTCGTTGTTTTTTCGGTAACAGAGCTTACTTGTACTATGAATTGCATATAATAGGGCGCCCTATGGGTCTCACCCACGAATAGACCCGGTATATTTTTTAAGATGATTGGCTCAATCGTTTGGAAGCTATGCTTTATTAATTTTTTTTTTCTCGAAAAGTATAAGGAATCAAAGAATTAATAAAAGCATAGCTTCCAAACGATTGAGCCAACCATCCTAAAAAAAATGTATGGTTGCTGTCAACATTTGAGAGTATCTTCTGTAAATTTTTGAAGCAAATCAAAAGTGACATATTGGTTGAAAAAAAGTATTTTTGTGTATTTTTGATCAAAATTGGTATTTTTGATATCGACAACTTCCCAAAAAATTTTTTCCAGAAAGTTGATTCAAAACTGCAACTTTTTTGTCCTATAAATTTTCTTGTTTGATCTTATACTTCTGACATACGGAGGTTCGTAGAAAGAAATTGGAATTTGGAAAAACTCAAAAAATTCACATAAATTTTTTCGATATAGTTGTGTGATAAGACAAAATTATGATTTTTATGGGATCGGTCAACTTTTCGACCGTTCGAAACGGCGTGGAATACCTCAAATATTCTCCATTAGCAAATTAAAATTAATGGTTGATAAAAATATTTTTCAATAAAACATTAAATTTAATGATTAATGGAAATATTTTTCATTGAAACATTAAATTTAATGATTAATGGAAATATTCTCCATTAAAAAATTAAATTCAATGGTTAATGAAAATGCCAATGCATTAAGAAATTTAATGCATGATTCACAACTCTGCACCTCATGCTCCGATTCGGAATCTGAGTCTTCCACCGGACTCAGATCCGAATCCCTGTCCTCCTCCAACCCCACCCCGAAATCGCGCTCGGCATCAGCCCACCTGCCGAACGCGTCGTCCGGCCGGGCTTCGCGGTTTTCACCCGATTCGACACCAAACCCCCACAAATCTCTTTCATCCGCGTGGACAATCACATCCTCCAAAAAATATCGCACCTCGCTCATTGTAACAATCGTTGCTGACTACTCAAAATCTGACTGAAGAATGAGATCAGTAATGAGTCTCTTCGTTAGTGTGCAGACTTCTAACAGTCACACATATGAATCAAACTCAAGTACATACTTACCCTCGAAGTATGCATCACCTAAACACTCAGCGTGAGAAACGACGTTTAAGGTTTGCGTATTAGGTGTCAAGGAGAGCCTAAATAAGTCAGCGAGCTAGGGATAGCTTACAGTTAGATAAATTTGAAAGCAAAATAATTATTGGAACCAGCATTGCTCAAGCTATACAACGTATAAACAGAGCGATAACGCGTGATGGGTATACAAGTAGGGTACGATTCAGCGAATCGCAGCAATTTTGATAGACGCAAACCTATTTAACTACTAGGAGAAGAGGAAAGGAGAGTGAAAAAATAAAACAGACGAATTACTTTGATTAATTTTTATTTCTCTGAATTCGTTGTTACAGAAATTGGTTCATTTTGACATTTTGAACAGTTTTTAATCATGGGGGTAGGTCCGTTGAATTCGTCACCGTAATGTATTCGGCATTTTCGACACTCTGCGATGTCTGCATCCTTCTTCATGGCCTCCGATAACTTGTCCCACACCTCATCCATGATGTCCCTACCGTAGATGAGGATAAAATCTTCGGGCAAATAGGCGATGTCCTTCGCCTTCGTTCGTTTCAGGCTCCCCACTTGAAGGTATGTGTACATTGATTTGTAACGGGATCCAGAACACTCCGTCAAGTACCAAGTCTTCAAGCGTTGTACGTTTTCGAAGGCACACTGATACCTAGGAATGTTCCCGTGATGATCCCCGTGCCAATGAACCACATCGATGTATTGCAGCTTGTGAAGATTCGGACACCTCAATTCCCCCAATTCGATCACCGGTTTTGAGTCATCGTTGATAATTTTTTCGATCCACTTTTTCTTCTCCTCTCGTTTTACATAAATGTAATTTGCGTGCTCGACAACTTTTTTCACCACTTTCTGCACGTCGTCGTATGGTATGTCACCACCGTTCCAGGGTATTCCGTGATAATTTCGGATCAACCAGGTGTTGGTAGCTTTACATTTGGCCGGTAAGGTTTCCCAAGCACACGGTGGTTTAAAGAGAAGGCGGGTCAGACATGGCTTGCCTGCTTCGTCTGCTTGGACGCTAATTACAGCGAGCTCCTTTAGTATGAATTCGTTGTCAAATCGTTGAAAACCTTGCACGTCCAGTATCATATCCATTGTGTGACGACGTGGATTTCGGGAACGTTGGAAGTTGACTAATTTTCAGCAGTCTTCTGACTCACTTTTATATCATACGTCCCCCTCTCAAATTAGACTACCATTATAAAATTGATGGGGAAAATAACGGTTTACAAAAAAAAAAAAAAGAAAAATCTTTTACATTTTTTTTCAAATCAAAGGGAAATCTAGAAAGTACAGCTTGTGAACATAACGGTAACGGTAGGTTTCGGACTAATTTCGTAACCCCACCGCTTATAGGGTTGTATTCAACTACGCGATCGTGTAAAATCAAACAGTAGGCCGATGTTTCGGCAGAAAAGTGATTCTTTGCTTCAAATTCAAGACGAACGTCGACCGGTCCGAACTTGAGCGACCGGTTTTGTTTTGAACAGTCAATGACGAATAGGGGTGCATACTGTAGAAATTCGATCTTCTTTAGCAACGGTTCAGGTTCCTTGCCGTAATAGGAGGTTTGAAAGTTTGCAAACATCTCGTACAACAGACCGTATTGATTATGACTCATATCAAGATTCAGGTTCCCGTAGGGATAACATTGAGAATTCAGGAATAGTTTGACATCGGTGATATTGCAGTGATCGAAATGGCTAGCGTTCTTGTTCAGCTTATTCTTCCGACTTGTCTGGAAACCCAGTATAACGTAGCGAGGTTTCTCCAGCTGAGTCGATGTCTTAACAGTCCAAACGTGCTTTGAGGTGATAGGCAGTAACAGGATACTCGTACAATTCCCAATTGCGAAAACTCATTGAGATCGGTGCGTCTTTCTCAATGAAATTCAACAGTTGTATTTTTCGCTGATCCGAGAGCTTGACATAGGGTAACAACCATTCTACTTTATCGATCAGGATTTTAAATTCCTTGTCTTGAGTTTGTAGAACCGCGTTCGCATCGGTCTTTGAACGGGTTAGGATCAATTCGTGTTTGGCGTTGACGATTATCTTTCGGTAGTCTTCGGCGAACCCTAGCATCATCTTCAACGGTATGCAAACTTCAAAGTAACCATCGGCATCCACATGGTTTGCATTGATATTGAGCCAACCGGCATTCTCCATCATCCAATTCTGTCCGGGTCGCAGGGAAGGATAACCTTTCATAAGACTGGTGAGACCAACGTTCTTGCTCCTATCGATCTCAATAGCGTTCATCTCGTAGCGCATTTCTTCAAACAGATGACAAACTCCGTTGTTGACCAGTGTTGTGTTAGTCGATGGAGTCCCATCAGCTGCCTTCACTATCTTTCCGTACACATGCAACGAACTCTTGCACGGTAACACGCACAGGTCTTGGTGTTGAACAGCAATATGAATCTCGTCACTGTTATTGAAACTCGATGAGGCATAAGGTTTGTGTGCGTGAACCTCGTAGTGTGCGATAGACTCGTCAAAGGCGACGGGTGTTTGAATGTCTAAGATTTCCTCCTCCATGGTCTGTAGCAGATGACGCAAGAACAAACGAATCGTAGTCTTACTTTGCGGAAATTCCTCTTCCAAAAGGTGTAACCTTGAGGGGTACAGTACGTTTCGGCGCGGCCGTTTCGGCGCGACCGATTCGGCGTGACCGTTTTGGCGCGAGTCGTTTCGGCGCCGGGACGTTTCGGCGCGAGTCCTTTCGGCGCCGCGACGTTTCGGCGCGAGTCCTTTCGGCGCCGCGACGTTTCGGCGCCGGCCGTTTCGGCGCGGGTCGTTTCGGCGCGAGCCGTTTCGGCGCGATGGCGACTATGAATTAATTTAGGATGTTTTATTCCAACCCATTCTAACCCTTCGAGAGCCACGGCCACCTTCTAAGTTGTAGCACGTTCGTGTGTGTGTGTAGATCAGTGGGGTAGCCTAACCCATTCTAACCCTTCGAGAACCACAGCCACCTTCTAAGTTGTAGGACGTTTGTGTGTGTGTGTAGATCAGTGGGGTAGCTTAACCCATTCTAACCCTTCGAGAATCACAGCCACCTTCTAAGTTGTAGCACGTTTGTGTGTGTGTGTAGATCAGTGGGGTAGCCTAACCCATTCTAACCCTTCGAGAACCACAGCCACCTTCTAAGTTGTAGCATGTGTGTGTGTGTGTGGATCAATGGGGAAGTGCCAAAGTCACTTTCTGGATTGTTATCACGTTTATTTTTCATATTTTTTTATGTTTATACCGGTCAGACAAGCTTCTGTGATTTTCGTTTTTATTCATTCAGAACAATAATTGTTATCGCGCCAAAGCGTCCCCGTGCCGAAAGGGATGCGTTCAAACGGCCAGCTATCGAAGGGGTTGCGCCAAAACGTCTCGCGCAGAAACGGCCCGCGCCAAAACAGCTCACGCCAAAACGACTCACGCCGAAACGTCCCGGCGCCGAAAGGACTCGCGCCGAAAGGACTCCCGCCGAAACGGTCGCGCCCAATCGGTCGCGCCGAATCGTCCTGCTCCGAACCTTGAGACCCAAGCTTTTCTGAAGCAGCACGTTCTGAGGTGTCAGCTCTTTGAGAACCGGTCGACGACTGACGTGTTCGGGGCATTTTACCTTACTAATATAACTACTTCTATTATAAACTATCCCCATTATTGAGTCTTGATATGCAACCTCACAGTTATAACCTCTCCACGGAAATTGACCAAATCGCCGTCTTGATCGACAATACGGAGTTGGATATGATCTATGGTCCTTACGGTGACTGGCAGGTAAATGACGTGAGACGGTACTTCAACGATCTTATATCCAGGCGGAACGACGGGAAAAAACTCATGAATGGTGTGTACCTTACGTTCATTGACGTAGGCACCCGTTGTAATGTTACACTCGACTCGCAGTGCGTTTACTTTAAGAATAGTCACCGGCAGATCAGACTCGTGAACTTCTTCGGCTTGCAGAACTCGTGGCGTGAAACCCAATAGACTACCTATAGAATCGCCTATTTGGAAATTTACAGGGTGACTACATTCAATTTCGCTACACAATGTATTATTATTCGGTTTGATATTGATGGTGATACTCTTACTTGATAATACACCCTGTACATAGTTCTCAATATGCTCTATTTCATAGCTACCGGTAGGTATAGTTACTATTTCTACGCCCACGTAAATCTTGTTGTGACCAACGTCTACGTTAGGAATCGAATTAAAAGTCAGTAATTCAACGAGACCTAGGGAGTAATTCTTGAGAGGGGAGAGTTCAATAGGGGGGAAGTATTCAGTCTCAAGGACCGAGGAGTTCCCCGATACCGTCAGTGTGAATGACTCGTTCATGACTACTGCGAAAGTCAGACTGATTCCGGGGAATTACGCTGTATGTTTATATAGAAACTCGAGACACAAGTGACCGCAGTTCAACGTACCGTAGTCTTGATATCTCTCATGGTTGTATTTGACGCTACCAACACCGAGGTATCCGACGAGATCCGACGGCGGACGAATATTACCGAAACTGTCAAAGTAAACGACTTCGTTGCCGTTCTTGCGGTACGCGACCCAATGTGTACCGGGACCGTCTTTATCATCCAGATTGACGATCGCTGATTCACGCTTACGCGGTCCGTCCTTGGGCAATTGTTACGCATAAAGACGCCGCGGAAATGCGGAATGTTCAGGGCCGTCGCGTACTTGAGCAGGTCCGCGTTAGTTAGCGCCCGTCGCGGTAGCGTCACTTTTAGTTTTTTGACTGTTCTTTCAGGTGGATTCCAAAACCCCTCCTATACGGTTTTGGGTGAAGCCCCTTGCCTAGAGCGAGAGCTTCCCTGGTCTTGTTGTGTCGTTGACTCTCTTCCAGTTGTCTCTTGGCGGAGCTTGCGTCATTCACCGCTTTTGCAATACCTGCTGCACCACCAGCTAACGCGCCCGTAGCACTTAGTCCGGCAAAAAGGGGTACGAGGAATGGTAAAAAGCCGCCGACTTTAGATGGGACAGGTAGAATCCGTGGAGAACGCACGTTGCATCTACCGCCAGCCTTTCCAACGGCGCCTCGCGCACCCTTCAATGCAGACTTGATGGCTACTTTCGCAGTTTTGCCTGGAACCATGGACCGTTTGGCGGCATCGATGATCTTCCTCAATACCACCGGCTTCCGGATTCCCATGCCAAGCTTTGTTTTCGCCTTCATCGTGTTTGCCACTGCCCAGGCGGCTGCTTTCTCACCGATATTTGCGTCCCTGGCAAGAACCCGTTTCCAGGCTCTTTCAGCTAAAATCTTATCTGCCGCACTTCTAGCTTCGAGATTCTCTCGATTGTTTGAGTAGGCGATATCGTGTTCCTTGCAGGCGGCGTCGAGAGGATTTATTCCTGGATCACCCCGTGCGAGTCTTTTCGCTAGTTTGGTACCGGGTCCGCAGTATTGATAACCGGGTATATGCAGCTCTACCGGGAGACTGTTGATGATTCTGTTGACCAAACCCCTCCCACGACGCTTACGGGTGGTTGTCTTGGCTTTGTGTACGATCATATTGACGATCTGTACGCAAATGAGGAATCATCTTTATAAACGCGATATTTATAGTGTTCGGCTTCAGTCAGAGTCGAGATGAGGTTCGAGAAACAGTCCGTCAAACTACCTGTCATGAATTTCGACAAACTCGTGCAACAAGATGTCGAAATTGAAATACGACACGGTGATTTGCTGCCAAACAGCGTTCGCGCAGTATTTTGCGGACCGTCCAACTGCGGCAAGACTAATGCACTGCTAACCCTAGTAACACACCCTAACTGACTGCGATTCGAAAATATCTATATCTACTCGAAATCGTTGAATCAACCCAAGTACAAGTTCCTGCAGCAGTTAATCGAGGGTGTAGATGGCGTCGAGTACTTTCCGTTTGACGAGCATGAACAAGTAGTTGTACCGAACGACGCTCTACCTAATTCGATCATCGTCTTTGATGACGTGGCATGCGAGAAGCAGGGCAATATCAGAGCCTTTTTCTGTATGGGGAGACACAGGGATGTGGATTGTTTCTATCTTTGTCAGACCTATGCACGCATCCCCAAGCATCTAGTGCGTGACAATACCAATCTTTTAGTTCTGTTCAAGCAAGACGAGTGGAATTTGAGACACGTATACGATGATCATGTAAACACTGACATGACTTACGCACAGTTCAAAGACTTGTGCTCAGCGTGTTGGAACAACGACAAATATGGATTCATCGTAATAGACAAGGACAGTGAGATGAATGAGGGCAGATATAGGAGAGGGTTTGACTGTTTTATGAGCATAAATGCAGAACATTCGGGGGAGTAGAATCAGTAGCACTTTAGATACAGCTCAGTCAACATGCAGGACACGAAAATTCACGAACAAAAAGAAGTGCTTCGTCATATCGCCAAAGCCAGCGCGGCGATTCGACGTAAACACAGAATGATAAAGTCGGGTAAAGAGATCGCCGAACAGAAGATGAGCGATGTTCTCAAACCGGTAGTAACTCCATTGAAAGAGCTGGTGAAGGTTTCTCAAACGACTGCTCAATCCATCAAAAAAGAACCGATCAAAGATGAACCCGTCAAAGAAGAGGTAACACCGTTTAAAGAAGAACCTCGATTGGATTATTCATTTCCAACAACAACAAGTGACAAAGAGGAAATGGATACGACTTTACAGCCGACGGATGAGTACTCTGAGTACTCTGAGCCCGAGATCCCCAACGACTATCTTGAATTGTTTCGAGATGAGAATGTAAAAAGAAGTGATCTAGATAACGTTTACGGTGTACGCATATTCGCCAACCAGAAGTTAATAGTGGGTGACTCACCGATAAGTTTTGACAAGGATTTTGTTCACATAGGTGACATGAGTTATACAAAGACCAAAGGCTTGTTGGAATTATTATTCAAAAGGATACCCGATGAGACCTACGTGAACTCTAATGATATCCAAAATTATAGGCAAATCGTGTTTGCCACAAATGCGCATCGAAAATACTATAGAGCTGACTAACCCGTTCGGAAGGTGAATAACCCCAAGTTTACGAAATTTATCGCGCAAACATTCACCATGCCCCTCCCACGCACGGGTAAAGATATGCTACCGGAGCTTATGATCGCTCAAGAAGGTAGGGGGACGGGTTACGTTCACTGGGACGACCCCAACGAGCTGGTGGAACGTCTTCGTTTACTCCTGGCTTCCCAAGCGGCTGGTAATTCGAGTCACTCCAATGAAATCGTATCGATCATCGAAGAATTGCGCGAAGCTGGTATCGTTTATTAGTCAACCTCTCATCGTCTCCACCGTCATTTCCACGATGAGCGTCGATGTGTTTGGACGACAAATGGACAAGGGTATAGCTGCAAGCAGTCGTGGTCCTCCCGGTGTTGGATTTAGATTCACCGCTGACGGACAATACGATATAGATGATAAGAGATTGTGCAACGTCGCCGATCCCGTGCAGCAAAATGACGCTGTTACCATGAGTCTTATGGGACGGGAAATCGACGCTGTGAGAGACGAAATCCGCTCAACGATAACCACCTTGGAGTCCCGTACGACGAATGCTGCACGAAACCTGACGGGTGATATTGAATCAATAAAAGACTTGTTGATTCGCAACACCAAGGAAATTTTCAACGTGGCCAACAGATTGCTCGCATTGGAGACGAAAGCGAACGCTGCTGGTGACGGAGTTGTACAGACCGGTTATCAAAAGAATTATGGACAAGAAGGAGGCGTTGGTCGAGGAACTTCATAAGCCTGCACGAAGAAATTATCCGCGGCGTCGCGTCGTCATGCGAGGACTGGATGGACCTGGCAGGCTGATTTAGTGGATATGAATGCTTATGCGAAATACAACAATGATCATAAAAACCTACTGACGATCATCGACATTTTTTCAAAATTCGCTTGGGCAGTGGCGATCAAGACCAAGAGTGGAAAGGATGTTACGAACGCTATGAACTCTGTTTTCAAGAAGGGTCGCGTACCGAAAAAATTGCACGTCGATCGAGGTAAAGAATTTTACAACACCGAGTTCAAGGCTCTCATGCAACGACACGGTATAACCCTTTATTCAACGTTCAGCAATTTAAAAGCATCGATCTGCGAACGTTTCAATCGCACGCTTAAAAATAAAATGTGGAAGCTGTTCTCTCTCCGAGGGAATTACAAGTGGATAGATATCGTGCCAGATTTGATGTCGACTTACAATAACACCAAACACCGTACAATTGGAATCAAACCGAAAGAGGTTACAGCTCGCAACGAGAAGACTTTGCTCCGGAATGTGTACGGTAAATTTCTGACCAATCGGACGCGGAGCAAGAAGTTCAGAGTCGGTGATAAAGTTGGCGTTAGCAAGAACAAACATACGTTTGAAAAAGGCTACACACCCAACTGGACAACTGAAATATTTACTATAAGTAAGATAGAGAATACCGATCCTGTGACGTACAAACTCGTCGACTATCAAGATCAGCCGATCGAAGGTGGCTTCTACGAGGAGGAACTCTCCAAAGTCAAACACCCTGATGTTTACCTGGTGGAGAAGGTACTGCGGAAGCGTGGAACTAAACTATTTGTAAAATGGTTAGGTTTCGATAATTCACACAACAGCTGGATTGATAAAGCGGATATGTAATTTGTTTATTCAATAACGATACATAAAATATACAATAGTTTCTTTATTCATTATAACTCCATGGTACAGTGTCGGTTGTGTTGGGTAGAATCACCCTTTTATCATAATATCGTAATACCGTAATACCGTATGAACCTCGTGCTTTTTACTCTGAATTAGGTACTGGGATTTCATCAAATCCTGGTGTTGAAAAAGACCCTTTTTATAATCATCGAACGTGATTGTTCCTAATGTCGCCGCCTTGATACCTTTTGCTCGCTTAATTGTTTTCCTACCCTCACCGAAAATTTCAAAAGTGTACAGTTTTGCTCGTAATCCTACAAATTCTCTCATAATCTTTCCGTTACATTCATCCTTCATTAAGCCTAATACTTTCTTATTCGCTAATGGAATTCCATAGATGTTATCGATCGGGTAATCGGATGTATCGAATTTATGTATATCGCGTTTAATGTATTCATATATATCAGGGACAGTGAAGTGATACAAAAGACTGTCCGTGTCGGTGTACATTAACTTTGATCGATCGCCAAACGTATTTTTCACGTAGTTGTAATGAAAATCATAAATGAAGATCTTGGATAGATCGAGAATGGAAAATCCAGCGTAAATTGGTTTATTAAAGTGTACCCTGACGCGATTCAGCTCAACAATCACCATGTCATTGTCAAATATGGTGCAGCTGTGAAAATTTGGTTTCGCGATGAGTGCTCTTGCTCCGTACCGTCCCTCCCACTTTGTCACTAATTGAACTTCCTTCTGCTTTCTCACGTTTTCTTGCTTTCTACTTCTTTTTTGGGAAAAGTGTTGTCATCAATTTAGAATTTTTACCACGCGAGGGTGTATAGTGTTCGGGGCATAAGGGTGAATTTTTATGTGTTTCGTGAAGTGTCGCAGGATACTCCAAGTCAACTTCAAGAATATATCCTACAGGAGAATCGTTAGGGACGTTGCAGACGTCGATCGACTCGTGTTCCCACTCGAAAGATCCACGCGGTAGATACTGACTCATCGCTCCGCCGTACAAATTATTTACGTCAAAGTACAGAAGGTAAGATTCCTCTTTGCTCGGATCAAAATCTACCCCCATGTATCTATTGTTGCTTATGGCATGTCGGTTTGAACATTGAGCTACACCACCTCGAATACCTTTCTCGATAAACAAGAGCATCTCTACGTCGGTGAGGAGCTCGAGCTTGACGCGCGTACACTTGAGCATCGCGTCAAAAGCAAGTCCAGGGACGGTGTAATAGTGCAGAGGATCCAGGTTATACGCAGAGCGGCAGTTGCGTCGTAAATTTTCAAATACATCCGATAGGAGTAACACGTCCGTTTTTAAATATAAATCTGAATATTCACCCAGCGTACTAACATTGAAAGTCCTCTAAACTCTCATCGCGTGTCGGTAATTCTCCTCCGAAACGTTTGTATTGTTCACTTTTGAATGGAAATTTTCGACCGGAGGTAACTCCGCTTCATCTAGTTTTGCCCAGCTTCTACATATTCGTAAGGGAACACCCCCTTCCTTGTTAGTAACTCGAATTCCTCTGCACTATTACAATGTCTGCGTGCAATCACTTTATCCTCATCATTCAGATACGAGGCTAATTTGTCCAAGCTGCTTGCCATAAATCGGAATGAATCGATAAATCGTAAGTCTACCTTTGTACCAGTGATTTTTTTTGTAAAAGAAATTTACCGTTCTTTGTTGACGGGAAGGATACTCATATGACCGTCGAGTAACGTCGCTAGAGCTTTGATTAAAAAGTGTGAATCATAACCGGTAAGATTATGAAATACTACTGGAACAACATGCGAATCTTTATAATTTAAATTACAACTTGGATGCGCCGCACCGCGGTACTTGCCTGTAAAATGACAATGATCGCGATGCTTTTCATCCGTCTGTGTGAACTGTTTCTCGCAAATATGACAGATTTCGGCATTATGGAAATCTTGTGTTTGCTCACTGGTGAGCTGCATCGGTACGTTTCTTTCCAAATAAAAATCAACCAATTCAGCCAATTTTCTTAATTCATTGACAAACCAGTGGATGCAATCAGAGGCACGGTTTATTTCAAATTTTTAGAGAGAGTTGTCAAAGCTACAATGCAAATAATACGCTGCACTATGCGGAACATGCTTTTCACACAAGATCTCGCTCTCCGTCGGCTCAAGTATAGACTCTAAATCAGCATATACCACAAACGATACAGACTCTTTGAATCTATAATTTCGAAAACATAAAATTTTTTCTTTTTCCCCGGGTAGGATGACTTTACATTTATTCATGTTCGCACAGTCCAGTTTATGCTTTTCGAACGAAGTTTCAGTTTGGAAATGACATAAACATCTATCACACAGAAATATGGTGCTTTTATGCTTCGATATTTGAGAAGCTAATAATCTAGAGAGATTTTTGATCCAAGCAAAGTGGAAAACAATCTGATGTTCGGTCTCTGCCTCACTGTTCACGGCGAGAAGGTGAATTGTAGGTTTGTCAGTAGATAAGATCAGAGAGTTCTGACTCCCAGCATCCCAAGATCTGATCTGCAGATCACAGCATTCCTGGACCACTGGACCGCTGGACCAAAAACTTAGACATTTTTTATTTTTTTTCCCTAACCTAACTCAACCGAATCAGGCTCGATTCTATGAATGCTGCAGAGAAAGAGAGAGAGAGAGAGAAAGAGAAGGTTGGGCGAATAATAAGATTTTCGATGATCTATTCATTGATTTATTATTCATTTTCAAATTCCGTATCCTGAGAGGGTAGTGATCGCGGTATTAACTTGCTGCGCCTGATGTGTGCATCATCATCGTTGGTTGTCGAGTGGTATACCGATTCGCCTGAGCTGCGACCGATCCAGTCGGGTACCCATTCCCTGTCGTTACTGAAATTTTTGAACTGTAAATTTTTCACGAGGTCAAACCCGGACTGGCGGGGTGCTGTTGGAACTGAGCGCACGGTCAAAGAACAAGGTAGGGCTTAGCGAGGCGCTGAAGAGTATCCTCGGGGAGAGCGCTACCGTACGCAGCCTCGAACCCATGGCGACACTGGAGATCAGAGATCTCGACAGCCTCACCACCGAGGAAGAAGTAAGAGTCGCCGTCAAGAGAAAGGTGACGGACCGAGGGGAAGACCTGAAGGTGTTTGTCTCAAAGACAAACTCCAGAGAGCAGAGGCTGGCTATACTGCAGATTAGCGAACGCGCGGCGACCGAGCTACTCAACGCAGACCGGATCAAGATCGGCTGGATCAACTGCAGGATACGGCGAAAGGTCACCGTGACGCGATGCTACTCCTGCTTCGGGTATGGCCACCCAAAAGCGAACTGCAAGGGACCGGACCGAAAAAGCCAGGGCCTATGTATTCAGTGCGGCGGCAAAGGCCATATGAAGAAGGACTGTTCCGCAGAGCCTGAGTGTTTCCTGTGCGAGGAACGCGGCTCGGCTCCGGAGAAACTCAAACACGTCTCAGGGTCAGGGGGGTACCAGACTTTCAGGGAAGCCCTCGACGAAGCGCGAAAAAATCACAGACCGTGAAAATCCTCCAGGGAAATCTCCATAGAAGCCGAACCGCGGACGCACTTCTCGAACAGATCCGGCTCGACAAAACACCCGACCTGCTGATCATCAGCGAGCAGTACCGCAACCGCGAAGAACCATGCTGGTACACCGACACCCTCGGCACGGCAGCCATCTGGAACCCGGAGCCGGCCAAAACCAGCGTCACGAGCCACGGAGCTGGACGGGGCTTCGTCTGGGTGAAGCATGACGGCACCACAATCGTGAGCTGCTACTTCACCCCAAACGAGAGCATCCACGTGTTCCGAGAAAAGATCGACGCGATGGAGGACGCCATCGTACAGCTAGGCGGATCTCTGGTAGTCGCCGGAGACTTCAACGCCAGGGCCCCGGCATGGGGTATCCCGCAACGGATACCAGAGGCAGGTACGTTCTCGAGATGGCGGCCAGAGTGGGACTCGCTGTGGCCAACACCGGTAACACACCAACTTTCAGAAGACCAGGGTACACCGGAACTATCCCCGATATCACGCTCGTTTCGGAGGGCGTGATGTCCGGTATCAAAGACTGGACGGTCATCGAGGATTATACCGGCAGTGACCACCAGTACATTACCTTCAGCCTGCGAGAACGTCAACCTCTGCACCACGGTCCACGCGCGAAACCGACGGGATGGAACGCGGCCAAAATGGACGAGGAGATCCTGGCGACGGTCATCCAGCGAGGAAAGCGCGCGGTGCTGAACGCAACGGGCACGGCCGAAGACATCGTCGACGCAACCATGCACCTGGTCCGGAAGGCCTGCGACGAATCCATGCCAAGGAAAAAAGCAGCGCACAGAAAAACTGCGGTGCACTGGTGGAACGACGAAATCGCCGATCTGCGGAAAGATTGCCTGCGCCAAAGACGAAAGGCCACCAGAGCAAAAAGAAGGGCCGGAAACGAGGCAGTGAACGAGTCCGAAGA